>CM034242.1:19999419-20543637 GCA_019916065.1 Vitellaria paradoxa | reverse complement strand
GCCTTCGAGGAGTCGAAGTGCTTTCGCTAAAGGAGTTGGTGAATCGAGGAGTTGAGCAAACGTCAACAGAGTATAGAGTCAAGGAGTCGATCTATCGAGTGGTTGAGTTTGTAGCCAACATTTGATTTTAGTGAAAGTTTTGGTTGAGGTTTCCCTTTATGGGTTTCGTCGTTTTGTTTATCTCGCCTTCTGTTATTTGTGATTGTGGTTGATTGTTTGAGATCTCTATCAGCATATTATGAATTTTCAATTGGTATCAGAGTAGGTACGTTTTTGAGAACAATACGTGATCTTGCTATTTGCTGATAGATCCTCCTAGAGAAGGCGGTTCAAGCACGAGACCCCTGTGGTTAAAACCAACTCATTCTGTCGGCAACGTGACAGTTGAAAAGCCTATGGATTTGTGGACTAGGGCTGAGCAAGAAAGGCAGAATGGAACTACAAAGCCCTGAGTTCTATTTTCTGTGCCATCTCTGCTAATGAGTTTAGAAGAATCTCAAGTTGTGAGAGTGCCAAAGAAGCATGGAAGATTCTTGAATTGACTCATGAAGGAAATTCCACAGTCAAGAAGTCCAAACTGCTGAAAATAACTTCAGAGTTTGAAAACTTGAAAATGTTTGAAGACGAACCTTTTGATAGCTTTTATGTGAAGCTCAGTGACATCGTCAATACAAGTTTCAATCTTGGAGAACCTATTCCCAATTGAAAGATTGTGAGTAAGATTCTTTGATCTCTTCCCATGTCCTTTCAAGCTAAGGTTACAGCTATAGAGGAAGCTAGGGATGTGGATTCCATAAGAGTTGAAGACTTGGTTGGCTCTCTATAGACGTTTGAGGCCAATATGATAAAACTGAAGAAGATGAAGGGTGTTGCCCTAAAAACAGTTAAGGAAGATAAGTCCTTCTCAAGTAATGACAAGTCAATCCCCTCTCTTGAAGAAATTCCTATCTATACCAAGAAATTGCTATCTATACCCAGAAAATTAGAAAATTCTTCAAAAAGAAATGGCAAACATGGAAAGATGAAGAAGAATGAGAAAGTCAAAGCAGAGAAATCTTCGGAGAAGAAGAATAAGGAAAACAAGTCTAAGGGCGTGAAGTGTTACGAGTGCCAAGGTTATGATCACATAGCTCAAGACTGTGGCAATAAGAAAAGCAAGAAATTACCCAAAAAAAAAAGAAAGAAGAGCAAGAAGAAGGTTCTCAATGCAACCCTTGATGATTCAGATGATCAGTTGAGTACCTCCTCTTCTTCGAAAGATTTGCCAGAGAATTACACTACATTTATGGTTAGAGCAAGTGCCCCATCAAATTTAGCAGAGTTGTCCTCTTCTAAGAGTAAGAAAGAAAAATCTTCTGAAAGTAAAGTTGAAAAAGATTCAGATGATGAAGTAGATGTTGAAGAGGCATATGAACAGCTGTATTAAGACTGTTGAAGGTTTCACAAGCAAAACGAGAAGTTGACGGTGAAGAATAAGATGTTAAAGAGGGAAAGAGACAGTCTGAAGGTTGCCCTGGAGGAATTTCAAACAAAGTTTGAAGCACTTGAAGCAAGCAAAAATTCTCAAGAGGAGTTGACAGCAGCATTTAAGACAAAGTTAGAACAAAGAGAAAAAGATGTAAAAAAGGCACATGGTAAGATGCAATCCATGCAATCTAAGGTGAATCAGCTTCTTCCAAACTAGATAACATACTGGCAATTCAAAAAAGTCCAAAAGATAAAAGTGGACTTAGATATACTGGAGAGAAAAAGACCACAGAAGATAAATCTACAAGCAGTCAAAAGATCAAGGTAATCAAGATCCAGCCTCCAAAATCTACTACATTCAAGGATGGGAGATCACCTGCTCAACCATTCAAGCACTTGAAAGGTAAACAGCCTATACAAAATTCTCAAAAATCTAAAGGTACGCCCCCTAACTTACAACCTAAGTTTGTTCCTATATGTTTTCATTGTGGTATACCAAGTCACATAAGACTACATTGTCACAAATTATATGGGCTTCCCCTATCCTACGTTGACATTAGGAATTCTTTGAGATCTAATTTTCAAGTGTCAAATAGGTTTAATCCATTAAGGTTTCAAAAGTCATATCTTGATTCTAGACCTTACACGACTTGGCCAATAAGGAAAAACATAAAGAAAAATTTTTCAAAACCCATTGGTCCAAACCCAACAATCCTAAGACTCAAAATATTTTTCCAAAAATAAGAATTGTTTAGGTTAGGAAGAGTGATCTCTATGTCACCCATACCCCTAAGAGTGTTGAAGGGGTAAACCTTGATATGTAGAGGCAAATTTTTTTTCATGAACTAAGTTATGCGTCGTGTTATATTCTTACCTAGTTCTATGAAATCATATAGATTAGATACTTTTTATTTTTTTTAGATAAGAAAAAAAATTTTTGGTGCAATGTTATTCTTTGTGATATTCTTGCATGTTCTATTACCTCATACACAATTTCAAAATCACAGAATTAAAATTGTTGATCTACATAGTGGCTATAAATTTGAGTTACTTAATGAACCTGAATCCTACGTTGTGTTGTTTCTTGTCATGGTAGTGGTGTGCCAATTGTAATTGCATGAAATTTAGTACATCATGAGAAATATTTTCCACAACTTAATTGGTTTAATAAATCCTCCTTTTTGGACTATTGGTTGCTCTTGAGTTTATATAAAAAAAGAAATCACTTAGAAAGGGCTACCAATGGGAAAAATGAAACTAATCTGTTAACGTGCGGGTTATCAAAATAACCACCCTCTGGGTTTGACGATACAGAAAGAAGGCTACCTACCCATAAGTGTGTGAAAGCCGCCAAGTAAAAATAAAAAAAAAATATTTTGGTGGATGTCAATTTAATAGATATATTTTGGTGTTTAATTGAAAACAATGAATTGAGGAGAAACTAGTCGAAGAGTTAACACTGCATATCTTACTCAATTTAATTCAAAGTCCAAAAGGAGCAATTTTAAAATTCATGCGTATGTGAAAAGTATTAATCATGTTGCACTTAAACTTCATTTCACACACCACACAGGCATTTGACCATTGGTATGACATGTGTGAACAACTCATGACATAAATAGGAGAGTGATTCTTAGAATTCTTATTTGTTACTATTTATGTATGGTCAAAATTTTGAAACTGTGTTTCATTTTGTGTTTAGGAAAATAGAATTTGGAATGAATCGATCAAGAATACACGTTATACCTTATTTTATTGTCAATTCCAAGTCAAAAAGGGGGACAAGCATATGTGATTGCTGATGATGATGATTTGGATGATTGTACTTGTGACCATGATTTGGATGATTGTATCTATGACTTTATTTGACTTTATTTGGATATTGATCTATGACTTTATTTGGATGTTGATCTCTGGTTTATGTTTATGAACTCTTTTAGTGTTAATGTATGGTTGCGTTTTTCATTTGGTTATATCGTTTTTGATTTATCATGAGATTACTGATTATTATTCATTGTTACCATATGATGCCGTGATGAGTTTGTTAAGTGTGCAGTCATCCAGGATAAAAATTGGAACATAATTGATGGATCACACACTGGAACAAGTTGATGGATGAAAATTGAAACATAATTGTTGGATAACGTGTTTACTAAAACCTTAATCTCGGAAGAACTTAATTGTAATTTTTCTCTTGTTTATTTTAACATGGAATTGCTAAAAGGGCAGATTGTTAAGTCCAAATGTTGTAAATTAGCAATCCATGATCAAATAGAATTGTTTGTATGTTTAGACTTAGTGTAGGCTAAGGCACTAGAGTCTTAAGTCAAATAGAAGTCTAAAAAGCCTCAGTAAAACAATTTCCAAAATGGCTAGAAGTCCTGAAGAAGTCAAACAAGTATCAAGACCTGAATTATGCAGGATGTCAGTAGGAAGGCCGTAGTTTGGCGCTGGAAAATCCCAAGAGCTAAAATTGGAGATTAAGCCGTGCGGGAAGGCCGCGGGTGCGCCCTTCCTGTGAGGTATGCTATTTCAACCTATTTTATCTATTTCGAGCCCTAGCTGCCTCAGCTTGTGTATATATATCTTCTGGGAGTCTTCAGGGTTACATACAGAGAAAATACATATGAGATTGAATGCCTGAAAGTTCAATTATTCTCTCCATTACTTAGCCAACATGTTTCATGTTCAATCCGAATGAGTTCAGGTTTGAGGTTTATGAATGCTGAGGATTTAGCACGATGTGGATTCAGCAAAGCTACTAAGGAGTCAATATCGTGCCTTTGAGGAGTCGAAGTGCTTTCGCTAAAGGAGTTAGTGAATCGTAGAGTCGAGCAAACGTTAACAGAGTATGGAGTCAAGGAGTTGATCTATCGAGTGGTTGAGTTTATAACAAACATTTGATTTTAGTGAAAGTTTTGGTTGTGGTTTCCTTCGTGGGTTTCCTCGTTTTGTTTATCTCACCTTCTGTTATTCTGTGATTGTGGTTGATTGTTTAGGATCTCTATCAGTATATTACAAATTTTTAAATTGTATTTGTACATTAAGCTTGGTGCATATATATAAACTAACAAAGTCCTATTCCAATTAAAACTCAAATACATAAACAAATTTCCTAAAACGTAAACAAAATCTTCCCAAAATAGAAATAAAATCTTCATATTCAGAATCTTCATCAGGGCGATCTCTCAGGCTCCTAGCACCTTGCCTACAAAGATATCTCGACCCCTCAACTTGCTTAAGCCTGCAAGGTCCACTACCTAAAGTAGATTTGTTTGGGAAATTCTCTAAGTGTTGCTGAGACGCTTTTGAATTTGAAAACTTGTATAATCCTTTCATATCTGGACTTATTTGGCTATATTCTTTTT
This sequence comes from Vitellaria paradoxa, assembly GCA_019916065.1. Lineage (NCBI taxonomy): Eukaryota > Viridiplantae > Streptophyta > Magnoliopsida > Ericales > Sapotaceae > Vitellaria > Vitellaria paradoxa. The sequence continues at coordinate 20,538,802 of CM034242.1, read as the reverse complement.
CATCATTAGAAAGACTTTGCCTTTTCAATTAGGAAACCACCTTAATTCCAAATTTAATTTATTTTGCTTGGATTTGCCACTAATAACATGACCATCTTCTCCTTGGCAATTCCATAACAAAACCAAATTAAATTTCAATTGAAACCTACACACTTGAACAGACAATTAAAAATACCAAATGACAATAATCATATGCATTAATTACAATGTTAGAAGTTCAAGTGATACCAAAGTGAGAGAAAATTACAAAAAAGGTTCCACAAAAATCATCCGTAAAAAAAAAAAAAAAAAAATCTCAAATCTACTCGCCCTTTTTGTAAATGAATTACAAGATTAAGGGAATTGAATGATTACACTTGAAAAGTGTAATTACAAACTCCATATTTTGACATTTATTCATGCAATTAAGTAGTTAATTTAGGGAGTTTTGTTATTATTTTATACTTATGGAATTTATTTTCTAAATTGCAGGAAAAAGAGCGAAATAATCATAATTAACAGCGATGAAAGTGGTTCAGATGATAGAGAGGGACACTGTGGTCCAGACACCCCCTCGGTGGTCCAGACTAGGTTAAGGCTAAGCTGGAAGAAGGAATGCAGAACCTAGTAGAAAAGGGTTTTGTGGTCCGAGCACCCCAGCGATGGTCGGACCACAGTAAGACTGCAGCAACGCACGTTTTATTAGCTCTTTTAGGGTTTTTTTTTGTTAGACTATAAATACTATCTTTTGTATGGCCGAAAAGAGAACTTTTACCCTACTTTATTTCAGACTTTTGGAGAATTTTAGAGTGTTTTCAATGTGTGGAGAATGCTTTTGAAGTTTGGCAAAGCCTTCGTTGGATTTGTTACAGTTTTTGGTTATTCATCGTTATGCATCGAATTCGATTTCAAGTACATTGTTTTTTACTTTTTGATTTAATAATATATCTTTTTGATTCATTCTTTAGTTTAGTGATTTATGTCTGATTTGTTTGTTTTATTCATCTTAAAATCATGCTAAGGGTAAACCCTTCTTTCTTGATTCCAACGAATCAAGGAAGGGTAGGTTATTATAAATAATGGGATATGCATAGACCCTTCGCATGGTTTGCGAAAACACATGCGTAAGGATCTACATATTTCAAATCTAATTGATTGGACATCAATTGTTACATATTTATATATTCAAATTACACTTGCACACATCATAAAAAGATATAAAATCTATGTTTTGTGCAGATTCCATCTCCATATCTCCAAAGTGAAATATGTGTTGATTTCCATCACAAAAACAAGAAATTAAGCTACATTGAGGATGTTGAGAAGAAAGCATGCTGCACAACACATCAAAGGATTGAAGCTATTTCAGAAGAAGAAGAAAATTCAGTTGAAATCAATGCAAAGAGATCAGAATCACTATTCTGGAAATCTCTGCAGCAGAGGATCATATTCGAATATGGCTTTACTGTATTCGCATATAAGCTCTTCACAGCAACGAATTCCATGTGACCCAACTTCTCCATGTGATGTAACCTGCAATCCAGGGAGGGCAAATCAGTAAAAAAAATAGGAGAAAGAATGAGCTATCATGAGGACTACATTCGGTTAGAGGAGAGAGAGTTTGGTAGAGAGAGAGAGACACGCAAGAAAGCAGAGGGAGTCGGGGGAGAGAAATTCAGTTTGTGTAGAGAGAGGTTTTGAGGGAAATTTTATTGAGAGTTCATAGTTTACATTTTAATTTCAATTCGGCATTGGAGTTTGGAGATTTACATTTTGAATTCATTTCAATTTCTGTAATCAGATTTTCAGTTCTGAATCCATTAAACTTTCATTTTCAGGTTGAAATGTCTTCAATTCAGATTTCCATTTCTGTTTTTCTTCTTTTTAATATGTTCGGCTAAGTCTTCTTGGGCCAAGGCAAGGGTAATGCCCTTCCAATGAATCTCAAGTGGCCGAACTTCATGGATTTACTTTGAGTTCTTATGATTATCAAGTTAATTTGCTGCTGGGTGTCTTAGAACTCATGATTCAAGACCCGATTAATCCAAATTTGTATATCCTATTGATGAGTTCATAGGTGTTGCTTAACTTAGAACTCTCATAACATTGTTGTATGTGGGTTGCTAGAATTAGAACTCCTATTGTCCTTAAATAGGTTATGCACATTGAGTGTTTAATCCATGGTTTGTTTAATTGAAATTAATTTTCTCAAAAATCAGCACAAATTGATTTGGTAATTTATAAACTCTTGGCACTTGAAATTCATTCGGATTGGTATTAAACTTGTCTTGCTCAACCTTTTTATCACTTAATCTTTTAGTTTAAATTCATTTTACTTTTGGAAACTAGTTCAAAAACCATCAACCAACCAAATCAGATTTTAATTTTCTGTTTCATATTTTTTGTGAGTTGTGTTTTGCCAAATTAATCTCCATTAGAGTCATTCACTTCATTACTCCTAGATCCCGTGGAAATGACCTGGGACTTACCAGTTATTTTGTGCTTCAACCACACCTTGCACTTGGGGGAAAACTTGTCTTGATTTACCTCACTTAACAATTTTTTTTTTAAATTTGAATTGATAATCTGAATTTTCATCTGAGCTTTTATTTTGGAGTGAGGTAATTAAGTAAGAACAGGCACTAATTTCATTTGTTTCAAAAACATTCAAAAACAAAAGTCTTTGACTATATTCTCTGTAATCACTGGTAAAGGTTTTCAATTAAAACTTCTTTAATATTTCTTAACAAATAAAATTGGATTTGAACCCAAGTAATATCACAAAATATTTTTTCAGTTTTATAATCCTAAATGATAGTATAAAACTGAGTTTTGGGAAATAATGAACCTTTAACAAAGAAATATTTCCAATCTATTTGTTCTTTTACGTGAACTATAGATTGTAGATGTGTGCACATCCCTTTGTGAAGTTGAAATTGAAAGTTGAATCAAGAATCTTAATTGATAATGTTATTGTTATTTGAATTGCTTCCATAATTGATTAATTAATTGCTTGGAGTTTTTTAAATGTGATTACTTAGCTAAATATTCTCTTAATTTCACGTAATTAAATAGTTGTTAGTGTTATTTAATTTTACTTCAATTTTTGAAAACCTTGAAATTTAGCATTCATCAAACCCTAGAATTTCATTGAACTTAAAATTGACAATTCCTATTGCAATCTAGAAACTAAAAACGTAGGTTCCCTATGGATTCGACTTTGGTCTCACCGAGTTAAAACTACACTGCATACCCTTACACTTGGGGGTTAGTTTAGACGGATATTTAAACGCGGTCATTGAACAAAATCATAATAATAATAATAATAATAATAATAATAATAGCCACACCTAACACCAACTCTTCCATCATATGAGATTCTTTGGAAAAATCCTTAATGAGCTATTTTGTGCGTAAAATAATAGATAACAAAAATTATGTTAGATAAAAAAATTTTACAGTAAGTCTATTAAAGAAATTTTAATTTTCTTTTGTTCAAACATGTAAATCAATCATTCAATCATTTTAAATAAAATTGAATAAAAATTATCTTCCAAAATAAATTTCCAAGATTGTGTCATGAGATGAATTAATCAATAAAATCGAAAGAAAATGCTTATGCACATGTGAAGATATGACTAATCAAACATGTATTCTTCTTATCAATCAAATCACAAGATCAAAAACTAAATTTGAGACACCAAATGAATTGGGAGCCATTTTTATTTTAACAATATTTTTGGATTTTTATTTGAGATTTTTTCAATTAATTTTATCCAACCACACACACACACATATATATATTTTCAATGAATATCCCTTTCAAGGTCTCGGGGGGTTTCACACGATTACAGGTAGGCAGCTATTCCCTTAAATCGTCTTAACCCAGAGAATGGTTATTTTGATAACTAATATGTCATTAATAGTCTTCTCACTGGTCCCACCGGTAGCTCTTTCCAAGACAGGATACAATTATTCTTTTAATTGCTCTTTATCATTTTTTAAATACGTCAAATATTAACTTAAATTCCATAAATAAGAAAATGGAAAGATATATACAAAATCAGTCAAGTGTTTAAAGAAGCACATCAAATTATGGCAAAGTTCATCAAAACACTTCTTTTCAATTCACAAGAAAATCAAGAGTTTTATCTAATGCAATAGATTGACTGAATGATTGATACACATGTAAGAAGATAGAATTCATAAAATATCAAGGTCAATTAAGGATGAGCACAGAAAAATACCCAAAGACTTTAAAAATAAGGAATTATTCATTTCAAAGATTAAAAAAAAAAAAATTACTCCCCTCCCTTAGACTTTTTTCTTTTAATAAAAATGCACATCAAGATAAGCACTAATGTCCATTCATTTAAAATATGTGTTTAATGGCATAAATTAAGATTCAAAAAGCTAACCACTTTTTTAGTGGCAAATCTTGGCTAAAGTCAACGTTAAACAACCTTCCTTTAATACTTACCAAGAAAGACCCAATGAATTGAACATCAAGGCAAGTTCTGAAAAAAATAATAATAATTATAGATCAAAGTAAAAAGAAACTAGTCGCAGCTTGCACGAAGGTTCATGTAATCAATGAACATCCTGTGGGCAGTACTAGAAAAATTATGGGTAATTTTTTAACACAAAAACATATCACGCAAAAAAAAAAAAAAAAGAAAAATCTAGTCTTCATGATCTTATAGAACTACGATAGAAAACTAGCAATCAAGTAGATCCTAGTCTATGGAAAAAAAAAAATTTGTCTCTACTTATCAAGGCCCACCCCTTTCACCATCCTTAGGGGTATGTATGATATTCAAGTCCCTCTTTTTGACCCAAATAGCCTTAATTTTAAGAAAAATATGCCTTTTATAAAAATTAAATTTTTTTATTTTTGAAATTTTTCATACTTTGGCTCTAAAACTATTGTGGCATTTTAAAAGATTTTTCAGGAAAATCAGTAAAAGCTTGAAATCTATTTGTCATAAGGACTCTATGGCTTTTATTTTTGAAAACTTTTAACATAATTTAAAGGTAATTCTAAACAGTGGGAAGCTTGTAGCTGCAAAGAAATTACAACGTTTTCCACTTAAGCCAATATTAAAGAGTATTTTCATGTTGTCCAATGTGTCTAAATTGATACCATGGCATGTCGAGAAAAGTAGGGACGATAGGAAGTTAAGCCATTCGGCGGACTCCTTGACATGAAAATTCGAGACTCGAAGTGCTCGTATTCTTAGAAAGTAGTTTTAAGTTTAAATTTTAAAATTAAAACTTGTAAAAGTGCCATTGACAAACTAAACTGAGCAAATAAGCTTCGGTGCCCATGAAACTTAATGCACACGATCTCTAAGGTATTAGTGACCTATTGGAACAAATGGCATGAGAATCTGAGCTCCATGGTACTCATAGTCTTAGAAAGTACTTATAAGGACCAAACTAAGCAAACGAGTTATGATGCCTGTGAAACTCAACGCACACAATCTCTTATGCATTAGTGACTTGCTGGAATAAACAGCATGAAAATCTGAGAATCGGGGTGCTAATTATCCTAGAAAGTAGTTTTAAGTTTAAACTTTAAACTTAAAACTTGCAAAAGTGCCATTGATGGACCAAAGCAAGCAAACAGGTTTCACTGCCCCTAAAACTTGACACACACATCTCTTTACCATTAGTGACTTGTTGGAACAAATGGCATGAGAATCCGAAACCCAGAGTGCTCATAGACTTAGAAAGTAGTTTTAATTTAAAACCTGTAAAAGTATCGTTGACAAACCAAACTGAGTAAATGGGCTTTAGTGCCCGTAAAACTCAACACACACAATCTCTTAAACATTAATGACCTACTAGTAATTACCAAAAAAATTTTATAATTACCAAAAAAAAAATGACCTACTGGAACAAATAGCACAAGAATTCAAGACTTGTGGTGCTCGTAGTACGCCAAAGTAGTTTTATTGTTAAACAACTTGGAAAATTGTCGTGAACCATCCAAACCATGCAAATGGACTTCGCTGTGCATGAACTCAACAGTCACGATCTCTAAGACATTTGTGACTTGTAAATGAACAATGTGGGAATTTGATACCTGTAATGTCCGTAGTTTGTAAAAATGATTTAAATTTTAGAGTTTTAATTTTTTTACACAATTTTGTTTATTTATATTGATAATTTTGGTGACTGATAATATTTGTTTTTTTTTTTCTTTTGGGTTTGATTTAGTAGTAAAGCAAAACAACATTTTTGCAAAAATAATTTAAATTTTAGGGTTTTAATTTTTTACCCAATTTTGTTTATTTATATTGATAATTTTGTTGACTAATAATTTTTTTTTAAGGTTTGATTGAGCAGTGAAGCAGAACAACATTTCTGTTTTTTTTTTTTTTTTTTTTAAGAATTGTATTAAAGGCATTGTATGTTAATAATACTTTGTAATTTTATTAATATCATTCAAAACTTCTTGTTAGTTCGTTTTTTTTGGTGCATTTTTTATTTTAATATTAGCAATAGATTTTATAAAATTTTACAATGCAGGAATATACAATCGTAGAGTGGAAAAAATAAAAAATAATAAAAAATAGCATTAGCGATTGCTTAGAGGGCATTAGCGACTGCTTAGAGGGCATTAGCGACCACCATAAGTAGTCACTAAAAGTCCTTAGGCTAGGCTTTTAGTACCTTCTAAATAGTCATTAATGATAAAATTTACTTTTCACCAATTTATTATGTGGCAGTCCCTAAAGGTATCGCGAATACATGGTGCCAAACAATGGTGGTCACAAAGAGATTGCAAATACCTTTTAGTGATTGTTAGGAGGCCTTTAGCGACCTCTTCTGGTGGTTGGTAATACTCTGATATCCAGTAGTGAAAATTGCAATATATTAGCAATGGACTTTCTCACTAATGGAAACCCTTATTCATAAATATACCAAATAGTGCACACTATAAAGGGAAAAAAAAAAAAAAAAACATAGAACGACCAAGAAAAACGGTAAGAGAGAGAAGCAACTGGAGAACTTAGTACCAGAAGTCAAATTATTTTTCTCAATTTCTAATTAAACCCGTTTAAACGCGCCTATGCTGTTAGATTGAGGAAAGGAGGTCAAGGTTGGACATATGGTGAATTTTTGATCTTTCCAACAAAGAACAAGGTAGGGAATTGGTATATTATTTACACTTTTTGTAATGTCTTCTCTAATAGGAAATGACCATTAGAATAATTTTGACATATTTTAAAGGAAAAATTTTAAGTTTTAAAACCTAATTTTCTTTGAAAGAAGAAATAAGCAATAAGGAAATTTTAAGCCAGTGCCCGTTTTTATTCCTGGGTGCCTGCAACTCTCCTGGGTTGGCCGATTTTACGCTCTTTTTATTCTTAAATATTATAAAATAACAATCTATATATAATATTTAATAGAGGTATAAATATGGGTTAAAATTTATATACTATTAAATTAATATTAAGCTTTATAACTGAATTTTTGGTGGCATTAAAATTGTGATTAGACTTCTAAAAATTGTTATTCAATGCTAGAATATGCCATGATTTGTTAAAAATAAAATGATTATGTGTTCATTGTGAAATAGATAATAGTTAGAAAATAACGAATTGTAACGGTAATGGAAACATGAAATTGTAAAAGCTAACACACTTACATTCCTAAACAAGAGAAGGATGAAACCTAAGAAAATGTTGATTTTGAGAAAAGTGAGGATACTATACAGAATAGGAAAAATCGTGAGATACCCTTAGGTTGAAAGACTTTAAACCTACGTAGAGTTGGGTAATCGTGCCCATGAACTAGTAATCCACAACGATGATGAAAATGTTAAGACTTATTGTGGCTCTTAAACTCGGATCTATAAACAATGATGCAGGGGTGCTCTGCGAGGTGTATGTCTACATACAAACCAGTGATGATTTGGACTACCACTTTAATTGTGGAATAGTCTTACAGAGTGTCATTCCCCACCTTAGGAAAAGAACATAATAAGTAAAGAAAGGTTGACAAGAGAAATAAAAGTTTTGAATTTGTGTTATCTTATTTTGCTATGTGTTGATATATTCGACGATTTCTTACTATATTCATTGTTTTAATGTGATTCCTAAAATGCATTATAAAAATATATTTCTACACATCTGAGAACAAGTGATTTGGTGCTCACATCCCTACAAACTGTATTGCAAGTATAGAGCTTAAAACCTAGAGGGCCAACACAACCGGTTAAAACCCTATAGTTCTGTTAAGCGGCTTTTGCAACTTAGATGTGACAACTTTAAAAGCTTATGTATATGGAAGTATCACTTTACAAATAAATAATACTTATATTATTTGGTTTTAATTTAAACCTAGGTATGTATTTATTAACAAAATAATCATTACAGTTATTTATATTATTAAATAGGGTAGTCAATGGCTCTGAAAAATAAATAATGAAACTGTAATAGACCATGTGCATTAAATACTCCTCGAGATTTCAAAATTTTGGGGTATGACATTGCTCGAGTTTGAATTAGGTCAAAATTTTCTTAGTTATTAAGAAATATGTCAATGAATATTTTTATTACCTTTTTGGGAAGCCAAATATACAAAATTGGTCAAAAAACAAATCTATGGGTAAAATAGTCATTTTACAGCCTAAGTTCAGATTCAGCCGAAAATAAGGTCAATTGGTGAAATGGTCATTTTACAACCCAATAGAGTGATCAAGAGAAATTTGTAATTGCAAAGTAGTTTCATTTTTTTATTTTTTTGGATCAAATATTGATGGCAAAGTTATGGTTATTCCAACTTATTTTTTGACACCAAGCAAGAGAATAGGTTAAAGTGGTAATAAGTTTTATTTTCATTCCACTCTATTCTCACGCACTAAATATAAGCCTAAGCTTATAATTGATGAAAGCAATTAAACTACTTTATATCAATGGTAGACAAAGTATCCCAAAAGGATGAGGAAGGAACGTAAAGACTGATGGCAGTGGCCAAAAGGATAAGGAAGGAACGTAAAGACTGATGGTAGTGGCTCATTGCTTGTTTGGAAAGGAAAAAAATAAATTTTTTGTCGAAGAATTAATCGTCAGAAAGCATTACATAGGGAACACAAAGTTGAACACAAGGAGAACAAACACAAATGCTAACCAAAATTATTGACAGTATTCTGTTTTCACTTAGTAATGAGATAATGGAAAGTGCAGTGAAACATCCATATTGAAAATGAAAACCAATATAGCAACAGGTGTTAAAGTATACATATATATATATATATAGTTTGATATAGTTTAAGTTTTTTACCAACTAAATTAAAAGTTCAAACTGTTTCAATGGCCATTAAGGCTCTAAATTTCCTGAGACCAGTTGTGGACCTTCAAAATTGAAGACACAAATAGCCATCGGACAACTAATATTGTTTGATAATTTGATTTGTTTTCAACAAAATTAAGTGGCGAAATTGATTCAATTACCATAGACCCTCCAAATTTCTTAACATTACATGTCTACTGGCTCCAAGGAGGTACCTTAATTGGTAATATCTTTAATTTGCTAACTAGTTCGAGTTTTTTCAAAACTAATAGAGATTTATCCGATCATCAACTTCAAGTTTAGTCGAGGTGTGCGTAAATCGGTCCGAACACCCTCCTGAGTTAAAAATAAAAAAATAAAAAAAATAAGTACATACTTATTAACTTCAAAGGGATAATTTTAAGTTTCATAAGGCATAAAAAAAAAAAAAATTCAAGCAGTAAAAACAGTTTGGTCGTGCAACAGTTTATCCAATAAATGAGCATCGCAAAAATAAGATATCGATAGTGCAATGATAAAGATAAGAATGAATAGAACCTTTGATTAATGCACTAATTAAAATACTATTTTTTTTTCTTTTTCTTTTTCCGTGATAGGCCACTCATTATATTGATGACATGGATGAGGAATCTACATATGAGAGTGTGATTGCATGCAGTGAATATCAGTAGTCGACCATTGCGATAGTATAGGATGATTTAGCACCAGTTAATGATACAGATAAAAGCATATGAAAACAAAAGAAACAATATGGCTATGCCAAAAAAATAAAACCAAATAAAAAAGATTAGGCCCCTGCATTCTGCACAGTCGGAATTTTTTTTTTTTTTTTTTTTTGTGACCCGGAACCCGACCAGTTTATTACAGTCCTCAACGGACCGTGTAGCCGACGGGTAAACGGGGGGCAGACGAATATCCCACAAACCCGCTGACCAGATAAGTCACAAGTTTACGCTTGTGGTGGGTGGCCCTTGAAATCGAACCCAGGCAAACTCCGTGAGAAATGCTCCCTCAAGCCGCTGGACCAATCCCAAGGGTTCCCAAAAAGTTGGAATAGTCGTATGTTGATTTGAATTTAGGCTCTATTTGGAAAAGTTTGAAACTTCCGACTATTTAGTTTTTTGAATTTTTTAAACATCACTAAATTTATCCCCTTATATTTTAAATCTCCTTTTAAACCATAAAGAGCAAAAATGTCAAATTACCAAAAAAATTAAAAAGTTAATTGCTAAAAAAATAATTTTTTTTTCTTCTCAAACACTCAAAAAACACAAAAAAAGAAGTATTTTTTCTTCCCATATAAGCTTGGTATGATGAGTTTAGATTGACTTTAGGTACCTTCAAGACTTAAACGATACCACTGACATTATCAATGATTTATCTTGGCCACTTGTGACTTTCAACCAGGCATAGTACTGGCAAATTGCGTGTTTGAAATTAAAAAAATTAGTATAAATTTATAAAAATTATAGTGTCGTAGTTTATACAATAAGTAAAATTATAGAAATTTCAAATTTGTAGAGTTTTGCAAAACACCCAACAGAGCTAAGTAATCAATTGAGTTAATCACTTACATGGATTCTACTTTATTAAACGCTGCTTTGGGATAAGATATGCCCAACACATGGAATTTTCTTTTTTTTTTTTTCTCAGCAGAATGGTAACTGGAATGAGTTACGAGTCAATTTCTATTTTTTTTAATGACCCGTGTACACTAGTTAGGATTTATTTATTTATTTATTGGCATTAAGGAAGAACATTAATTTAAACTTAGAAAGAGGTATAATTAGTAGAGTTGGTCTGGAGAGGAAATAGAACCCGCAACCTCCTAGAAGTTAGATTATCGTTTGACCCGCAACCTCCTAGAAGTTAGATTAGCGTTATCCTATATAAACACAATAAAAAAAAATAAAATAATAATAATAATAATAAATAAATAATAAATAAAAATAAAAAGACATCTAAATATCACTCAAGAGTCGGCTAAATTTTCTGGTCTTAAATGGCACCATGAATGTAAATGCAGATTCAAAAGCATTTGCATATGAACTAAATGGCTGGACTCCATTGAGGCCTAGCAATGAGTTAGATAACATTGGATAAAATTAGAAATTAATATGGATCAAGTCTTAACCAAATACAAAAATCTGCCAACACATCTGAAGTTGAAAATTGTCCAAAACTTTACTGAAAATGAATCTTGACAATCAGATATTATTAATTGACAAGCACGAAATGGATTGAGATTTAAACAGAAGGTAGAGTACAGTTGGTTTTTTTTTTTTTTTGGGGGGGGGGGGGGGGGGGAAGGGAAGGGAGTGGAAGATCTTAATTCTCATCCAGCATGAGAGACATAAACCTGGTGCACAACAGTAATTTATAAAAACACAGATCTCCCATTTTAAAAATAAAAAACTCATTTGCGTGATTTGTGTCTGTAATCTTCATCTATCCTTCTACGACGATGAGAGGAAGTATCACTATCACGATCTGACCTTCTGCCCCTTCCCCTTGAATCTAAGTCTACTTTGTGATAGGAGTCAGATTCATCCCTTCTTGGTCTCTTTTCCTCACTCCTACCACGGTCTTCTCTTAAATTTGGTTCAGCATCATGTCTTCGAGATCTTCTCTCTGCTGCTCGCTTATCCCAATTTTCCTTGTGATCCATCTCCTTCTCTTTCTGCTCTGATTGTTTATCAGTGTCTCTGCAGTCTTGATCTCTTGAGTTTAATTCTCTCATCTTGTCGTAGCTCTCCTTGCCTACTTCGCTGCCCTTTGTTTTCGAACTTCTTGCATCTTTATCACTTGATCTAAGTCCTTCTGGTTCCATGAACTGTGAAGTTCGATTTGACGCACTAGATGGTTTTTCTCTCCTTGTTGAACCTTCAAAGCTGTCATAACCCCATCTTGAACTCTTACCATCCTCAGGACCCCAACCAGTGTTTGCAGCTTTCTAGGATTAAAAAAAGAGGGAGGGGGGGAGAAGAAGAATCAGAATCCTTCGACAAGCACACCATATAACAGGATGTAAGGACCCATATTACACTGTTCTGTAAAGCTTCGTATCAAGAAGCAAGCTGAGAACAGAAACTGAATGGAAAATCCAATTTTCTTAACATACTTTTAAAACGTTAATGCTTCTAAATGGAAAATGGCAGCAGGAGCAGCAAAAGAAGCCAAGAAATAAAACCAGGTAGAAAGAAAGAGAGAGGGGGGGGGGGAGGGGGGATGCCCCCACTGGCTGTAGGTATTACATTAAATTTTTTTTTATTATTTTTATACATAATATATAAAATGCCCCCACTGGATTAAAAAATTGCCCTCGCTAGATTAAAAAATTGTCCCTTTAAATATGTTTGATAATTTTTTTTTTTTTTTTGTATTGTCAAATCAACTCTGCCTATGTTTTTTTTCATAGCCGGTCCCAAACCCAGATAAAAGAGAAAGGTTGTGTTAGGTAATCGACAGCCAGCATAAAACTTTGTCAAATTTTTTTTATGGATTTTCTGACAAGCCAACCCCACCTAGTGGGAGAAGAGGCTTGGTTTGATTTGATTTGGTTTGTCAAATCAACAAAAAATTTGTTTTTGTACTTTCCATTACCTCTATTTTTCTTTTTGTACTTTTTTTTACTCTCTAAACTAAACCCATAACTCTACCTATTCATTTTTCATTTCTTCTTTCTCAACCTCTTCGCCTTTCATTCCCCCCCTTCTCTCTCTCTCTCTCTCTCTCTCTCTCTCTCGCGTTAAAGCCAAGCTGCAACCTCTTTTATTTCCCTTTTTTTTTTAACCTCTCTTTAAACCCAACTTGCAGCTTCTTGTATTTTTTATTTTTACACCCCTCTCCCCCCCCCCCCTCATTCACTCTCTCAACTTACTAAACCATTATTTTCCCTCTCTCTCTTTCAAGTTTCAACTGAACCACACTCATCTTTATTCATTTACTTATTTATTTTCCACACCCTCTCTTTCTATCTCTCAAACCCTTTATAACAAATTTGATATTTCCTAGTTTCTTTTAGATTATTTTTCCTAGTTTTTTTGGGGTTAATTTTATTCTTATTTTATGTAGGATCTTATTAGTTGTCTTTTGAGTCAAAAGGCTATTTGTAATCCGAATATGATTTGGAATGGATAGGAAGACTCTTAGAAACCTATTCTAATTAGGATTAGATTTAAATTAATTTTTCCTATAAATAGGACTCTTTGTAAACAATTTTCAATCAATTCAATCATTCAATACACTTTTGATTAGTTTAAGAGGTTTGTGTTCTTGTTTGGTTCTCATGGATTCAAGATCATGTTCTTATGGATTCAAGAGCAACCCACCTTACTCGAGAACGATATCTCACCAAATGCCCTGCCGCTGCATCAAGTGATATTAGAGCAAATTTGCCTTGCCTAGTTTTCAATCTTCCCATTGATAATACATAAGGTTTTCCCTAGTGCTCTCTTATCAATGGAGTATAATAACTACTACCATATGAAGATAGATATTCCATTCGAAGATCGATAGTTGGAGATTGAGGAATTCTTGGAGTGGTTGGATAAAGTTGAATATTATTTCAAATAAATGGATATTGAAGAAGATACCAAACCAAACCAAACCTTTTCCCACTAGGTGGGGTCGGCTATATGGATTTGTCGAGGTCAATTAGATCTGTTTAGGGCCATGTCCTCCGATAGATCTAAGTAGGCTAAGTCATGTTTAATAGCCTCTTTCCAATTTCTCTTGGGTCTTCCTCTACCTCTCCTACTCCTAACAATCTCCATACTTTCACACCTTTTAACAGGTGCTTCCGCTGAACGCTTTCTAACATGGCCAAATCATCTTAAACGATTTTCTCTCATTTTATCTTCAATCGGCGCTATTCTACTTTGCCCCTAATCTGCTCGTTCCTAATCCTATCTTTTCTTGTAATCCCACACATCCACCTTAGCATCATCATCTCCGCAACTGCCATCTTCTGACCCTAGTTATGCTTTACTGCCCAACACTCTGATCCATATAGCAGCGCTGGTCTAACCGCCACCTTATAATACTTTCCTTTCACCTTGAGGGAGACTTTTCCGTCGCACAAGATTCCTGAAGCACTCCTCCATTTGGTCCACTCGGCTTAAATCCTGTGGCTTACATCAGTATCAATTCCTCCATCTTGTTGCACCATAAATCCAAGGTACCTAAATTTATCTCTCTCTACAATCTTATGTGTGCCTAAACTTATTTCTATACTACCCGTTATCTTACTTTGACTAAACTTACATTCCATATATTTCGTCTTATATCGACTTAGCCTAAACCCTTTTGTCTCTAACGTTTTCCACCACAATTCTAGCTTAGTATTCACTCCTTCTCTCGTCTCATCTATTAAAACAATCTCATCGGCAAATAGCATACGCCACGGCACCTCATCCTGAATATACCTTGTAATCTCATCCATAACTAAAGCAAACAAGTATAGGCTTAACACTGACCCTTGATGTAAACCAGTCGTGATAAGGAACTTGTTAGTCTCTCCACTAGTCGTCCGTATAGATGTAATGGCTCTATCATACATGTCCTTTATCGCCTCAATATATGCGACACACACTCCTTTCTTTTCCAATACTCTCCATAGAATCTCACTAGGAACCCGGTCATATACCTTCTCTAAATCAATGAACACCATATGTAAATCTTTTTGACCTTCTCTATACTGTTCCATTAACCTCCTCAAGAGAAAGATAGCCTCCATGGTTGATCTTCCAGGCACGAAACCAAATTGATTCTCTGAAATGTTTGTTGTCCTTCTTAGTCTTCTCTCAATAACTCTCTCTCATAATTTCATCGTATGGCTCATCAATTTAGTAGTGACATACAATTGAGACAGTTTACCACTTTTAGGGAAGAATTAAATCTTATGTTCTATCGAGGGTATGCCAAGGTAGGAGGAGGATAAGAACTGGGACTTAAATGTGATTGATGCTAAAATTCAAATTTCCCCCAGAAAATTATGAAGATATTTTATTCTAGAAGTAAAAGCAATACCACCAAGGAAAAAGGATTGTCTATGAATATGCAACAAGATTCCAAAAATTATCTATATGGAATAATCTTGCAGAAACCAAAAGACAACTAGTCACAAGATTCCTTAGTGGACTATTGTGATAATATCTAAGATTTTGTCCGATTGAAGCCTTTTGACACAATAAAAGAATTTTGGCTGCAAAGTTTATTGAATTCCAACTAAAATATAGGAGTCCCAACACTACAAGGAGTTATAATCATATACCAATTAGGACTTCTAATATCAATCTGAATCATATTCTCAAGCCTTCCCCTTCTCCCAGTCTAAATCAACTTCTAAATCATTCTCCTACTCAGGGCCTACAAAAAGTGGTAAAAAATAATCCAATTGTGTGTGAAGAGAATACTTATCCAACTATAATTATTCATGGAAATAAGGGAATACATCTAAGTAGAGAAGTTCAAGAGATAGGGGCGACTGAGACAGAAGAGAAAATTGTGGAGCCGATAAAAGAGAAAATTGTGGAGCCTTCAACAAACTGTAATAAGTTTAAAGAAGATATTAAGGTAAAAGAGACTTCTATTTTTGTGAATACTACTTTTGAAGACGGTTATCATTCAGATCAACTATTTTTGGAAGAAACAAAATTATAATTAATCTTCAAGAGAAGATTAAAAATCTCACAATATTAGAAGTTATTAATCATTTTGGTGATGAGCACTACAACTTGGATTTATTGTTCCATGGTGAAAAAGTTAATAGCTTTATCAATCTTCAAACTATGGAAGTCAAAGATAAAAGTGCGTTGAAATTTATTAATTTTACTAGGTAGATAAATATTATGCTAAGAAAGTATAGATTAATATGATTAAATTTTTCAACCATAAAGACTTGTTCGCAGAAAACAAAGTTAGAGCACTATCGCGCATGAAGATGAAGATTATTCCAAGTTAAAATTATATATACTTTTGTCAACAAAAAAAAATTGCATTGAAGGTGCTTGCTCGTGATGGTCCTCCAATTTTTTTTTCTCACCGTAGATAACTCAAGGACGAGTTATTTTTAAGAGAAGGAGAATTGATGTAAGACAAATTTGATATTTCCTATTTTTTTTAGATTAGTTATCCGATTTTCTCTTGGGCTAGTTCTATTCTTATTTATTTAGGATTTTATTGGTCTTCTTTTAAGCCAAAGGCTATTTGTAATCCAAATAGGATTTGGATTAGATAGAAGACTCTTAGAAATATATTATAATTAGGATTAGATTTAGAATTAATTTTTTCTATAAATAGGACTCTTTGTAAGCACTTTTTCAATCAATTCAATTACTCAGTACACTTTTGATTAGTTAAGAGCTTTGTGTTTTTGTTTGGTTCTTGTGAATTCAAGGCCACATTCCTTTGGGTTCAAAAGCAACTCACCGTACTCAAGGACGATATCTCGCCAAACGCCGCCCTGCCACTAAGTCACTCTCCCAATCAAGACACAATTTTAATATATGTTAAAACTTCATCTTCAACTTGCCAAAAAATTATCTCAAGAATCAAAATTCAATCTCATCTTTTCATAAAACAATCAAGGTATTTTGTGTTTAAATTATGACTTGGTTATAATTCAATATTTTAATATTTTAATGCTTTATTTTATCACATATGTTATTCATTTTTAGCTTAATAATATGAAATTTTATGATATTATATAATTTATGTTGTCTACATTTCATAACTGTTGATTATTTATATTAGTTATCTTGCATATTATTTTTGTTATTTGAAGAATTCTTGATTTATTTATTTATTTATTTATTTAGGTTTAAAATTTTATTGATATATATATATATGAACTAGGGTTTTAACATTTTTTTTAATAAAAAAGATTAGATTTCTATTTTTAACTATTAAATTTAAGAATTAAATTTCTAAATATTTATATCTTGATTAATATTTTTTTAAATTTATATAGTTACAGAGAGAGATTTAAAAGAAAGTCAATGTTAGATTCATCATCTTCCATAAGTCATGAGGAGCATTTAAAGAGAAACCACATAGAAGTCGACTAATTTCATTTTACAATAGAACAAGGTCTTTGATACCGAATTATTGATTGTGATCCTAATATTCGAGACCAAGTTCGTAGGACTTAATTATTAAAAAGGCCTTGTCAACCAGTTAATCACAATTTTTCCCAAAAAATTTGGGAAGTCATTAAGAAGATTCAATCCCTCATGAATCAATGAATTTGGCAGTTGGTTTATGTATAGCATATCAAAAATGTTGCATTTTGTTTATGTTGTTGTCTTTTCAAACCTGATATAGGAGACCAAGAAGGTGGTGATTCTTTTTTGGCTATGGGTATTCAAATTGGAAGAAGAAATAAAAGTTGCAAATGCATGAAGTATGTGTTAATAGTGTCCATAATCAAGCACGGAGAAAATGTCAGAATTTGTCAGCATCAATTGATTGCATCCGATACCTTTTACAACAAGGGCTTCCATTTCGTGGTTATGATGAACCTGAATAATCATGTAATCAAGAAAATTTTCTTGAACTTTTAAGTTTCTTTCAAATCAAAATGAAGTGGTAAGAGATGTAATATTTAAAAATGCTCCTAAAAACCTTAAATTAATAGCACCCAAAATTCAAAAGGACATAGTAAGGTCAAAAGGACATTGTATGGGTAGCTACACTTGAACTACTAGTGCTATTATTAAAGAACTTGGGGATGGGCTATTCTTTATTCTACTTGATGAATATCGAGATGTATCAATGAAGGAGCAAATAGTAGAAATTTTGAGATATGTGAATTAAAAGAGATATGTATTTGAATGCTTTTTGGGTATCAAACATGTAACTAACACTACTTTATCATTTAACTAAGCATTGAAAATTTTATTTGCTACACATGGTTTAAACATATCTACATTACGTGGCCAAGGTTATAATGGAGTTAGTAATATATGCACAATGAGTTTAATGGATTAAAGACACTTATCATAAAAGAAAATAAATGTACATACTACATACATTATTTTTCTCGTCAACTTGAATTAGCTCTTGTTACAGTAGCAAAGAACCATGTTCATATTACCACTCTCCCCACCACAGTTACTAATATTGTTAATTTTTGTCGAGAGCTCATGTAAACGTCATGATATTTTTCGAGACAAATAAGTTGTTAAAATCATTGAGGCTCTAAATGTTGAGATTGCAAGTGGGCCTCAATTAAGAGACCACTCTCATTCATGCAAATGATACAAATTGGGGATCACATTATGGTACCTTACTCAGCTTGATTGGTATGTTTTCACTTGTGATTAATGTGCTTGATGTGATAGTAGATGATGGATCTAATTCGGAACAAAAGATCAATCACAAGTGAAAACACACCCCATCAAGCTGAGTAAGATACCATAATGTGATTCCCAACATGTATCACTAGCATGAATAAAAGTAGTCTCTCAATCGAGGCCTTGGCCATTTGCAATCCCATTATTTTTTAGAGACTCAATGATTTTAGCAACTTCTTTGTCTCGAAGAATATCATCACGCTTACATGAGCCTCTGACAAAACTAACAATATTAGTGCTTGTGGTGAAGAGAGTGGCAATATGAACATGATTCTTTACTAAAGCAACAAGAGCTAATTGAAGGAGGGGGAGGCTAACATCACTTTTTGATATTAGCCATGTGACATCGAGTTGTGAACCATTCGATCAAAATCAGACAGTTCACAACTAAAGTAGATTTAAAAATTTCTGACAATTCGATGCACATTGCTAACATCAAAAGTGTTGTTAGCCTTTCCAAGTCCCTAACTGAAATTGATGAGCAACACAATGTACATAGCATGCATAGTTATTCTCCTTTATGATAAGTGTTTTTAATATATTAAACTCACCACACAAATTACTAACTCCATCATAACATTGGCCATGTAACATAGATATGCTTAAACCAAGTGTAGAAAATAAGTTTTCGAGTGCTTCCTTAAGTGATAAATAACCAGTGCTGATAACATGCTTAATACCCAAAAATCGTTCAACTAAGCTTATTCACATATCTCAAAACCACAGGCCTTTGCTCCTTCATTAATACATCCTTGAGATTCATCAAGGAGAATAGAGAATCGCCCATCACCAAGTTCATTAATAATACCACTACTAGTTTCCAATGCAACAGCTTTTACAATGTCCTTTGAATTTTGGGTGCTATCAATTTAAAATTTTTAGGAGCATTTTTCAATATCACATTTCTCACCGCCTCATTTTGATCTGAAAATAACTTTAAAGTTTAGGAAAATTTCATTAGTTGCATAAGTGTTCAGCTCCATCATGACCACAAAATGGAAGTCCTTGTCACAAAAGAAATCAGATACAATGAACTGTGCATTCAATCAAACTTTATATCATTCTTGGCTTCATTGAATAGTTTAGAAATTTTTGTTTGGATATGTTATTCTTGATTTAACAAATTCTGGCATTTCCCCTATGCTTTGAATTATGGACACTACTAACACATCCTTCATGCATTTGCAATCTTTCTTTCTTCATCCAATCTATATATCCATCGCGAATAAAAGAATCACCATCTCCTTTGTCTCCCACATCAAGTTTGAAAAGATAACATAAACAAAATGCAACATTTTTTGATACGCTATACTCTAACCAACTGCCAAATTCACTTAATCACGAGGGATTGAACATTCTTAATGACTTCCCACAGTTTCTTTGTGGAAAATTGTGATTAAAGTGGTTGACAAGGTCCTTTCATAAGTAAGTCCTTTCTCAGATATTAAGACTATAATCAATAATTCGGCATCAAAGACCTAGATCTCTAAAAGATCAGACAAGTCGAAAATGATGAATCTAAGGTCGACTTTCTTTTAAAATTTCCTCTTCATAACTGTATAAATCAAATATATATATATATATATATATATATTTATTCAAGACATAAATCTCGAACAATTTAATTCCTAAATTTAATATTTAAAAATAAAAATCCTCAATCTTTTTTATTAAAAAAAATGTTAAACAATAGTTCAAATATATACCAATAAAATTTTGAACCTAAATAAGGGTGTGTTTGGTTTGCTAAAAATCACTAAAAAATTATGAAATTTTCTGAAAATCTTTAAAAGTTATTAACTTTTTATCTCACTGCACGAGTTACAAACCTACAAATTATCTCACTTTATCTCATTTTATCTCACTTTTTATTACTCCAAACACACCTTAAATAAATCAACAATTCTTTAAATGACAAATGTAATAAGTAAGACAACTAATATAAATAATCAAAAGTCATAAAATATAGACAATAAATTATATAATATCATAAAAATTCATATTATTAAGCTCAAAATGAATAATACGTGCAATAAAGGGTGCATTTGGCGCACTGAAAAACTCTAAAAATCTTTGAAAACGTCTAAATATTATTCCTTTTTTATCTTACTACGAATTACAAACTCATAAATTATCTCAAATTATCTCATTTTATCTCACTTTTTGTCACTTCAAGCGCTCCCAAAATAAAGTATTAAAATATTAAATTAGAATCAAATCATAACTTAATCACAAAATACCTTAATTATTTTTTGAAGAGATAAGATTAAATCTTGATTCTTGCGATAAATTTTTTACAAGTTGAAGTGAAGCTTTAACATGTATTAAAATGGTGTCTTGATTGGGAGAGAGAGGAGGAGGGTTTGAGAGAGAAAGCGAGGGTGTAGAAAATAAATACATAAATAGAAAAAGATAATTGTGGCTTCGGTTAAAACTATAGAGAGAGGAGGAAATAACGACTAAGTGGGTTGAAAGAGTAAATAGGCGAGAGGTGGGAGAGAGAAAGGGGGATAAAAAAATAAAAGAGTTTGTACGTTGAGTTTAAAGTGCGACAGAGAGAGAGAGAGAGAGAGAGTTGGGGGGAAATAAAACATAAAGAGGCAAAGAGAGAAGCAATGAAAGATGAATGGGTAGAACTGCGGGTTTAGTTTAGAAAGAGTAAAAAAAATATATATGAAAAGAAAAAGAAATGTAAAGTATAAAAACAACTTTTTCAAAAAAAAATAAAAAATTATCAAACATATTTTTAGGAACAATTGTTTAATCCAATGCAGGGGGCAATTTTTTAATCCAGTGGGGGAATTTTATATAGTGTGTATTAAAAAAATAAGAAATTAATAAAATAACTATAAAAATTTGCAACCAATGGGGCATTTGCCCCCGGTCCCTTAGTAAGTCTGCCAATGCTTGACACTGGTTTACTTGTTGCAACTGCTACGGTAAAGAGAATATGTTTTCAAGGAAGAAATTTGTTTGGTTGCAAAGAAACGGCGAGAAAGGAAAATAAGTTCGAGGTAACCTCTTTATTTTAAGAATACACCAGAAAACAGACTCAGAATTCAGAAAATCATTCTATTTCTTTGTTTTTCCTCTATATCCACAAAACAACTAAGACGTTCAATCAGCAAGTCTATAATTGGTGCTATAATCTATTAGCGAAAATTACATATCATGCTTGAATTCCAAAGCAAAAAGAAGAGGTAAAATAGCCAATAATGCGCATATCAAGAATCATTAATCTTACTTGTTCATCATGGGAAAACTTGCATCCCGCTCCACGATAACATTCGCCTCTTTGGAATGCACGACACACTCCCCGTGCCTCCCTCTTATGTCTTTCTGTCTCTTCATCTTCTTCTTCCTTCTTTTTGTAGTTGGTAACATGATCAACCCTAATGATCCGACCAAGAACTTGTGCACCATTTAGATTGTCTGTGAAGCAGATCAAAGAATAAGCAACATATTCAATGTCCACATTAGTAGGAAGCTTATTTAAAATGGCACAAATAAGAGAGAAACGAACCTACAGCAAGATTTGTACTTCTTTGATCCTCATATGCAATGAAAGCAAAACCTTTTGATTTACCAGTGCCTTTATCTCTGACGAGATTAACATCGACAATCTCTCCATATCTGAAAATTACTCAACCAGTCATCAGATTTCAGTGGAGAACAAAAATAGAAATAAATAACACTATTCTGAATATATATACGTGTTTTTTGATCTACTGGCGTCACTTTGTTTTGATATTATAATGATAAATAATTTCTTGTGTTCACTTACATCCTGGAGACAGTTTTACAAGGCCAAGGAGAACATAATTACGACAAGGATTTTGGCACTTTAACCTTTCAGGACTAGGTACAAGTAATGGGAATTGAGTTCGAAAAGATGGATGCGTAAGCGCTAATCTCTATAAATATGAATGAATTTGTGAAAATTAGTGCGTAAAAATAGTTATTTATCTTGAGCTGCGCATGCCGACTAAAAGCAACAAAGAATAGATATTTATATATATATATATATAAACGTCACAATCTACTATTTCTGACGCTTATTTAGTTCACTAAAAACATAAACACGCCGGCAACAGAGTATCTATTAGCAGAGTATGAATGAATAAGAGAACTTACTGTGCAAAGACCGCAAGAAGATCGCCTTCAGTGAGATCAAATGGAATGCCGCCGACGAAGACGTAAGCAGAATCTTTATACTTTGCGTGCCAAGAAGCTTCCTCCGAAATACCTAACGCCGCTTCTTTCGTGTTGAGGTTCTGAATCCGTTTCACTAGCGTCAGCGGATTCATACTTCCAATCCCCCAACCCAACCAATATTCGAATTCTTCTCTCTGAGACAACGATCTTTGCTCAATCTATCTGCAAAACTTCTTCGAGATCAGCTCAGGGTCCGCCGAAACCCTAGGGCTTTCTATTTCCTTTCCGCAACTTTCTAGCAAATAAGACGATAACACCTTTTGAACCGAACTCCCCTTCAACTTTTGGGTATTTCTTCGATTTTTATTATTTATTTATTTATTTATTTATTTATATTTTTTTGATTGAGTTGCGCTGTTTTTAAATTCAAAAATTTTAAATAATTTTTTTTTTATAATTAAGCGGGGGAAGGGGAACACCTCGAATTTTGAACCCGGGTGATGAGCAGGCTTGAGGAGGACTTCTACCACTTGAGCCAACAGCCATGCTCTAAGTAAATGTTAGATTCTTTTTTTTCTGAGTATTTATGAATTAAAAATATATTTTTAAATTACGTTATCCTAAATATAATAACAATATTTAACAATATTTTAAATTTTTCACAATATGTTTACGAGATTTTCATGGAAAATAAAAAAATCTGATTATATCGTAAGATAGTGAAAAATCATGGTATTTTGACACAACCCACAAAATTCACAAAAAAATCTGTGAATCGCAAAACTCCCGAGATTCTCTGTTAAGGACTACGACGCTTGATCCAATAGTTTAAAGGATGAAAACCTAATACATTGTATGCATAAGTCTATTAGAACTAACTAATTTCTAAGCTTTAAATAAAAAAAAGGTATATAAAAACTAACTAACTATCAAAAAAACAAAACAAAAAATGTTCAAATTTGTGGCTAACTAAACCTCTTTTTCAACTTCAATATCTTGAATTTCAATCAACAACCAACAAAAACTACTTTAATTAATATATTGATTTAATTACCTTTACACCTCTTATACTTAGGCCAACTTTTACTTTTACCCCCTCAACTTCATAAATATACACTAATACTGCATATACTGTATACAAAAGTACAAAAATGGACGAATCTATCTAATTTAATAGTGCGTGTGATACATGCATGTATAAAATGCAAGTGTTCAAAGTAAAAAAAAAAAAAAAAATAGAAAGACTAAAATGCTCTTAAAAGAAAAGGACTCCCAGTCCCAAACTAAACCTCACCGCTGTGAAAGTGCCATCGCTACCCCTCCGAACCTCCGTTATTGTCTCCTCTTCCATTCGGTCAAAACTCTACCAATTTCTTAATTTCACTCGTAGTTCCAGCTAATTTTGAAGATCACGATTTTAGCATTCAGATTCATCTATTCAATCTCTCTCTCTCTCATAGATCTTTGAAGACCCTTCATAGCTTTTTCAATCCTCACCTTCAATGGCCACCTTTGGATCGTTGCATTCTTAGATAAGTAAATAGACATAACTTGAATAGCCATATCTACTTATTCATACTCGCAAGCTATACATGTATGTGGATATATACGACTATTTTTTTGTATGTATACTCCAGGTATTGGAGTGATTTGCATTTATGTTTTGAAAAGGATTAGTAAAAAGGAATTTGACTCAATCTGAATGTTATGTATACTCCACAAGTCCTCCGCCACTGTAGGTCATTTGTGAAATTTGAAATAGGTTTCGAAAAGTTTTTTCTAGGCCTTTGTGAATGGATAAGCTTTAAGCTTTCATCGTTGGAAGCTTTTTGGGTGTCTTGTTAATGGAGAGATAAGAAGGGATTAATAGTTTCGGGGTCACAGTAAGGATGGTAGAACCTCTAGAGAGCTATCAGGTTGAGACGAGGAGCTAAAACCCACCCAAGTAAGCAGATCAACGGTGCTAGCAATGGTAACGGCGGTGGCGCTGAGAATAGAGGCGAAGAAGAGAAAGAGGGGGAGGCCGAGAAAGTATGGACTAGATGGTTCAGTTGTGCTACCATTATCACTAATGCCAATATTGGCTTTGATTCCATTGATCGAAAAGTTCTCAAGTTAGAAATAGGGACAAAAGGAGATTTGTCGAGGGGCAGAGGACTTGTGGCCTCACTAGTGGTGTCCTTAGTAGGATTGAGGGAGGTGGTTGAGTTGCAGGTG
This sequence comes from Vitellaria paradoxa, assembly GCA_019916065.1. Taxonomy (NCBI): domain Eukaryota; kingdom Viridiplantae; phylum Streptophyta; class Magnoliopsida; order Ericales; family Sapotaceae; genus Vitellaria; species Vitellaria paradoxa. The sequence continues at coordinate 20,513,792 of CM034242.1, read as the reverse complement.
GCGATTGACCTATGCGATGGTTCGACCTCTGGTTCAGAGCTTGGTTAGGGTTTTCTTGATTAAAAAGATAAAGAAGACGATGGTGGGTTGATTGGTCGATGGGCAAAAATGACTTTTTACCACTTAACATAATGGTGTCCATTGTTGTCCTTTTGTGTACAGTACAGGAGATATCAGTCACATTTTATAAAGTTGAGGGGGTGAAAGTAAAAATCGGTCTAAGTACGGGGTTATAAAGGTAATTAACCCTAATGTATATGTACATACACATATACGACATATAATATAATATGTGTGTGTCTTTGAAAAGTAAAAATTAATTGAAAAGATAATAACAAACAAATAATTAAATAATAACATATTGTTAAACTTGAAACAATGATACATATTTAATAAAATTATGGGCAGAATAATTCTTCCATGAATTTGTATTCTGAATTTACGAGACAAAATACAAGTCTTGAAAGTTGGACAAATTAAAAGAAAAAACCACTAAATATTTGAAATCAATTAGAGTGTCTTGGATTGATATTGGTTGCACATTAATGTTAGATTCATGGACCGATGGATGAAAGAAGCCACATATAAACTTATTAGAAGCTTGTCAAAAAGAGTCGTTTTCTTGAAGTCAGTGTGCGCGGTTGGAGCAAGGAAAACTGGTGATTACCTTATAAATTTTATATCAACGGGGATTGAAAAAAGGTTGGACCTTAGAATATGAAACAAGTTGTTTCAAATAATGCATCAAATTACATTTCAGCTAAATACTTGATTGAATAAAAATACTCTCATATTTTAAAAACATCTTATGCTACCCATTGTTTGGATCTTATTCTTGAAGTTATCGATGGACTTCCACAAGTGAATCCCATTATATAATATTCCCAATAGATTGTTAAATTTATTTACAAATAACAACATATGCTAGATTTGATGAGACTTCATACGCATGGAAGATAATTAAAAAGGTCAAGTATGACTTGATTTGCAACTCAATGTATTTGTCTTCAAGGAATTTTGAAAGAAGAAGAGAGATTACGATTTATGGTTGCATCAAATGAATGGAGAAATACGTCACAATATAGTTTTTTCTCTCATCCTCTCTTTTACTTTCTTCTTACGTGACATACCTCTTTACTTTCCATTCCACTTTTTTTTTATAGATTTTTAAATTATTTTTAAAATTCCTTCATTCTCTCTTCTTTTTTTCTCTTTTCTTATCCACAAAACTTTTGTTTCTTTCTCTCACATCACTAAAACACTACAAATCTACTTTTTCTTTGCTTTTAAAACACTAGGATTATAGCATATTATTTTAAAAAATTTTAAAGAACTCACGAGTTTTGAAAAAAAGGCCCACTTACTTGGGTTTTGAATCTGAAAAGAGACCCACTTACTTGAGTTTCGAAAAGACCCCCTTGATTATAAATTTTATATAAATAATCTTATGGGTCTTAACAAAGAGCTTCCTTACTTATAAATTCAACATAATTATAAATTTTTTATATTTCAAATATGTTAGTAATTATTTTAAAAATAAAAATAAAAGTTAAATTAAATTAAAGAGCACAGAAAAAAGTTTAAATAATAATTAGGTTATTTCTTCCATAATAATTCTTAGTATTTTTAAAATTTAAAATTACTGAATATTAATTAGGCTCAGAAATAGTTATTTTTCTAAATAATTTTAAATTTATATTGGTTATATTAATTATATTTGTTTTATTTTATAAAGCATACATGATTGGTAATAATATTTTTTATTTGAGTTATTTTTGTAAAACTAATTAAAAATTTATTATCAAATCCTATGTGCATTCCATATATTCATCATTCTATTTTTTTTATTTTTGCAAATCTTCAAATAATATTAGTTTTGAGATTGATTTTTTTTTCTAAATTCTAATTTTAAATTTAAGTTGGTACCATATTTTTTTAAATTAATAGTATTTTTAATTTAAATCATTTTTATGAAATTGATTCAAAAATTATTACTAAATCTTGTGTGGCATTCTCACTACTGGTTAAATATCATCGCAAAATTTACATATTTAAATAATTAATTAGGTTGGAAAGAAAAATTAATTAAATTTAAAAAAATTTAACTCTTCTCATAATAACAACTTTTAGTATATTTTAAATTTAAAATACAAAAAAAAAAAAAAATTGTTTACTATTAATGAGGCATGGAAGTACCTAAATATTAATTAGGCTAGAGAGTAATTTTTTTTAAATTCAAATTTAAAATTAAATTAATTATGTTGATTATTGATTAAAAATCTAATTAATAATATACAGTATTTAAATTATTTTTATAAATTACAATATACAATTAAAAAATAATATTTTTAGTTTGAGTTATTTTTATAAAATTAGTCAAAATTTAATTTAATAAAATTATGATTAATAGTATTTGTCACGCCCTGGATTTTCATAATCCGAATGCCGAGGGTGACTAAGGATTATTTGTTGAGTATAAAAATGAGATGATAACAATATGCCGTCACACCCCAATTTTTCTTTCAAACTGGGGTTGACTCGCAATAAAAATTTAAGGTATTCAAAATCCCTAGTTTATCCCAACCAATATTTAAAAGCCATTAGGCTGAATCATTTGGTAAGGTTCAACCGCAAAATACAAAATAAAAATAGAGAATAGTATTGTAGAGCCATCTAAGCCTCCCAATCATACGATTAACATTATATATCAAATAAAAGCAATTAGGTCTAAACTTAATTATTACAATCATCCAACAATTATTATTACAGACCACAATAATAATAAAGTCTTTCAGTACTGCACAAGAAAAAAAATAGATAACTCTTCTGGTAGAATATTTAAAAGTAATTAATCTCTTTTCAGCTCATCTTCAATATCCCTGTGCTTAATATCCTGAAAAAAATATTCCCACAAAAGGGTGAGCTACTAATGCCCAATAGTCAAAATCTCCTAGGTGCCTATATGCAGTGGTCGTAATACTACACTGTATTAGATGACCAAATACAGTGAATGTGATTAGGTAGCATACTGTTCATACAACAATTAATTCAATAGATCCCAACTGAATAATGTAAATTATACTTACAACGGTTCGATGAGACCGTCACTGCAACTACTATTTTGCTTACGCGTCAAATAGTTTAATGTTGTTATTTAGACCACAATGAAATCGGTGTCACAGTGGTAGGGATCTCAGATTCAGATCTTTAAGGTCTCGGGATCAAACCCCATAGCGATACAAGTTTCATATATATTTTTTTATAAAATATTCATCAAAATGAATTAAATATAATTAAATAATTCCAACACATCATTCATACATAAGCAAGAGAGGTTGCCAGTCATAGTAAAATTTGGTAAGGGAGTTTAATCTAAATCCTCCTATGATAATCATACTCCTATCCTCCTCTACCCCCAGCCTTGGAAACCAGTAACTTTACGGGCTTAGCATTCAATGCATTTGAATAGTGTCACCCATCAAAAACCTAGACGTCGTGACCGGCTACCTAACTGGCTAGGTCAAAAGGGAGCATTTCCCAAATAAAATGCATATGTTCCCATCTCCATCTAAAATGCCATTTCTACCCATCCATCACCCCATTGCCAAAAATAACTTTAGCATCGAGTGCCTTAATTTATTTTCACCCCTTGACATTCCAAGGATACCTTGTATGCCAATCAGACATTTTTAACAACAACCGGCAATGTTTTTGGGTGATGAATCCTAAGTGGGATTATTCAGTCACATACGGTATACTTTAAGTATTTTATCTCAATTCAAAATTAAATAATAATTCACAATAAATTAAAGATTAAACATAATCACCAATATTATTATCACAAAGGTAAATATTACATGTAAATTAACAAAAAGCAAGTAACTAGAATAATTTAGAATTCAAATTAGTATTTTAGTTAATTCTTTGACAAGTTTGCCGTACTACCCTTGATAGGAATAAAATTATTTCTAATGGTATATTAATTAAGCCGAGGTTGGCAGCTTAGTGTGCGGGCAACCCTAATTACGATTTGAAGTCGCGAGTTCGAACCTCATTTGCTGCGATCTCGATTTTTTTTTACCTTATTTTTTTATTTTATTAATTTATGAAATTTAAAGATAATAAATAGCTCTTTGAACTTATATTTAATTTAGAAAAATTGATAAGTTTTATTTTATTCAAAATAATTTGAATAAATTTCCAATCATCATCTACTTTACAATCAAACCCTTATCATATGTTTTCGGTTTTAAGATATGCACAAACGTCCATAGAATTATTCTAATATTTATGAAGGTATTAAATAAGTTTCATTAAATTCACTTAATCATAAAAATAGAGTTATATAACTTGTTAGGTTGACAAAACAATGTCTAAAATCAATTAAAATAAATCAAATTCATTTAAGGAAGACTAAATGAGAAAAGAATAAGTCCATTGTTTCATTTGGGCATTTTATCAAATACTAGGTTCTACTTAGCCATTTTAGTTTGAATAAGTCATCCAACTATCTATAATAAAACTGATTGTCTAAGTCAATTATCATAAATATTAGAGTGTCGAATAATACATAATATCCGGTTTAAAATAATTTCATATCAATTGGAAGATAACTAAGTGGCATCAACTTAACAGTCCACTTCAGTACTATATCAAATAGTGTAAGTGTTTTACTATATCAGGCCTTGTGAACAAAATTACACATCAATAGAAATTATCAACATGACAATAACTAACAGAAGGTAATTAGAAATTTAAATAAATCTTTAAACATAATATTCTAAAAAAATCCAAACAAGTATCAATTAAAGACTAAGCAGAGATAGCAGCTTAAAAGAAAATTTATATAAAATAGAGCAGAACTTCGATATTTATAAACTTTATATATTTAGAAACTAGACTTTAAGACCTACAACTTTTATGTTTTACACTTTTTAAAATTCTAAGGTCTAAAGGTGCAAAAACAGTCTTGAATTTAGTTTGCTCAAAAGATATAGTTTTACAGTGTTCAATATTTTGGGCATAATTTTTGACTCACAAATTGGATTGATGCAAATCTTTTTGGGTTGGAAAAAAACTTAAAGGGCTACAACTTTTATGTTTTAGCCGAAGCTTAATTCTACCGTTTTAGGGGTTAGAAACACATCAGAAGTTACAAACAGTGAGCTGTCAGCATGCTGGGCTACATCAGTCAAAGTTTCGGCTTTCCTACCCCCAATATGTGGGTATTATTTTTTTTATCACAATCAAATTTCATACTTCAAACCCAAAAAATGCTTTAGCTTCAAAATTGAAGGCATCAAATATATTTTAGGAGGTTTATCATCCTACCTCAATGAAGATATTGGTGACCAAGTTTAAAAAGGAAAAAGGAGTCGAGCTTTGAACACCACCCAATTGGAAAGTTCCAAGCCTTTCTTCTTCCTCCAAGCAACATCGAATCTCCAACCACACTAAGTAATGATTTCTTTGTTTTTTATTTACTTTTTTCTCTTTGAAAGTACACAATTTATAAGAAGTCATGGGAGTGTAGAGAAAGTATCAGTGGAGAAAATAACCTCCACTTCCCATGCTTCAAAGCCACTAAAGTAGGATTATGCATATACAATAGGTAGCATGATCCAAGAATCATGCTTGCTTTTTGACTATCTAACCATATAATTTAAGAGAGGTATTGGAGGATAGATGGAGATGGGTGACATGATCTAGGAATCATGCTAACTTTTTGACTAATTAAACAAATTATTTAAAAGATACTTTAAGTCTTTAAATCGTGCTTGATAAATAATTTGAAAGAAATGCTTTAAAGTCATCAATGTAGAGTCTTCTTTTTGACTAATAAACTAAATAATTTGAGAGATTGTGAGAGATGTATGGAAGAAATGATGGATAGAAAATGAAGTTTGCCAAGAAATGATTTAGAGCTACTATTCATGAGTCAACTCAGTGAGTGATAAAGTGAGTTGAAGTGAGTTGAGGTGAGTCAAAGAAAGGATTGACCCATGAGTTAATGAGCTTGGCTTAAACCAAATAGGTAATTGGGCTAGGAATTGTTTAGATAAAAGTTTAGAAATTTTTTTACATTAAACTCCCGTACAGGGTGAAATTAAATCCGAAAATCTTTTCAACTAAATTTATCTTCCAAATATTTTCAAATCCTCAATTTTCTAGATTTTTACTATAATAAATATCACAACCACACTTAAGCAAATGAAAAAAATTTCAGGTTATTACAATATTCCTAAGGTTTAGGCCTAACAAATAGTCACGAAAGGATGATGTATATTGGTTGGTTCCCATATTTACAGGATAACCAACCAATAGTACATAAAACCAATGTGCTTTATTTTGATGTGTTATGTGATATTAATATTTTTTTTGGTAACCCAGAACTCATACCAGTTTATTGCAGCCCTCAACGAATCGCATAGCTGATAAGTAAATCAGAGAGAAGTACGCTGCCCCTCACACATATTCTGCTTAAGTCAAGAATCGAACCCATGTGGTCTCCGTAAAGAGCATACCTATGAGCCACTTGGGCTAACCCCAGGCGGCATGATATTAAGATTTGGTCAAATTGTGAAAGAAAATAGATATTAAAAAAAATAAATTTAATTTTCTATTTGAGGTTGTTGTATGAAATGCTATTTTGTCTGTGATGTTTCACTTAGTAGCATGCTTGGGCATTATTGCATTATTATTATTATTATTATTATTATTATTATTATGGTTTCAAGCACACGTAGTATTAGTACTCATCCCTTTACACTTTGTGAAGCATGTAATGATTTTGATTCGTGTGCTAAACCTTCTGAACAAGAAAATTAAAAATTTTATTAATTTTTTTATTTTCTTACATACAATTTTCAAAATTGTTTAAATGGAATATTACAAACCTTTGTGTTGTGAGGTGGACATTAACTATTTTTATTAAATTTTTGAGAGATTATTTGGACCTAGTTTTGAAGACTTATAGTTTTGTTTTGGAGCTTTGTTACCTAATAAGTTTTGATTGAGGTATTTATTTAAATTTAAAACAAGAATTTATTTGTTTTATATTTTATTTATATTTATTGCTCCATAGCATGTGTGTGGCTTTGATGGATGACAGGAAAAATGGTTAAATAGTTTAATATATGTTTTTTTTATTCGTGTACTCAGCTCATGAAATCTAGAACGTGACAATTTTGTTTCGATTAAGATCAACAAATATGTGCTCTAAATTATTTTAGATTATGAGCTATTCTTTTAATGATTATGTTTTGTATATTTTATATATTTATTGTGTGTTAAAAAATAATAATCCCTATTTAAATATAATTATAATGATTGATTGTAATACCATATTTTTTATTTTCCTTTAATGTGATTGTCAATTTATTTCATTCAAATATATACAAGCTATAATTCCTTTTTTCCGTTTAAACATATTTTATTCTATTTTAAGTTTTAAAATTATATAATATGAAAATTTCGTGCATCGCACGGTTGTAATCACTAATATAATAATATTTTAATTACATAGGATTCTGCATAGTTAATATTTTAAACTTTAATTATTATTAATAATATTAATTTAATTTTAAATTATTAACTAGAATTAGTAATTTTAATAATTGAGCATTATTAGAAGTCTATATAATTAAAACTTACTAATTAGTTAAATTATTAAGTTTTAAAAATTATTTTAAATATTCAATCAATTACTGATAGTTATATTCAAAGTATATATAATAATATTTTAATTACATTTAATTTGAACTATTTACTATTCATTATTATTTATTAATTAAAATAGGTAAATATTAGTAATTCATGATCCTTTTGACTTAAGAGTTTATATGCCTAATTATTTTCAATATTCAATCATTATTAATAATTATATTCAAAACACATATAACAATATTTTAATACGTGTAAAATTTTACTTATTTAATAATTAAAATATTTAGCATCTTACATATATCATATTATTTTTACTTTTTATTATCAATCGTTAAGTATTTTTAGAATTCTACATAGTTAATATCATAATAATTTTAATTAATTTAATTATTAATTAAAATAAGTAATTTCAGTAATTGATTATCACTAGGAGTCTATATTTAAAATTTACGTACTAATTAAATTATTAATTTCAAAACTATTTTAAAATTTGATCAATATTAATAATTATATTTAAATGCATTTATAATAATATTTTAATTACATTCAACTTGAATTATTTATTATTTATTATTAATTATCAATTAGGATAAATAAATTTTAGTAATTCAGTATCATTAAAACATAGAAGTCTACATGCTTGTTTGTTTGAAATATTCAGTTGTTATTAATAATTAAAATAATATTCAATACATAGGATTCTACCTGTTTAACAATTAAAATATATAGCATTCTATATATTTAATATTTTTATTTTATATTAGTACAAATGATTAATATTTTGTAAATGAATGAAAGATGGATTTAACCAAATAATCAGAGAAGTCGAATTTAAATAAAATTATTGACAGTAATCAGTCAAAAATTTCAATATTAATAAATAAGTATAATCCAAATTTAGATAATTACAATTTCAATGGATAAGTAGTATCTAATAATAATTAATTAATGAAATAAAATACTTTCAAAGATACGTTTCACAGTTATAATCTCTAATTAAATACCACGTAAGCAGTTGCATTTCTCAGACTAAGTAAATTTAAACTTGACTATAAACTCTGTTAAAAAATATATTTATATATATTATGTATGATATATAATATATAAAAAATAAAAAATATATGTATCGTATATAAATTAAAGTAATATGTATTATATTAATTATTTATTAAAATTAGGCTAGATTTGAACAAGTATATATAAATCCAATTTCGGTCCAAAAGAAACTTTGATCCTATACTCATGATTAATTTTTCTACTGTCCAAGCCAACAAAAAAAAAAAAAAAAAAAATCAGGCTAATCATGTTAATCGAGGTTAGACTGCAGCGATCAGCTCCACCCACGATCGCCGTGCAATGTGTGCTCCCTTCTTCTCCTATGAGGAAACCTGTAACCTCTATCTTAAGGGTGAGCACTGGGTGAAATTCGTTTTGTGGTCTTAGCCGGTCAAGAACCACAGAGAATTAACAAGTCTAGGCAAGTCTTAACTGACCGCCTTAACTGAGAAAACTGCTAGACAGCCCCCACAATAAAGTGTGTGCTCCCTTCTTATTTTGTCTCAAACTTGATCTATTATTGCTGAGGCCTAACCTTTTTTTTTTAATTTCTTTTCAATAAAAAATTAACCCAAAACTTTTGGTTAGCTTTTATTATTTTTTTAATATTGTGTGGGAATACTAAATTTGTGGAGAGAAAAAGATAAAACAATTAAAAAAAAAGATTAATAAGAATAGTATATTCGGTAAAAGAAATATTACATTTTATTTAATTTTGTGCAATTACATTAAGAAGAACGAGAAGAAAATGAATAAGTATTTGTTAAAAGTGTTAATTTGTTAAAAGGGTTAACTTCTTTAATTTGGTTAATAAAAATAAATAAATATGACATTTAATTTAACTTCTTTTACTATTTCCCTCAAAAAAAAAAATGTAAACATACAAATGATGTTATTTTACCCTAGCTAGAAGTGAGCACGCACTATGCGTGTGATTTTTATTAAATTTTTATTTTAATTAAAATAAAATAATAAAATAATTAACAAAAGTGACTCAAATAGTAAATATAATTAAATTTATTGGAGTAAATAATATCTAATTAAAAATGATAAAAAAATTTGGTAAAAGTGACTCAAATAGTAAATAATAACTAATTAAATTTATTTAAGTAAATAATACCTAATTAAAGAACAATTAAAGAAAAAAAGTTACAAAATTATTGATAGTGGAAGGGTTTTTAAGGAAGATAAAATATAAATATATGAAATTACTTAATTATATGATAATTATAAAAAATTTATTTTTCAATACCATCCATTGAAGTTATAAATAATTATAGGGAGTTTAAGGATATTTTAAAGAAAAAAAGAAAGTTTTCCCATATTTGAAACTTCATTAAATTTGACACTTTACCAAATACGTTTGCTTTGTAATAATATAGATAAATAGGTAGGTAGATAAACTTTTAACATTCGCTTATTACCTAATGTTAATTATCGAATCAATCATCCATATAGTATTATTAGGGGTGAGGTTATTTGTACTCTATTTTATTTTTTTATTAAATAAAATTGCAAAATTACTTTTTTACTAGCTACAATATGTATAATTTAGAACAACATAATTGCCTTTTATAAAAAAATTTACAAATTTGAACAAACACTCTTGGGCCTATAAGAAAATAAAAAAATATTTTTAAAGACTAAAATATTTTTATTTATATTTATATTTTTAACAACCATATAAAATAAATTTTATTTTATTTTATTTCATAATTTAATTAAATAAAAAAATTTAAATTCTATTATTCCTTTTGTTTATAAACTTTTGTCATTTTAACTCTTGTCAACATCCTCATGTCATTAGCAAGGTTGACCCTTTCAATTCTCATAATCTAGTAATATATTTTAAAAATAATGTAATGAAATAAAATGTAAGTGTGACAAATGTAAAAATAAAAAATTCATGAAATATTTGTAAAAAATAAATATCAATATGATAAAAGAAAATGACAAAAAAATTTGCAAATAAATTGAAATGAATAATTTATTTTCTTATTTGATTAAATTATAAAATAAATTAAAATTTATTTTTATATGATTTCCAAAAATATAAATAAAAATAAAATTTATTTTTGACTTCAAATTTTTTTTTTACATAAAACCTGTAAATATAAAAATAACACTAATTGTAAATTTAAATGTTTAATCATCCTTCATCGCCATTAACTTTTTCAGCGTTCCTAAATTCAAATTAGAATCATTGGTTTTTTTTTTTTTCACTATCCATCTACAATAATAATAATAATAATAATAATAATAATAATAATATCAAACTAGGGAAATCAATGAGCCAAACAAATTAACTTTTAAGTATGCATATAAATTTACTAAACAAAACATCAGTATGTTTCTTTTGAAAACTTAATTTGAACTTTTTATAATAATAATATTTTTTAAAATAATTTAAAATTAGAAATTTATTCATAGCAAAGTTATTCATATGCATAAGTGAATTTTTTTTTTCAAAAATTTAGATTTTAATTGTCACGCTTCTAATTTAATTATTCGGGACGAACGACATGGAAATATGGGATGTAATTAAAAATAAACAAAATTTGTTCCAAAGTTAAATCATAATTTAACAATAATAATTAGAACCACTAACATCGTCCCTCATTCTCATCTAGAATAATAAAAATAGCATCACAATAATGAAAGCTAACGTCACACCTTGGTGACACAATCCAAGGTTTACATAATTGTAGTAACATAATTATAATATAATCTCAAATATAGATAAGTATGGAACCACATTCTGGGTTGCACAAATAAGAATATATCACCCTAATGATAAAACAGAATAGTAGGCTAAGTCAATCCATTAGTCTTAGCTAAACTCCGGGTGGCTACTCCCTAGTCTCATGAGATCACCTGAAATAAGGATGGGTGGAGTACTACCACCCAATAGGTAAGACCGTGTAAATGTGTACAAATGAACAGTAATCAAGCATATAATACAACTCATAACAATATCCACCAAAATATAGCACCTGTGATATAATGTAATGACCAATACATTCTCTAATCTCCGTCTACCCCTAACTTTATCTTAGGATGGGTGGCGCTTAGCAAAACACGCAAGGTTACCAACTGTACCGTTTACACTTACAGTGAACATATATCTCAATATATATATAAATCAAGTAGGGAACCGTGTTAAACACCCCTAATCAAGCAGATGCTTATCTCAAGCAGAGTCCGGCTATAATCCAAAGAAAATCTCACAATCATATCTTATAATTAACGTCCCAACTCCAAATGACAAAACTTTAGTCATATATATCAACTGGAGATCATCCAGCATTTTTCAAAATCTCATTTTATCATTTTTTATAAAATCATGGATCTCGTCCATGTACATGACCCGTGCCTTAGCATGTAAATAATATCCATATGACACTTTCAATTAATCAATAATCATGCATAATCAACATTAACATCTATCGTTAACATAATAACATGCTATACTCAAATATAAATTTAACATCAAATGAATTTTATAATTTATATATTAATATAGAACAAAGCATGTTATATTCAAACTTCAATTAAACCTCACATAATTCACATAATTTTTATCCAAATATGTTCTACACATGTATCTATATAAACCTAAGAAAAATGATGTCAAAATAACCCAAACTGTCACGCCTCGAATCTCGTGACCCGAGGGGTGAGTGATAAACACACACAACATGCATTAACATAACCAACCCTTCATTAGAGCATCGCAACGTAAACTAGTGAGCCAAGACATAGTTAAGATAACATAAATTTAACCTTGACTATAATCAAGTCACAAACTTCCAACAATCCTCTCATTAATACATAACTCAGGCCTTAGGGCCTATACAACCAAATCGAACAAATCCTCAATGTCGCGCCTCGGATTTTCATAATCGAATGCCCAGGGGTGACTTGGGATTTATTTGTTGGATATAAAAATAAGATGATAATAACACGCTGTCACACCCCAGAATTTTCCTCCAAACTAGGGTTGACCCGCAAGAAAAATTTAAGATATTCAAAATCCCTTGTTTATCCCAAACAATATTTATAAGTCATTAGACTGAATCATTTGATGGGATTTCAACTACAGGGCACAAAATAAAGATAGAGAAAAATATTACAAAGCCATCTAAGTGTCCCAACCACGCGATTAACATTACATACCAAATAAAAGCAAATTAGGTCTAAGCATAATAATCACAATCATCTAACAATTATTACAGACCACAAAAATAAAGTCCTCTAGCTCTGTGCAGGAAAGAAGAAAAAAAATAGATAACTCTTCTGATGGAATATTTAAGAGAAATTAATCTCTTTCCAGCTCATCTTCAGTATCCATGTGCTTAATATCCTGAAAAAAATATTCCCACAAGGGGTGAGCTACTAAAGCCCAGTAATCAGAATCTCCTAGGTGCCTATATGCAGTGGTTGCAATGCTACGCTGTATTAAGTGACCCACTGCAGTGAATGTGTTTAGGTGGCATACTGTTTATGCAACAATTAATTCAATAGATCTCAACTGAATGATGTAAATTATACTTACAACAGTTCAATGAAACCGTCACCGTAACTACTATTTTACTTACATGTAAAAATAGTTAAATATTGATGTGTGTACCACAATGAAGTCTGTGTCGCAGTGGTAGAGATCTCAGATTCAGATCTTCAAGGTCTCGGGATCAAACCCCGTAGCGATAAAGGTTTCATATATATATATATATATATATATATTATAAAATATTCATCAAGAGGAACTAAATATAATTAAATAATTCCAACACATCATTCATACATAAGCAAGAGAGGTTGCTAATCATAGTAAAATTTGGTAAAGGAGTTTAATCTAAATCCTCATAAGATCATCATACTCCTATCCTCTTCGACCCCCAGCCTTGGGAACCAGTGACTCTACGGGCTTAGCGTCCAATGCATACCAACGGTGTCACCCACCAAAAACCTAGCCATCGCGACCGGCTACCTGACTGGCCAGGTCAGAAGGGAGCATCTCCCAAATAAAATGCATATGTTCTCATCTCCATCTAAAAGACCATTTCTACCCACCCATCACCCCATTGCCAAAAATAACTTTAGCACCGAGTGTCTTAATTTCTTCTCACCCTTTTACATTCTCAAGGGTACATTGTATGGAAATAAGACATTTTTAATAACAACCGGCAATGTTCCCGGGCGATGAATCAAAAGTGGGATTATTCAGTCACATGCAGTATATTTTTAAGTCCTTTATCTAAATTCATAATTTAATAATAATTCTCAATAAATCAAGGGTTTAACATAGTCACCAAGTCCTTTATCTAAATTCATAATTTAATAATAATTCTCAATAAATCAAGGGTTTAACATAGTCACCAATACCATTATCACAAAGGTAGGTACTTCATATAAATTAACAAGTAGCAAGTAAAAAAAAAATTTAGTATTCGAATTAGTATTTTAGTTAATTACTTTGACAAGTTTTCCGTACTACTTTTGATAAGAATAAAATTATTTCTAATGGTATATTAATTAAGCCGAGGTTGGCAGCTTAGTGGGCGGGCGGCCCTAATTGCGATTTGAAGTCGCAAGTTCGAACCTCATTAGTTGCGATCTCGGTTTTTGCGTCTTTTACCTTTTTATTTTATTATTTTATGGAATATAAAGATAATAAATAACTCTTTGGACTTATATTTAATTTTAGAAAAATAATTTGATAAGTATAGTACATCACTTGAATAATTAAGTCAAAGTGAGATTACAAAGCTAATAGATTCTATCCTTTAGATTTGGTAGGATAATAATATTATTCAAAATAATTTGAATAATTTCCACTCATCATCTTATTTATAACCAAACCCTTATCATAGGTTTTCGGCTTCAAGATAACCATAAATGTCCACAGAATTCCAATGTTTGGGAATGTATTAAATAAGTTTCATTAAATTCACTAATCATAAAAATATAGTTATATAACTTGCTAGGTTGACAAAATAATGCCTAAAAGAATCAATCAAATTCAATTAAGGAAGTCCAAATGAGAAAAGAACAAGTCCACTGTTTCTTTTGGGCATTTTATCAAATACTTAGCATTTTAGTTTGAATAAGTCATCCAACTATTCATGATGAAACTGATTATCGAAGTCAATTATCATAAATATTACAGTGTCAAATAATACATAATATCCAGTTTAAAATAATTTCATATCAATAGAAATTATTAACATGACAATAACTAACAGAAGGTAATTGGAAATTTAAATAAATCTTTAAACATAACATTCAAAAAAATCCAAACAAGCATCAATTAAAGGCTAAGCAGAAATAGCAGCTTAAAAGAAAATTTATATAAAATAGAGTAGAACTCCAATATCTATAAACTTTATATCTGTAGAAACTAGATTTCAAGACCTACAACTTTCATGTTTTACACTTTCAAAAATTCTAAAGTTTAAAGGTACAAAAACAGCCTTGAATTCAGTTTGTTCAGAAAATATAGTTTTACACATGCTTAGTATTTTGGCCATAACTTTTGACTCACAAATCAGATTGATGCAAATCTTTTTGGATTGGAAAGAAAACTTAAAGGGCTACAACTTTTATATTTTAGCCGAAGCCTAATTCCACCATTTTAGGGGTCAAGAACACATCAAAAGTTACAAATAGTGAGCTGTCAGCATATTGGGCTACATCAGTCAAAGTTTTGGTTTTCCTACCCCCAATATACGAGTATTATATTTTTATCACAATCAAATTTCATACTTTAAACCCAGGAAAATGCTTTAGCTTCAAAATTGAAGGGATCAAATATATTTTAAGAGGTTCGTCATCCTACCTCAATGAAGATATTGGTGACCAAGCCTGTGAAGGAAAAAGGAGTTGAGCTTTGAACACCACCCAAATGGGAAAAATTCCAAGCCTTTCTTCTTCCTCTTAACAACACCAAATGTCCAACCACACTTGATAAAAATATATATATGTTTTTCTCTCTTATTGTTTTTCTTCTCTTTGAAGGCACACAATTTATAAGAATCATGGGAGTGTAGAGAAAGTTATTATTAGTGGAGAAAATAACCTCCATTTCACATGCTTCAAAACAACTAAGGTAAGATCATGCATATACAATAGGTAGCATGATCCAAGAATCATGCTTGCTTTTTGACTATCTAACCATATAATCTAAGAAAGGTGATGGAGGATGGTTGAAGATGGGTGGCGTGATCCGGGAATCATGCTAGTTTTTTGACAATTTAAACAAATTATTTAAAAGATGCTTTAAGTGTTTAAATCATGCTAGCTAAGTAATTTGGAAGAATGCTTTAAAGTCATCAATGTAGGGTCTTCTTTTTGACTAATTAGCCACCTAATTTGAGAGATTGTGAGAGATGTATGGAAGATGGAAAATGAAGTTGTCAGGAAATAATTTAGAGCTACTATTCATGAGTCAACTTAATGAGTGATAAAGTGAGTTGAGGTGAGTCAAAGAAAATGGTTGACCCATGGGTTAATGAACTTGGGTTGAACCAATTAGGTAATTGGGCTAGGAATTGTTTGGATAAAAGTTTAGAAATTCTACCTTAAACTCCCACATAGGGTGAAATTAAATTCGAAAATCTTTCCAACTAATTTTATCATTCCAAAAATTTTCAAATGCTCAATTTCCTAGATTTTTACTATAATAAATATCACCACCACACTTAAGCAAATTAATTAAAAATTTCAGGTTATTACACTCAATGTACAATATTACAATTCTAAAAAAATTCAAACTAAATAACCAAGAGCTTAGTTAAGCTTGGTAGGGCTCATGCACACCCTTCTAGTCCAACCCCATTAGTTCATCTGAATGTTATAGCCTGTACTTGCATCAAAAATCTGTAGGGACGTGAGCACGGATTCACTTGTGCCCACGATGCCGCAAACAAACATATATGGTATGTATTCCAAACATGCATACTATTCATGGTGCATCTAGTTATCTCAATATGTTCTAGTGCCACAACGATTTATCAACATAACTACATAACCGACATGGAATATATATATATATATATATTTACACAGCAATACCATAAGAAGGATTAAGTTTCTAATTTATATTTAATCTTTAAAAATCCATACATGTGTTCATATCACATTTCAATTATCTCTTTGATGTTTAAACATAGCCGACCACATAACCATATTTACAATATTTATCTTTATTCAATAACATCATAAGGTAGCATTCAATTCCAATTATTCTTCATTATTGAATCTCCCAACATTACATCTAATCACATTCACTACCACATTATCGCAAATTCAACATTCAGTCATGTATTCACAACCACATTATCACTTTCCATCAATCCATCACACAACCATAGTCACATAAATCATCGGGGGTTGGGGGCATAAACAACACCGTCTTTTATGGGTCCAGACCCAATGGAAACAGTAAACCGAACACTATCGTTTAAGATCACAATCCAGGGTCACGGGTAACCCAATACACTCACAATGTTGTGGGCTACGAACCCATTGGCATTGACACTAAATCCTGCGCAGGTTCCGAGACTCTCAACCCGAGGGTAATCCCAAAACCTTTCCTATTTACCGGACCCCACCACTGTCACGCCCCGGATCTCGTGACCCGAGGGGTGAGTGATAAACACACACAACATGCATTAACATAACCAACCCATCATCATAGCAACGCAACTTAAACCAGTGAGCCCGAGACATAGTTAAGATAACATAAATTTAACCTTGGCTATAATCAAGTCACAAACTTCCAACAATCCTCTCATTAATACATAACTCAGGCCTTAGGGCCATACATCCAAATCGAACAAGTCCTCAATGTACAATATTACAATTCCAAAAGAAATTTAAACTAAATAACCAAGAGCTTAGCTAAGCTTGGTAGGGCTCATGCACACCCTTCTAGTCTAACCCTATAAGTTCATCTGAATGTTATAGCCTGTACCTGCGCAAAAATCTGCAGAGACGTGAGCACGGATTCACTTGTGCCCACGATGCCGCAAACAAACATATATGGTATGTATTCCAAACGTGCATACTATTCATGGTGCATCTAGTTTCTCAATATGTTCTAGTGCCACAATGATTTATCAACATAACTACATAACCGACATGGAATATATATATATATTTACACAACAATATCATAAGAAGGATTAAGTCTAATTTATATTTAATCTTTAAAAGTCCATACATGTGTTCATATCACATTTCAATTATCTCTTTGATGTTTAAACATAGCCGACCACATAACCATATTTACAATATTTAAATTTATTCAATAACATCATAAGGTAGCATTCAATTCCAATTATTCTTCATTATTGAATCTCCCAACATTACATTTAATCACATTCACTACCACATTATCACAAATTCAACATTTAGTCATGTATTCACAACCACATTATCACTTTCCATCAATCCATCACACAAACATAGTTGCATAAATCATCGGGGGTTGGGTGCATACACAACACCGTCTTTTATGGGTCTAGACCCAACGAAAACAGTAAACCGAATACTATCGTTTAGGATCACAATCCAAGGTCACGGGTAACCCAATACATTCACAATGTTGTGGGCTACTAACCTATTGGCATTGACACCAAACCCTGTGCAGGTTCCGGGACTCTCAACCCGAGGGTAATCTCAAAACCTTTCCTATTTACCGCACCCACCACTGTCACGCCCCAATCTCGTGACCCGAGGGGTGAGTGATAAACACACACAACATGCATTAACATAACCAACCCATCATCAGAGCAACGCAACGTAAACCAGTGAGCCCGAGACATAGTTAAGATAACATAAATTTAACCTTGGCTATAATCAAGTCACAAACTTCCAACAATCCTCTCATTAATACATAACTCAAGCCTTAGGGCCCATACAACCAAATCGAACAAATCCTCATTGTACAATATTACAATTCCAAAAGAAATTTAAACTAGATAACTAAGAGCTTAGCTAAACTTGGTAAGGCTCATGCACACCTTTCTAGTCCAACCCTATTAGTTCATCTGAATGTTATAGCCTGTACCTGCGTCAAAAATCTGTAGGGACGTGAGCACGGATCCACTTATGCCCACGATGCCGTAAACAAATATATATGGTATGTATTCCAAACGTGCATACTATTCATGGTGCATCTAGTTATCTCAATATGTTCTAATGCCACAACAATTTATCAACACAGCTACATAACCGATATAGAATATATATATGTATATATATTTACACAACAATATCATAAGAAGGATTAAGTTTCCAATTTATATCTAATCCTTGAAATTCCATACATGTGTTCATATCACATTTCAATTATCTCTTTGATGTTTAACCATAGCCGACCACATAACCATATTTACAATATTTATCTTTATTCAATAACATCATAGGGTAGCATTCAAGTCCAATTATTCTCTATTATTAAATTTCCCAACTTTGTATCCAACCATATTCCATATCAGATTATCACATATTCAACATTCAATCACATATCCACATCCATATTGCATTTGTTCATCATTCAATCATGAAATCACACCCACAGTACCATCATTTCATTAATCAATCACTAGCCATAACCACACAATCCTCGGGGGTTGGATGCATACACATTATCGTCTTTTATGGGCCAATACCCAACGAAAATGATAAACCGACATCGTCGTTTAGGATCGCCGTCTAGGGCCATGAAGAGCCAAAACACACACAATGTTGTGAGCTACTAACCCACTGGCATTAACACCAAACCCTGCGCAGGTTCTGGGTCTTTCAACCCGAGGGTAATCTCACGACCCTTCCTATTTTCGCACCCTACCATGGCCCCCGGCACACAACCAATCATTCATCATATTCAATACTCATCCAATAACAATTCACATTCATCACCATAAACTTTCCAACACATATAACCACATTCCATTTCATCATGTAGCACAACTCATTTCATCTCTTCATTTTATTTATTCCAAGCCTCATTTAATTTCTATCATTTGTTAACAAAAGTGCACTTTTCGGTTCATCCTAAGATTCATCACATATCAACATTGATCAACCTTATTAAACATTTAACATTTATCAATATATATACCATTCAACACACATGTCAATGTTACGGTTCATTCCATAGCTTATTACATATCGCATTGATCAAACCATATTAAGCATTCCACATTTACCAAAATTATAAACCTACGTCTCTTTGTCAAGTTACCTTTCACTTAATCAATCACAAGTTCATATACCTTAACATTCAGTTTACATCAAGACATATTTACAATTCAACTCGATTAAGACCCTTATCTCAAAGTAAGCTTCCAATTCATTTCGTTCAAGATAGCATTCATTCACCCCTATAAGTTAAATCCCATAGGTTTAAGATAATTAGCCCTTAATCACTTTTTAAAGCTCATTTCCCTTTTTAAATCAATGAAATTAATCGAGTAAAAGTTTCATTTTGAAACAAGTTACCAACTCTTCCATATGCCCAAAGTAGAAGACTAAACTAAACAATGTCAGAAAAGTGACCTAGGTTCGGTAGGCGCCCAAGCTGACACTCAGCCGTGTGCCCAAGGGGCTTGGGCGCCCATACCTTAATTTCTTGGGCGCCCAAAGGCTTAGGCGCCTGACTGTGTCCCCCTCGTGCGCCCACAGCCTGGGCTAAGTTTTGGGTTTCATGCCGTATTTTCTGGTTTCATGGTTTTTCACCCTTGGGTCCTCAAATTGACCATGTTAATGTAAAAATACCTAAAGTTTCAAGTTTCTAACATCAACACAAAGTTCTCAGGCTTCAAACAAAATCATAAATTTGAGTTTTCATCAACCACAAGTCAAGTTATGGATCAAAACACCACTTTCACTCTCTCAACCTATACATATATATATATATATACATGTATATAACTCCCATTTTCTTCCATGCATGAAACCAACACTCAAAGAGGGTTTTCTAATGGTAATCTACTCCTTGTTACACAACACATATGTAAGAATGAGGTATTAAATCCCTACCTCAAGTGGCAAGAAGATAGATCAACATGAAGGTGTCTTGAGCTTCCAAACCCTCAAACTTTGATGGACTCAATCTCTTCCCTCCTTGATAAAAACTACAAATAAATTACGTAGGAAGGTTTCTTAGGGTTCTAATCACCATCTTGCAAAAGGAATTTGGTTTTCATGAAGGGTAGAAAGACCTACCTTGAAAACCCTACCCGGTTGTCTTCTTTGCTTCTCCACCCGATTCTCTCTTCTTCGAAGCAACTTCTCTTTCTCTCTCTTGCATCAAATCAACAATATATATATATATATATATATATAACAATATTTTAAGCCCCTCAACAGTGCCTTCCAGAATTTTCCACCCCCTAGCCTAAATATAGGTTCATAGGGGAGAGGGGCTGACTGAAAAATCCAGAGCAACACTTATCTGTCAAAGCTACTGTGCCTTAGGCACCCAAGTGTTTCTCAGGTGGGCGCCCAAGACCTTGGGCGCACAAGCTCCTTTCAGGTGGGTGCCCAAGGTTTCCCCTATTTTCTAGCACTTGGCTAGAATGTGTCCTTTTGACTGCTTAACCCATTTTCTTCAAGTACTCAACTCCAAAACACCATAAATGGTCCATACCACTAAATTAACATATGTTAACTTCCAAAACACATCAAAAATCATATACTTATACTAAAACAAAGTCTGGGGTATTACACAAACACAAATTCCAGAGGGGCTTGTAGCTTACACGCAGGGAACGTAAGGCTTCGGGCTAACCTCACATTTTACCCGATGGATGCTCGCGACTTTAAGCTAGGGTAGAATACCTTGCACCCTACTCGATGGGAGCGTGCACCTTCTGGCCCCCTATTAGACCATCATTTTGGTGTATAACTCATCTTCTCTAGCTATCCTCAGTCTATATTTGGCCTTTTCGGGCCTCAAACTCAACTAGAATTTTAGATAAACTTCCAAACATCTCAATAGCATGATTTTATAACATTAATTTCAATAATAATTCAAATAAACACAAAATCTCAACACATATATACACATATATATATACACATATTCATATATACATTTATATATCAACTCAAATCCTTAAATATTCATCCAAATCAAGCCTATAATATATCAAAATCTTCCTAACAATGTTTAGAACACAAATATAAGTTTTACCTATCTCAAATCCAAGGAGAAAATAAGAAATAGGGTAGTCTTAGTTTTGGCCTCCAAACTTTCGGTGTTGATTTTCTTCCACCTTGAGCGAAACTACATGAAATGAACACTGTCACGACGTTCATGGTGTCGAATACTACCCCGATCCTCTAATCTTTCTTCCCAGAACTCACCGTCTCTCTCTACTTTCATTTTCCTCTCTCTTCTCTCTCTTTCTCTCTCTCCCTTTTGTCTGGAATGGTCAAGAGCCACGGGAGAAGAAAAAGGAAAACAAAAAAAAAAAAAAAAGAAGAAAAGAAAAAAAGAAAATAAAGAAAAAGAAGAAAAAGGCTAGACCTTTGCCCTAGATGTCTAAGCCAATACCACTTTGAGCCAACTCGGCCTAAGAAAAATAAAATAAATTAACCTAATCTCATTTTAAATATTTCATTGGCCCAAAATAACACATAAATGGCCAAAATTAAATACCGAGTACGACATTCTTCTTCTTTTGTAAAAATTTTTTCCTCGAAATTTACATAACATACTTTAATTAAAAAATACGAAGGGGTACTTCAACTACATTATCGATTCACGCTCCTAAGTGGATTCCTTAACTCTATTGTGTCGCCACAACACGAGAACTAAAGGAATGGTCTGGCCACGTAAAACCTGTTCACGCCTGTCCTCTATCCGAACTAACGAATTTTCAAACGTAACATCCTCCTTAATATCCAATTCCTCTCAATTAATCACATGAGAAGAATCCAGTATATACTTCCAGAGAATCGATACGTGAAAAACATTGTGAACCTGAGCTAACTGCGGAGAAAGCTAGCCTCTACGCTACCTCACCAATTCTTCTAATAATCTTAAACGGTTTAATACACCTCAGTGAAAGCTTTCCATGTTCCCCAAATCGAACTACACACTACCTTGGGGAAACTTTAAAAGATACGAAATCACCGACCTAAAACTCTAACAGCCGTCTCCACTTATCTGTATAACTCTTCTATCTGCTCTGAGTCATTAAAATTTTTTGCCGGATCACTTGAATCTTTTTTAATACTCGCCTCACCAAATCAGTACCAACTATCACAGTTTCTCCAGCTTTAACCTAACACAAAGGAGATCCGTAAGGTCGTCCATACTAAGCCTTATACGAAGCCGTGCCAATACTCACCTAATGACTATTATTATACACAAATTCAATCAATGGAAAATGGCTCTCCCAATTTCCTCCTCGTGTCAACACACAAGACCTAAGCATATCCTTTAAAATCTAAATAGTTCGCTCTAATTGCCTGTCTGTCTATGGATGAGATGCTATACTAAAACACAATTGAATACCCAGTGCCTTCGGCAAACTCTGCTAAAAACTATGTTGTGAACACTAGATCTTGATCTAACACAATTGACAAAGGTGTACCATGTAACTAGATAATCTCACAAATGTAGAGCTGACACTGCTCAACTATTGAATCCTTATTCCAAACAGGTAGAAAGTGAGCCAATTTAGTTAATTGGTTCACAATCATCTAAGTGGCGTTATACTTCTTACAAGTCCTTGGCGAACCCATCACAAAATCTGTAGTCACATGGTCCCACTTCCACTATGCCACTGGCAATGGCTATAATAAACCAGTTGGCCTTTGGTACTCGGCCTTTACCTGTTGATAGGTTAGGAAACGAGACATAAACTTCATCACATCACGCTTCATGCCACTCCACCAGTATTGACGTCCCAAATCTTTATACATTTTAATCCCTCTAGGATGTACTGCAAACCTCAAGTAATGAAACTCCCGTAGTACTTCTTACCAAAATCCATCCATATTAGTCATAAAAATCTTATCTTTAAACTTCAAATGTTCTTCTACGAATAAACTCCAACCTTTAGCTTTCTATCCTGAAGACGAATAATACCTCATATTCTAATAATACTAGTCATATTGTTGAGCCTCAATAACCCGTGTCAACGATATAGGCACCACTTACAAACAATTCAAACTGGAGTATGTTGTGCTATCTTCATCATCATTATCCCACTAAACTAAAATTCAAAATCACCAACATTTTCTTGCAAATGCCACTGAGAACGAACCATCATGGCTGCTAAACTCTGTGACTTCCTACTCAAAGCATTAGCCACTACATTAGCCTTTCTTGGATAATACTGAAAATAAAAATCATAGTCCTCTAAGTATTCCATCTACCTTATCTGTCTTATATTCAAATCACACTGAGTAAATAAATCCTTTAAACTCTTATGATCTAAATACACATTATATCTTTCACCATAAAAATAACGCTGCCAATTCTTTAAAGCGAAAACCACCGCGGCTAACTCCAAATCATACATAGGGTAATTCTTCTCATGTTGCTTCAACTACCTTGACCCATACACTACTACTTGATCATTCTGCATTAAGACACATTCCAAACCTTGGTTGTGCCTAATGTAACACAGTTGTAACTTTAGAAAGATCCACTGCAATTCCTTGACTAGAAATCACATGACCCAAAAACTTCACCTTGGATAACCAAAGCTCATATTTACTAACCTTGACATACAACTTATGGTCCTGAAGTGTCTGTAAAATTGTCCTCAAATGTTGCTCGTGCTTATACTCCTCACAAGGATAAATCAAAATATCATCAATGAACACCATCGCAACCAATCCAGGTAGGGTTAGAAAATCCTATTCATTAAATCTATAAACACTATTGGAGCATTCGTTAACCCGAATGGCATAACCACGAACTCAAAATGACCATACTAGGCACGAAACACCATCTTAGGAATATCCTCCTCTCGAATCCTTAATTAGTGACAATCCAAACGAAGATCAATCTTAGAAAAATAAGCTGAATCCCACAACTAGTCAAACAAATCATTTATTCTCAGTAATGGATACTGGTTCTTAATAGTTATTAAATTCAATAACCAGTAATCAACACAAAGCCTCAAGGTCTCATCATTCTTTTTCGTAAAAACTGATGATGCCCCCCGTGACGATGTACTAGGTCAAATAAAACCTCGAGTATGCAAATCATTTAACTAAACCTTCAATTCTTTCAACTTTGCTAGTGCCATACGATACGGTGTCATAGAAATAAGAGAAACCCCTGGCACGAGATCTAAACAAAAATTAATCTCCCTCTGAGGGGATAACTCCCACAACTTCTCAGGAAATACATCTTCATACTCACAAACAACTTTAGGAAGAAAGTGTTTAAAGTCTTTCTCATTCAATTTAAAAATGGCCAACAAACTAGAAAACTTCCTGACGTACCTAGTGCCGAGTAATGGAGAAGGCAAAACTGCTCTCGTCTCACCCTGAATTCTTACCATGGTGCTGTTAGGTGGAATAGTCGTCACTAACTTACGGTAACAATTTATCATCACCTGATAAGTAGACAACCAATCCATTCCTAAAATCACATCAAACTTTTTCATTTTCAAAACTCTTAAGTCAATCTATAACTAAACATCACCCAACTATAAAACATAATCCGTACAAATCCAATTCACTGACGAACTACTTCTCATCAGAGAATCCACAAACATAGGCTCTTCCAGCCTTTCTGGTGTTAAACCCAAAATCTTCACACAAGCATATAAGATAAAGAATGTGATGCATTGGTATCAAACAAAACATGTACCCAAGTGTTAACCAAAAGAAATGTACTGCGTATCTTAGAAACGTCCGGAGTCGTCTCCCACTATACAAGTGCGTAGGCACGCTCCTCAATCCTCTTACTCCTAAGATGCCATCACATTTACCTTTTCAATGCTAGCCACTACCGCCATCACGTGGCTGTTGGAATTGTTGAATCTATTGCATAGGTTGTTGTTACATAGGTGGTGTAGGCCTGACTTGGTATTGTAGAGTCTAATACGAACCAACCTGTTATGCACTTGGCTCAATGCTTCCTTGTGACATCTTCCCAAATTGACAACTAATCGCTATGTATCCAGGTTGATTACATTTGAAACATAGTCTCTACCCAAATTGATCTTGATATCCTCCCCTCTATGGGGACTGAAGCTACTGTCATTATGACCACCCAACGAACCTGAACCAGAACTACTTCTCTTTTGGTAGGAAATTGCTACTGTTGCTGATATCTCCTTTTAGAACTACTAAGGGCTCATTTGGTTTATTTTTATTTTTTTTTTATTTTCTGTTTTTGTTTTCTATTTTCTGTTTTGAACTTATTTTCCATTTTATGCTTTTGAAAACAAGGAAAAAGCTTAAAACGCATTTGGTCACTTGTGTTTTCAAAATTTATTTTAGAAAACAGAAAATAGACTTACACATAAAATGAAAAATGACAAAAAGTCATTTTGAGCGTTTTTAATCCAAAAATAAAGAAAATTTGAAAATAATGAAAACAGAGTATTTTTTGTTTCTTTATTTTGAGATTTTTAAAACATAAAACGAAAATAGAAAATAGAAAACAGAAAAATAAACCAAATGCCACCTAACTTTTTCTTTGCCTTTCTTTTACTTGGAACCAGAACCATACTCCTACACTACATTCTATCCCTGAGTCTGTCCTTGGCCTCCACGAACCCTAGACTTGAAATCAATAGCATATCTCTTCACCGCAAGAGCTGCCGCTACAACACCAGAGTAAGTCTAATGCCTCAAATCAATGATCTATCTCCTGATGTAGGGATTCTCCATTCAAATTTCCTTGCCCTAGCTACCTCACCTGGCACAATCTATGGAACAAATCTAGTTAACTTCGCAAACTTCCTCTAATAATCTGGAACTGATAAGCTCCCTTACCCTAATGTAACAAATTCCTGAACTTTCATCTCCCTTATCACCGTAGGCAAAAATCTATCAAGAAATGCCTCTTTAAACACCTCCCAAGTCAAGTTATAAATATTAATAGTATCTCTATAGGACCTCCACTAATGAGCAACACTCTCTTCGAATTGATATGCTGCAACCTTAATCTTAATCTCATCATCTTTTACACCCAAGGTCTCTATTATTTTAGTAATTTCTTTCAACTATCTTTTTACCTCAACTGGATCTCCTTCCCTATTAAAGCGAGAAGGATTATGCTTATTAAATCAATTGATAATTCTCATAATTGGTTGTCCTTTGGTGTATATACTACATTGTTGCAAGCGCAGGAGCTACTGTTGGTCCACCCTACAAACCCAGCATCTGGGCCCCCTGGGCCATCATAAACTGAATCATCTACTCATAAGTAGGTTGTGGGAAGCCACCATCAGCCAATGGAATCTCATGAAAGTCCTCTTGCCCTACACCTGGAGCATAGGGATTCTAACCACTAGCTTGACCTCTTTGATTTCCACCTCTTCCATGTCCAACCATTTTACAAAATATAACCATCATCAATTCCAAAACTGATAACATAATACGATAAACACTTAAGTCTCAACAGAAATGAATAAGTCTTACTACCCAAGACCCAAAAGTAAACCCAACCTGGGACTCTGATGCCATTCTGTCACACCCTTAACTTAATTGTTCGAGATGGACGGCATGAGAATATGGGATCTAATTAAAAATAAATAATAATAACAATCAAAGCCACTAATATCGTCCCTCGTTCGCATCTAAAATAATAGAATTAACATCACAACAATAGAAGCTGACGTCACACCCTAGTGACACAATCCAAGGCTTACACAACCGTAGTAATGTAATAATAATACAATCTCCAATTTAAATAAGTCTAGGACCCACATCCTAGGTCACACAAATAAGAATACATTAATCTAATAATAAAATAAAATAATAGGCTAAGTTAATCCATTAGTCTTAGTAAGCTTTGGGTGGCTACTCTCTGGTCTCGTGGGATCACCTAAAATAAGGACGGGGGTAAGCACTACTGTCCAGTAGGTAGGACCGTCCAAGTGTGCACGAGTGAACAGTAATCAAGCATATAACATAACTTACAACAATATCCATCAAAATATAATATGAAAATGCACATGTGATGTAATGCAATGGCTAATGCATTCTTTAATCTCCATCTACCTGCAACCTTATCCTAGGATGGGTGAAGTTTAGCAAAGCAGGCGAGGTCACCAACCGTACTATTTATGCTCATAGTGAACGTATATCTATATATATATATAAACTAAGTGGAGAACCATGTTACACCCCCACTGGTGTAAGATTTAGGGGAACTGTGCTACACCCCCTGGCCCTTCTGCTAGGGAAACATGTTACACCCCTAGTCAGACATCTATTTAGCTCAAGCATGGTCTGGTTATAGTCCAGAGAAAATCTCATAATTATATCTAATAATTAATTTCCTAACTTCAAATGATTAAGTTCTAGTCATATATATCGACTGGAGATTATCTAGTATTTTTTAAAATCTCATTTTATCATTTTTCTCAAAATCATGGATCTCGTTCATTTACATGACCCGTGTCTTGGCACGTAAATAATATCTATATGGCACTCTCTACCAATCAATAATCATAACATGTATCCGAATGATACCACCCCAGCCCCATACACATGATATGCTCAATCATGCATAATCAATATTAACGTTTTATCATTAACATAATAGCGTGCTATACTCAAATAGAAATTTAATATCATATGAATTTCATAATTTATATCTTAATATAGGACAAAATATGCTATATTCAAACTTCAGTTAAATCTCACATAATTCACATAATTTTATCCAAATATGTTCTACACATATATGTATATAAACCTAAGAAAGGTCAAAATAGCCTAAACATAAATTCCATAGGGGGTCACAATTTGCTCGTAAGGAATGCGTAGCTTCGGGCTGACCTTGCATCCTACCCGATGGATGCTTGCGGCTTCGGATTAAGGCAGAATACCTTGCACCCTGCCTGATGGAGCGTGCACCTTCGGGCCTCTTACTAGACCATTGTTTTGGTCTGCAACTCATCTTCTCGGACCATCCTTGGCTAATATTTGACCTTTTTGGGTCTCAAACTCAACCATAAATTTTTTTGTAAACTTCCAAACATCATAGTAGCATAATTTTATAACATTAATTTCAACAATAATTCAAATAAACACAAAATCTCAACACATATATGCATATATACACACATTCATATATATATGTATATATCAACCTATATCCTTAAATGTTCATCCAAATCAAGCCTATAGTATATCAAAATCTTCTTAACAACATTTATAATACAAATATAAGTCCCACCTATCTTGAATCCAAAGAGAAAAGAAGAAAGGAGAAAGTTTTAGTTTTGGCCTCCAAATTTTTGGTGTCAATTTCTCCCACATCAAGCGAAACCACACGAAACGGAGACCACCATGACGTTCATGGTGTCAAATACTATCCCAATCTACTGATCTTTCTTCCCAAAGACCACTTTCTCTCTCTACTCTCTCTCTCTCCTCTTTCCTCTCTCTCTCTATCTCCCATCTCTTTTGTCTGGAATGGCCGAGAGCCACGGGAGAAGAAAAAGGAGAAAAAAAAGAAAAGAAAAAAAAGAAAGGAAAGGAAAGGAAAGGAAGAAAAAGATTAGACCTTTGGCCTAGATGTCCAATCCAATACCACTTCGAGCCAAAGCCGGCCCAGAAAAAATAAAATAAATTAACCTAATCTCATTTTAAATATTTTATTGGTACAAAATAATAAATAAATGGTCAAAATTAAATACTGAATACTACAGTAATTACCCGCTTACTTATCAAAATATCTAAGAAAAATTGGTAATTTGCCTTCTAGTTATGTCTTTTATTTAGTTTTTGTATAAGAATTGTTATGATATTTTAAGTATACAAACCATATGTAAAAAAATAGATGGATAATTGTATAATTTTAATTAATGAAAAAGTAAAGTGGTGTACAAAAAAATTATTTGTGGATTGCAAATAAGTTCACCTACTTATTAAACGTGAGTACTTTTCAATTTTGTTATTTTTTTTTAGTTATAACGTTTTTAATAAATTTACGTTTAAAATAACTTTATATCTTATTTAACTATGAAGGCATTAGCTTAATTTTATATAATCCTGCAATCTCTTCTTCACGTTCTTCTTTTATCCATTCATGTTTACATAATTATAGATATATCTTGGACATATATTGTAAGCTAAAGTATAAAAAATACCCTTACAGTTTACCTTCAGTATCACTTTGGTCCCACACGTTTCAATTGCAACAGTCAAATTCCTACACTTTTGGTCAAGCATCAATTTGGTCATTCTGTTAATTGACCGTTAGAAACAACCGTTAGATTGAAAGTGACACTGAGGGTAAATTATAAATGAAATTATTATTTTATCCCCAGTCTAACGGTTATTTCTAACGGTCAACTAACAGAAGGACCAAATTGATACTTGACCGAAAGTGTAGAGATTTGATTGTTGCAATTGAAACGTGTGGGACTAAAGTGATATCGAAGATAAACTGAAAGAGTATTTTTTGTACTTTACCTTATATTGTACGTGCTACACTTTTTGCATGCTGTTTCATGGGAAATGGGGTTAATTGCAAATGGCTTCTCACTCTTACTTTATTCTTCATTTTATATTTAGCGGTAATTTTTTTTTTATCAAAATAATTCTCTAATGCAATATAAATAACATGGTAGGTATATAACATTATACGATGAATCTTATCTTCAAAAAAAATATAAAATTAAATGTAGAATAAAAATTAAGAGTAAAATGATATCTTCGATTCAACTCCATATCTAATAAAATAAATTTAGCTTTTTAGTATCACAATTCATGTGACAGAATAGCATATATATTTGCTCGTCTCTTAAATCTAACAAAGTACAGTATATAGTTACCTTGTTACAGTGAATTTTTTAGCAGCAGCTTGGTTAGTTACTTATATTTTAAATCTTTCAACTCTAAATTAAATATAAAATATTACTTGTATTTTAAATCTTTCAACTATAAATTAAATATAAGTATGTATTTCTGACCGTGGTACGAGCCAAAATCCTCCGTGACTGCTTGCCACCGTACCATTGTTCAAAAAGAAGTCCTGGCACGATCGGCAAGGCGTTGGGGAATTCTTTGATTGGGACCAAAGACAGAATATATATCCTTTATGTGATGAAGCTATAATCCCCAGGAATGCAAGAAAAGCACATATAAGAAGGAAGGTATAAAGTCTGAAGGTTTATTATGCTTAGAGGAAGGTATAAAGAAAGGATGCAAGAGAATATTACTATTATATCAAAATTTTTATAGACAATTTTATATTACAATAATATGCGTATTTATATAAAGAACATATTAGTAAATACTTTTTTTTTAAGTAATTGCTACCATATCATTTCACATATACAAATTCTGTGTATATATATATATATATATATATTTACAGCATACTCATTCAAATTAATATAATTCTCAACATCACTACTTTCTCTTTGTAATATGTTTGTTTCAAGTTATTGAACTAGAAAACAAGTAAATATCATACAAAAAAAATCTCAATAAATTAAACGAAATGATGCAAATTAAACATCCCTTAGCTTTAATTGGATTATTCCCCTTTTTTACACAAAAGAAAAAAAAAATTATAGAGTATTGAGTAAAGAGAGCACTTTTTTGGATTCCCTCACCGACCGGCCCACAAACATGACTTTTTTCTTTTTTATATTTATATATATATATAATTAAGTGACATCTTAATAGATTACTTTCTTTAGATGATAAAATCTTAGTTCAACCACTTCATTCTATATAATTTTTTGTATATAACATTTAACACATAAATATCTATACTCAGGGGCGGAGTCAGAATTTTTACCCAGGGGGCACCGGGCGCCAGGGGGCATCGGGCCCCAAGAGGGGTACCAAACACCCAAGAAAAAATAACAATCGACTTATTTTTCAATTGAGAGTAGGAGAAAAACGATGTTATTTTTAGAGAGAAAATAAATTATTCTTGAGTATTAACTAATGAATATATTTCTCACAGTTAATGGTTCAAGCACCTGAAGTTTATTAGAGATATCCCTTACTACAAAAAATATAATTATTATTAAATTTTATTATCTATAGAATTTATTATGTTATATGCTAAATTTACTGATAGTATAAACAAAAATATGCAATAATATATTAAAAGATACACTTTATTTCACAAAAAATACCAAGTTTAATTCTTTTAAACTTCTTATATGTTAAAAAAATTTGAGTTAACTTTAAATTTTTAATAAAATCAAAATATCTTAATTTTTAATTAATTTAATTTTTAAATAAAATTAAAATAATAAGAAAGACATTTTAATAATTTTATCTAAAAAATTGAGGGGTCACTTGTCCCCTTGCCCCAACATAGCTCCGCCCCTATCTATACTAGCCCTGACTAGAATCCAATGCATAGAAAGGGGAAAGCTACTTTAACCTTTTTTTTTATTATATAATAGAATAAGGAAGATGTGACGATAGTATTATTGTAATAAAAGTATGTTACGATATCACAATCAAGTCAAATTATCTTAATATAAAATTCTAATAGAAAAAATATGACTGTGTGATATTAATCATAGGGCTGTGCAAAATCGAACCGAAAATATTTTTAATTTTCAATTAATTCTGATTTCGATTTTGTTTTGATTATTTTTTAGACCAAAATTAAAATTTGTTTCAGTTTTGGTTCTTGCATGTGAATAACTGAAATAATAAAAAAATAAAATTAAAAATAAAATATAAATATATTCAATAATCGTATACAAAAATAAATTTAAAATTTTATATTTATATATAATGTGACTTTAGAAAATATAATAATAATAAACTTGTAAAAAAATAAAAAATAAGATATTTATATATGAAAATAGAATTTTGGTTAATTTGGTTTAATTATAATTTTTCTTCAAAAATAAATTAAGAACTATGTATTTATATATAATTTAATTTTAGTTAAGATAACAATATAAATTCATAAAAAAAATAATAATTGAATATTTATATATAAAAATAGAATTTCAGTTAACCCCATTTTAAGTACAATTGAAACATATTATTTCAGTGAATTCGATTATATATGTTGTCTCAGTACAATTTTGTTTTTTTTTTTTTTCAAAGAAAAAATTTCGAATAATTCACTTTTCGACTTTCGATTATAATTCTAATCCAATAAATTCTTCTAATGTTTTCATCTCAAAATTACGTATGTGCAAAATGTGTTGTCGTAAATTAAAATTATTCAAAACGCACTATCTTGCTACGCAAATTTGAGTTCTATTCTTATAGTGCCGATCAGCTAGATATCAAAGGTAGGCTTTCGAACCGACTAGCATGCATTCTTTACTAAATTAGATGTACAATTATGACTGCCGATATCCAAAGTGAATGAAAATTTGTTATGGTTATACCATATTAAACTCTCAGCATCACTACTTCATCGATCTTCCCTTTAAAAGGATAACTTTGGATCTCAAACGGCTTTAGAAAATGAAAAGTTCTAAGCTACACTCAACTCACTCCAATTTCTTTCATTCATTCATATATATATATATATATATATAAAGGATGACATATATATATTTATACTATTACAGAACAAGTAACGAGATTTAATGAAACTCTTATTTTTATAAAACGACAATTTAAAATCTATACTTTTTAAATTGATAAAAATACCGTTAAAATTAAATATATATACATTTGTTAATTTTAAAAAGTAAAAATATAATAGTTATTTTAGGATATAATAGTTATTTTACAATCATTCTAAATTCAAAAATTTTTAAATTTAAATTCAAAAATTTTTAAATTTAAATTCAGTTATCATGTTTAAATTTAAAAAATAATTAAAATATATTTTTTATTTAATAGTTATTTATATATATATATATATATATCAAAATATATATATATGAAAAATATATATATCTATCAAAATGTTAGAAACAAAATTTTTACACGTATCACGCGTGCACCAATTTTATAATAAAAGTACCGTTGATCAAATATTTCCTATTCGTACATCATCAATTGCTTGGATTGGAGTTAACGTGACTCTCGTTTTCTTAATAAAGATTAATATATTTGATATTTTAATTACTAAAATAAATAATTAAATAAAAAATAAAGGCATCTAGATCAAACTTTAGGAGGTGGTGAAGGAATAATCTCTATAGCTATTATTCATTCGCTATAAATATAAATAATTAACAAGGCAATTGTAAGCCTCAAAAACTTGCGTCTTTGAAGCCTTTTTTTCACCAAAAATCAAGATGGATCACCCAAAATGGCTGGAGTTGGTGTTGAGAATTTTAATCGCAGAGTCGTTATTAATGTTTACTCGAGTAACATCTGAGGATCAAGGCGGCGGTCCAGCGGCAGATTTGCTATGTATTAGTGACTGTGCAACTTGTCCGGTGATATGCTCACCACCTCCGCTGCCATTGACTCCACCGGAATATTCAAAGCCACCAACCACGTCCCCTCCGGTTCACCATCCCCCGCGACAAATGCCTTATTATTTCAAACCACCCCCAGAGTCAAACAATTACAAATCGCCACCGCCGCCGCCGCCACGACCGAGGCCGCCGCGACCGTCGCCGCCGCCACCATCTTATTATACTTCATGGGGATCCAATCCCCCGCCTTCAGCTCCTTCTGGTTATGCGAATGTTAATCCTTTGGGTCAGCTGGCACCTCCCATGGTAGGACAGCGAAATTCCACCTACCCTTATTACTACTTCTACACAGCAAAAGCTACTTCTCTTTCACCTTTTCTTCTTCATTCTAAGTTTATTATTCTTTTGGTATTTCTATCCTCTCTTATTGTGGTGTTAGATATCCAAGTTGGAAAGTGAAACACAAGGGTGTTATAAACAACAAAATATATATGTATAGCAGATAGATATATACGACCTAAGAGGAGGAGGAGAAGGGACCCAGCATATATATGTATAGCAGATAGTTATATATGACGTAAGAGGAGGAGGAGGAGAAGGGACCCTTTGTAGTACTATTGCATTTTGTTCATAAAATTTTGAGTTTATTTAATTATTTGTCTATTACTTGCATTCTTAATTTGATGACAAAAAATTAAGCAAAAAATAAGTAGTACTGTAATCTCATTGTTATTTGCTTGAAGCTTATTGTTCAAGTGAAAAGGCATGAAAGCACCCATATGTATTTTCTTTAATTTATTAGAGGTGTTGAATATTGAGTCATTTTAGAAGTTGTTGGGAAAGAAATTACACTGTGAAGGATAGAGGAGATGGTGCTATTAAAAGCTTTGGAAAAAAAATAAAAATAAAAATAAAACAGGGCAAATTTTAAGAGTTTTTTTAAATTTTTATTAAAATTATATCAAAAAATTTTAATTTTTTTTTCTTTTTTGAAATTTAGAACGCGATTACCTTACCGCCCCTAATCTTTCACTGACTGAAAAATGTTGCAAAAGGCAAGTACGTAATACGTATGTAGTGTGCACAAAGTATTACCCTTGTAATTTTTTTTCCCTAATACTAACTCTCCATTTCAAAACAATTATTTCTTAGAATTGATTTGATTTTGAAATAAAGAATTAATTTGATTTGATTTGATAAATGAGATTTTGTATTTGGAACACCTATTCAAATTTAAGAATTTAATTAAATTGATTTAAGA
Source organism: Vitellaria paradoxa (assembly GCA_019916065.1). Taxonomy (NCBI): domain Eukaryota; kingdom Viridiplantae; phylum Streptophyta; class Magnoliopsida; order Ericales; family Sapotaceae; genus Vitellaria; species Vitellaria paradoxa. Next base: position 20,478,275 of record CM034242.1, on the reverse strand, counting down.
GAAATACCAAATTTGATCATGTTAATAAGAAATAAAAAATACAGTAAATATGATATATGCTAGTAAATTTGTTCGCTTACTTAGATGAGCTAAAAAATGAATTTTTTATCAAATTTTATTATTTTAGGTTAGATTTCAAATGATATAAAAATTTTAAAATTTAAACTATGAAATGAAATGAAATTTAACTCATAAACTTTTATTTTAATTTTAAACATGAGAATTTGTAAAAATTTTCACCAATAAAATCAGATGTCATTAAATTCATCATTTTAATATAGTGTAAATGTATATTGGATTCAAATTCAATTGAAAATTAACTTTTCGTGCTAGTTATATTCGGGCAACCGTCATTAGTAGCTGTCGCTAAAACTCCCACTATAATAAGCCTTTTTTATTGATAATTTTTGCACAAAATGAAGAATTGCTGTCGAAAAAAAAAGCATTTTGGTGAGTGTTGTTAATGAAAACGCGGTATTATACTGCAGTTCTCGATTGGCCTGAAGCTGCCACACCATTTCGTGGTTCATGGCCTCCACACATAAAGTGCAATCTCATTCCACGGGCGGGTTTTGGGCATCACATTCCGCAAAAAACGCGAAATGAAACCGCAGTATATGGCGAGCATAGGAAATGCTATATGATACCGCAGCTTCAGCTTAAACCCAAATTCAAACCAAGTTCAACAACTGATATCTCAACCACTTCTTAGTGAAATTCAACCAGAAAAACAAAACAAAAGCAACTAATTTCAGCAAAATAATGAACATATATAAATGGTAGACAATTAGCTCCCCAAAGTCATTAACACTAAACATGGCAAAAGCTTGTCATTAAACATTTAAAACAACCAAGCAGCAGCTTGTCATTAAACATTTTCTACTTCCTACATATATATATATATATATATAACACAATGGTATGACTAATTAATAATTAACAAAATATACTACGAATTTTAAATGCCTGCAGAACAAGCTTAAACTCACCCAACCAAAGCACATGGATTTCATTTCTAGAAACTCTACCTCCAAATAATCAAGGATTAGTAACCTCCTCCCACAAAATCCTCTTCACTCAATTCCCTTCTATGAAAAAATTTAAACCCTGGGACCTTAAGTAAAGTTTCCATAATTTTTGGCATTTACAAACACACCAACTACAATAAAGTTACAGTTAAAAGTGAAAAGGCTAGAAGATCCAACAAAATTAAGCTGGAAGTGAATTTTGATTAATCGACTAGATTTCGACCAGATTACACAAAACTACCCACAATACAACATACTCAGGGGATAGATACCTTTAGTTGGCTCTGCTATTATTTCCCAGAAGACAACATGTCAACACAAAATGGATAGGACAAAACCATTCACAACTATGGCTGTGCGTAAAGAGAGTTTCCTTGAAACAAAACACCACCTTATTTTCACCATTATTCTACCTAGTATGAAAGCCCTATGGATTGATATAAATACCACCATATTGTGAAGATAAGGACCAATGCAAGATAACATAGGAAGAGAAAAATCAAGAAAATTATACAAAAGACTTCCTTAGAATCAATGATTCACAATTTTAACAAATACACCTCTCATGCTACATAGAAAATTTAAAAACTCAAATTTATTTTAGCTTCTCTTAACAAAATTTTAGCATAATTTTTTGGGTGGATATAGATTGAAGTATAGCCAAGATACCAAACTAGGTGCAAAAGGCCACCAAGCCTTTGAAAATGCAATTTCCATCTAGAATGGAAAGACCATGGAACGGAAAGACCATCATCAAAAAAGAAATCTTAAAAAATTCAGAAGAAGATTTGCAAAAACAAGCATTCAAAGATTTGATCACAACAGGACTTACAGATTAAGGAAGATGTGACCACAACAAGACCTGTAGATTAAGGAACTTTAGTTTAAAGATTTGATCAACTTTTGATGTTGGAAATATATCTTTATAAATGTCAATGTGAAAGAGATAAACAAAATACAGTAAACTTTATACCTTTACAATGACCGCAGAATACAAGGAGTTTTTCATTCCATCTTACTATTCAACAACTAATGCATTCCATCTGTACTTGATAACACGGCCTTCCAGAACCTATATAAATGAACGACCTCACATTAGCACCTTGAAAGTAGTAAATACATACTTAATTAAATGATTTTAATTTTTATGCATTAAAAAAAGAACAAAGTTGACCCATTATAAAAAAAGATCTTAGAGTAGAATATACCTTGGACAAACTTCTAAAAAAACAGAAGAATTGGTAGCAATTTACTTAAAGCAGAAGAATTGGTAGCAATCAAGGTATGAGAAACATATTTATAGAAATATAAATATTATAAACATTTACATATAGAAGTAAACTATTTCATTCAGGGTACATACAAATAAAGTCCCTTATAGAAAGCAGGTGTTCAGAAATCAGAACGTCAGAGATTATATGATAAGGAGCTATCACAAAAGTTAAGTATATTCACCAATATACTATATGCGTTCATAACAAATTAAATACTAATGCGTGCCATAGTTAGGACTTTCAAGTCTACTTTGGGTTCCTATGCCTCTCCCCAAGTTATGGCCAAGTCAGAAGCTCCATTGGCTGAGAGGATGGCTCAGTCCCCTATGCCTAACTAAGGGGCTCCTCTAATTATACATGACTTGTCTCCATCTCAAGCTGATACTGAGGCCTCATCTTTTTCCTCCTCACATGCAACATCGGAGAGGGTGAAATTGAACCACTCCGTGGTAGAGTCAGCATAACTAATTGCAAATCATGTGATAGTAATGCCTTCGGTTCCTCAGTGATCACTGTGTAGTTATCGATACTTAATAGGTCAGTAGGTGCACTGAGTATATGAATAGGCCCACCTTGGCTAGACTAATGGGGGGTCGAGATAGACGGTCCAACTCTAACTCCAGCTCCAACTGAGCCAGAAGGTCCATCTCCAACTGAACTAGACGGTCCAAGTCTATCTAACCTAGATCTTGTAATACCTTCTTCGATTCGGTGCTCCTTATTCAAGGCTACAATAGTCCTCTGACCCACCATCCTCAATCTCGTTGCTAATTGATGTGCCTCTTGCATATCAGTATAAATGAAGAGTCTGCTGCAATCTGTGTGGCCATAACTATAATATATACTTAAAAAAAAATCTAGCCATAAGAATTGTAAAAAAAAAAAAGTCATGATTAAATAAGAATATACATTGTATGTGTATTGAGAATAGATATTTACTAATATCTCCTTCGTGGAAACCACTGACTAGGACCTAATGGGAGGCACATTACGAGAAAGTCTAATCAGATGCCTAGTAATTAGCTCATACCACTACATATATGAATCACTACGATCCATCTGACTTGTAAATGTGTTGGCAGTGACCACTCGAGCTACAATGTGATCCGTATGCGTGATACTCCAGTCGGTCCCAGCCCTACCTTGACAATCAATAGCCTATAGCCCGAGATATGTATCACAAGTTAGTGGCTCATGTTGAATCATCTCAAACTGCCGCATCGCATGATCGGCAAGTGCATCTCAACAATGTTAAAGCAAATTAATGGCAATCTCGTCCATTATTTTTCTCGATCGTGAACTGGGACATCTAGATCTACTCGATATGGCTACCATGACATCTGTGAGTCTACCATTAAGTCCAACTAGTCCTTATACTCAACTAGAGTACATGAAGATGTTAATGTAAGCCTTCTACGTCATTTGTTGTAAGTTTAGATATACTTATTAGTTCATTATGAAAACAAGTAACAACCAAGAACAAATATAAACAAAATAATTAATTTAACATTGTCATACCTGTAGCCATATGGGTCGGCCGACTACACTAGGGGGGTTGGCCCTACTACTAGAGGTGCCACTACTATTGGATTAGCTGGCTATACCTCATCTAGTGCATCGGGCTACAGTGTATCGGGCTGTGCCACATCTGGTATTGCATGCTAAAGTGCATTGGCTTGTCTACCTCAATGTTAGACAATGGATTTAAATACAAAAAATCGCTCCTATGCTTATATCTGGAAAATGACCAACAGGCCATCTATCTTTTTCGCCTGTGTTTGTGAAACCCTACTTATCTCTCTGTATAAATAAGTCAATGCTGCTCCTCCCTAACTATACTGTCCAACATGATCCAAATTACCGAGCAATAATAGATACATCATCGGGATCAAACTACGAGGCTTATTAGAAAATAAACATCCTCTAATCAACATGAACAAAGTCTCATGGGCATACCGTTGCACAACATCTTCATCAGTATCGGCTGGGAGATGTCCAAAGTACTGGAGCAATTAATTGAACTTGATCCCATTCACTTTAATAATGTCGGTAGGTGGGGCTATGCCTAGGTGGCCCTAGACTATGTGTCATATCAACACCAGTAACTGTCATCCCATCAACAGGCAACCCAGTGATGGCACTGATATCCTATAACATGATGGTATACTCCCCAATCAGCTTATGAAAAGTGTGGGTCTCAACTCACCATCTCTCCACAGGTGTTGTGATCAATAGCCTATGTAACATAATGCAACCCAGGCAATAAAATCTGTTAAGGCTAAAATTGTGTATTGACAAATCCATGGTCAAAGATAGTGGTATTAATGTCTAGACTTAGTGTAGGCTAAGACACTATAGTCTTAAGTCAAGTAGAAGTGTGAAGGCCTCAGGAAAGCTGTGTTTGCATACTATTAGAAGTCCTCAAGAAGCCAAACAAGGTTCAGAATTGATTTACGCAGGATGTCCATAGGAAGGCCGCAGTTTGGCGCTGGAAAATTTTGAGAGCTGAAATTGAAGATTAAGCCGTGTGGGAAACTCGCTCTAACTCGCGGGATGGCCGTGGGAAGGCAGTGAGAAGCCCGTTGATGCGCCCTTCCTGCGATGTGTGTTTTCCAGCCTGTTTTGATTGGTTCAAGCACTAGCCGCCTTAGTTTGTCTATATATATCTTCTGGGCATCTTCAGGGGTATAGAGAAAGAGAATATACATTAAGCTTGTGAGTTAGAAAAGTTAGAAAGTTCTTTTAATTGCTTAGCCAAGCATTCTTGCTTTTGCATGATTCGAATGAGTTCGAATCTTTGAAGAGCTGAGGATTCAGCACGTGAAGATACTGAGGATTCGATGTTGAGCCTTCGAGGAATCAAAGGGCTTTCACTAAAGGAGTTGGTGAATTGAGGAGTCGAGCAAACATCAACAAGAGTATAGAGTCAAGGAGTCGATCTATCGAGAGTTTGAGTTTGTAACCTATGTTTGATTTTAGTAAAAGTTTTGTTTGAGGTTTCCTTTCGTGGGTTTCCTTGTTTTATTTATCTCGCCTTCTATTTTTCTGTGAGTGTGGTTGCTTGTTTGTAATCTTTTAGCAGTAAATTACAAAATTTCAATTGGCATCAGAACAGGTATGTTTTTTAGAACAAAACGTGATCTTGCTATTTGTCGATGGATCTTCCTAAAGAAGGCAGTTCGAGCACGAGACCCCTGTGGCTTGATGGCACCAACTACACATATTGGAAGGTTCGAATGAGAACTCATCTAATCTCATTGAACATCAATGTTTGGCTAGCCATTAAAAAAGGTTGGGTAAAACTAACTTATTCTGCCGACAATGTAACAGTCGAGAAACCAATGGATTTGTGGACCAGAGCTGAGAAAGAAAAGGTAGAATGGAATTACAAAGCCCTGAGTTCTATTTTCTGTGCCATCTGTGCAAATGAGTTTAGAAGAATTTTAAGTTGTGAGATTGCCAAGGAAGCTTGGAAGATTCTCGAGTTAACTCATGAAGGCAATTCTACTGTTAAGAAGTCCAAGCTGCAGAAAATAACCTCTGAGTTTGAAAACTTGAAGATGTCTGAAGATAAACTGTTTGATAGCTTTTATACGAAGTTCAGCGACATCGTCAATACAAGCTTCAACCTTAGAGAACAAATTCCCAATTAAAAGATCGTAAGTAAGATTCTTTGATCCCTACCTATGTCATTCCAAGCAAAAGTTACAGCTATTGAAGAGGCTAGGGATGTTGATTGAATGAGGGTAGAAGTTTTAGTTGGCTCCCTGTAGACTTATGAAGCCAACATGATCAAACCAAAGTCTAGAGGAGTTGCCCTAAAAACGGTGAAGGAAGAGTCTTCCTCTAGTAATGATGAGTCAATATCCTCTCCTGAAGAAATTGCTATCTATACCAAGAAAATTAGAAAATTCTTCAAAAAGAAATATAGCAAGCAAGGAAAGACGAAGAAAATTGAGAAAGTCAAAGGAGAGAAATCTTCGGAGAAGAAGAAAAAGGAGAACAAGTCTAAGGGCATGAAGTGTTACGAGTGCCAGGGTTATGGTCACATTGCTCAAGACTGTGGAAATAAGAAGAGCAAAAAGAAAGTACTCAATGCAACCCTTGATGATTTAGATATTCAGTCAAGTACCTCCTCTTCTTCAGAAGATTTTTCAGAGAATTATACTGCTTTCATGGTTAGAGCTAGTGCCCCCTCAAATTCAGCAGAGTCATCATCTTTTAAGAGTAAGAAAGAAGAATCCTCTGAAAGTGAAGTTGAAGAAAATTCAGATAAGGAAGTAGACGTTGAAGAGGCCTATGAACAGTTATACCAAGACTGTCGTAAACTCCACAAGCAAAATGAGAAGTTGACAGTAAAGAACAAGGTGTTGAAAATGGAGATAGATAGTCTAAAAATTGTTCTGAAAGAATTGTAAGCTAAATTTGAAGGTCTTGAAGCAAATAAGAAAATTCAAGATGAATTGATAACAAGTTTCAAGACCAAACTGGATTAAAAAGATAATGAATTGAAGGATGCCCAGGGTAAGCTACAATCCATGCAATTCAAGATGAATACTACATTTTCACAACTTGATGACATACTTAGGATGCAAAGGAGCTCAAGTGACAAAAGAGGACTTGGCTACAGTGACACGCAGCAAATCGCTCTAAAAATAGTTAAAGCTCCTCAACCCAAGAAAGGTAATCAGTCTAGAGCCTATTTTTAGAAACCCAAAGGTATGCTCCCTAACTTGCAATGTAAGCTTGTTCCTATATGTTTTCATTGTGGTATACCTGGTCACATAAGATCACATTGTCACAAATTATATGGGCTTCCCCTATCCTATGTTGACACTAGGAATTCTTTGAGATCTAATTTTCAAGTGTCAAATAGGTTTAATCCATTAAGGTTTAAAAAGTCATACCTTGATTCTAGACCTTACATGAATTGGCTAGTGAGGAAAAACATACAGAAAAATTTTTCAAAACTCATTGGTCCAAAACCCAACAATCCCAAGACTCATAATGCTTTTTCAAAAATAAGAGTAGGGATGTCAAATATACCCGTATCCGGTGGATACCCGCTTCACCCGCCCCGTTCGGGGAGGGTATGGGGATGTCAATAGCGGGGACGGGGACGGGTATGGAGATTTAAAATGTTACCCGCACGAGTATGGGGACAGGGACGGGTACGGTAGTCTCCACCCCGCCCCGTACCCGTTTAAATATTTTTTTGTTAATTTTGTTAGTGTGGTGACTCTTTTAGAAGTCCCACATCGGTTTCTCACAAAGAAGTGAAGGTCTTGTGAGGTAATAAATAAAGACCACTTCATCTTTGGTTAAGTGCATCAGTCAGAGTCAAATATTATATATATATTTTTAATTTTTATTTAATATATATATGTAATATATTTTTTTATTTAATATATATAATATTTATAATAATTTTAAATATTTATTTTATACATATAATATATAATTTGTAATAATTAATATCCTTCACGGGTAAACGGGGATGGGGATGGGGAATTCATTATTTTGTGGAGACGGGTATGGGAAAAATTTTTTTCCCCGAAACGGGGATGGGGACGGGGACGGGTAAGGGTATTACTAAACGGGGACGGGGACGGGAAAGGTTATACCAGCCCCATACCCGCCCCGTTGACATCCCTAAATAAGAGCTGTTTGAGTTAGGAAGAGTGATCTCTATGTCACCTACACCCTTAAGAGTGTTGAAGGAGTGAACCTTAACATGTAGAGGCAAATTTTTTTTTTTTTTTTTAATGAACTAGGTTATGCGACATTGTTATATTCTTACCTAGTTCTTTGAAATCGTGTAGATTAGATACTTTTTATTTTTTTAGATAATAAATTTTTTTTGGTGCAATGCTATTCTTTGTGATATTCTTACATGTTCTATTAACTCATACACACTTCAAAATCACAGGATTTAAATTGTTGATCTACATAGTGGTCATAAATTTGAATTACTTGATGAACCTGAATCCTATGTTTTATTGTTCCTTGTTATGGTAGTGGTGTGCCAATTGTAATTGCACGAAGTTTAGTACATCATGAGAAATATTTTCTACCACTCAATTGGTTTAATAAAATCTCCTTTCTGGACTATTGGTTGCTCTTGAGCTTATATATATATATATATATATATAAAACACTTGGAAAGGGCTACCAGTGGGATAGAATGAAGCTAACCTGTTGACATGCGGGTTATCAAAATAACCACCCCCTGGGTTTGACGATACAAGAAGAAGACTACCTACCAATAAGTGTGTGTAGCCAAGTAAAAATATATATATATATATATATATATATATTAGCGGATGAAAATTAAAAAATTGGTGTTTAGTTGAAAACAATGAATTAAGAAGAAACTAGTCGAAGAGCTAACACTGCATATCTTACTCAATTCAATTCATAGTTCAAAAGGAGAAATTTTAAAATTCATTCGAGTATGTAAAAAGTATTAATCATGTTGCACTTAAATTTCATTTCACACACCGCACAGGCATTTGACCACTGGTATGACATGTGTGAACAACTCATAACATAAATAGTAGGGTGATTCTTGAAATTCTTATTTATTACTATTTATGTATGGCCAAAATTTTGAAACTGTGTTTCGTTTTGTGTTTGGGAAAATAGAACTTGGAATGAATCAATCAAGAATACACGTTATACTTTATTTTTTGTCAATTCATGTCAAAAAGAGGGAGAATAGGTTAAAGGGGAGATATAGTTAAGGGGAAGAATGTTTTGAAAAGGGAAGAATGCTTGAAAAGAATTTTGTTTATTAAGGGGGAGAATAATAAAATTTTTGATGGTTAATATGTGTCGATTAATTAAGGGGGAGAATATTTTATTTCATTGTTCATTTTTTGTTAATTTTTAATTATTTATTTAGTCCACTTGATGCCTTGATCATTTTGTTTAAGTGTGCAGAAAAACAAGTTATTAATTGGGACATGTTGATAAATGGAAAGATTACTGAGGCCTTAATCTAGGATGAGCTTTCTTGTAATATTAGCTTTCTTGTAATTTTATGTTTTTGAGTTTTGACATGGAATTGCCAAAGGGGGAGATTGTTAAGGCTAAAATTGTGTATTGGCAAATCCATGGTCAAAGATAGTGGTGTGTAATGTCTAGACTTAGTGTAAGTGTGAAGGCCTTAGGAAATATGTGTTTGCATATGACTAGAAGTCCTCAAGAAGCCAAACAAGGTTCAAAATTGATTTACGCAGGATGTCCGCAGGAAGGCTGCAGTTTGGCGCTGAAAAATCTCGAGATCTAAAATTAAAGATTAAGTCGTGCGGGAAGCCCACTCTGACTCACGGGATGGCCGTGGGAAGGCAGCGAGAGCCCGCAGGTGCGCCCTTCCTGCGATGCGTGTTTTCCAGCCTGTTTTGATTGATTCGAGCCCTAGCTACCTCAGTTTATCTATATATATCTTCTAGGCGTCTTCAGGGGTATAGAGAGAGAGAATATACATCAAGCTTGTGAGCCAGAAAAGTTAGAAGGTTCTCTCAATTGCTTAGCCAAGCATTCTTGCTTCTGCATGATTCGAAGGAGTTCGAATCTTTGAAGAGCTGAGGATTCAGCACGTGACGATGCCAAGGATTCGCTATTGAGCCTTTGAGGAGTCAAAGGGCTTTCACTAAATTAAAATATTTTTTACATTGAAAAGTATTCTTCTACGCTCGTTCAGTAAACTACCAGATCACTTTCAATGGCTCCAAGGCAAGAGCCAAACTATGCTACAAACATGATGAAGACATAAACTAACACACCATAAAATACTTTGAAGGAAGAAGAAATAGAAAGCAAAAATAACTCACAAAGCTAAAATCAATAATAAACTTAGAATAGTAAAATTCAAAGTAAAACTTACAAGTCTTGAAGTATAATCCGAAAGGTAAAACTTGAAAGCTTGAAATCAAAACCCTAATCTAATTTAGGCTAAGTAAAATTTAAAAGAAAAGAAAATAAAGTATGTCAAAAGTTGCTCTGTTAGAATTACAAAGGCCTAGTTATAGGCAAAGTCATTTTAAGGGTAAAAGAGTAAAGAAAACCAAAAGAATAACTAAGAGAGGATCCACGGGTGCCCATGGAAAAGGGTCCGTGCACCCAGCCTAGGTTGGCACAAGTGTTTGATAAAACTACTTGATGAAACGCCCTACTGAAACACCTAAAATGGGCTTTCAGTGTGTGCATGATTGAGAAATAAGAGGGGCACACGCGAAAAGGGGTGCTTGTCATTACTCAATTACCTCACTCTCAAATGTAAGTTCAAATGTAAATTCAGGTTTTAAAAGTGCTGAGTAAGGAAAATTAAGTCAAACTTCCCCAAGTGCAAGGCATAGTTGAAGCATAATAAACTGGTGAATACCAGGTCAATTCCACAGGGATCTAACGAGCAAAAAAATAGTTGAATCTAATGGATTTGATTAGCAAAACAAAGGCTCACAAGAATTTGAAGTAAAAATAAAAATCTGATTTGGAATGTTTGATGGTTTTGGGGTGATTTTCCAAAGTACAAATTAATTTTTTTACTAAAAATCTGATATAAAAGAGTTGGGCAAGACAAGTTCAATGCCAATCCAAATAAATCTCAAGATGTAAAGGGTTGGTAGATTACCAATTCAATTTGTTCTGATTTTAAGAAAATTAAATTCAATTGAAACAAACTATGGATCAAACACTTGTTGTGCATAACATATCTTAAGAACAATAGGAGCTCTACGTCTAGCAACCCACTTAAAAGATTGTCATGAGGGTTCTAAGTTAAGCAACACCTATGAACTTATCGATAAGATATACAAATCAGTGTTAATCGAGTCTTAAATCAATGATTCCTGAAGTGTTCAGATGCAAATTGAATTGGTAATTAAAGGACTCAAAGTGAAATCATGAAGCTTGGCATCTTAAGATTCATTGGAAGGGACATTGCCCTTGCCTTGGCCCAAGAAATACTCAACTGTTCATATTCAGAAAATTAGAAACAAAAATAGAAAGATGAAATTGAGACATTGAACTCTGGAATTGAAATTGAATTGCAATTGAAATCTAATTACAACAGTTGCAATCAGAATTGAAATTGAAGACTCAAAACCCAAGCTACAGCACAATTAGAAAAACAGAGCTCTTTTTCACTATATCTCTTTCTCTAAAAACTCCTCCCATGTGTATGTGCGTGGCATGTGTGATGTCCCCTCTCTCTTTCTACTTATTCCTTTTGAAAATTCCTCATTCCGTTATGCAATTCACCCGTGAATTATAGATCTGCCATTCCATCTCAGGATCATGTCACATGGAGAGGTTACAGTCATGTGGAATCTGTTACTGAAATATATCCGATCATTCAAATGCTTTAAATCTATATTCGAATATGCACTTACCTCCGGAATGTAATTCAGTCACTAACAATATTCGAATATGCCAATCTATGTATCTGAATATGGTCCTCTACTTCTAGAACTCCCAACTGAAGATTTTAACACTCTTGTGTTGAATGCAAGTGAAGGTTCTTTGTCCTCTCAAATGGCATCAATCAACTGATGTATTGTACTTTGATATATCCAGTGCATGCATGTTTTATCCTTTGTATCCTCAAAATGGCTCAGATTTTTTTCTTTTGTGTATAAAATCAACACATGCTTCAAATTTGAGTAGTGGGAATGGATTTTGCACAAAACACAAATATTTATATCATTTATATGCTAAGTAAAGGTGTAATTAAATATATAAATGTGTAACTATTGAAGTCCAATCAAGGGGCGCAACTCTCAAGGTCAAAAAGGCACACATAAAGAGGGCACACCTCATAAACTTAGGTGGTGCACCCCATGAGGGGCGCACTCCCCAAGTGCAGGGGGCTTATGCGATGAGTAGTGCAGCTTCTAACAACTTTCTGTCCTCAAATTTTGTTAAGATTTTGACCTTGAATATGATGGATTTAGGTTTTGGCTAAAACACACAAGTTATAGCCCTTCACGTCTTCTTTCTAACCTAAAAAGAATTAGGTCAATTAGAGTTGTGAGCGAAATGTGATGGCCAAAACACTGACAGGGTGTCGAGCTGAACTTCAACGACACACCACTTCGACTATTTTGAACTTTAGACTATTTCCTTCTCCTTGGAAGCCATTATAATTGACCTTATGCCTTGGGATGGCTCTTGGGGGGTTAAGTAAGTCTTGGGAGTACTTGGACATATCAGCATTTATGTCTTGAAGCTATTTTCTCCATGCTCGCCAGGTGTTCAGTGAAATGCTCAAATGGCCCCTAAGTTATTTTCTTGCACTCTTTTACTCCGGCTTGCCTTGGATCCTCCTCACATGCACCCTTGGTGTAATTTAGGCCTAAATCACCAAGTTTATATTACCTGAAACACAAACAACAAGAATGTATGGAAATGAGATAATTAATCTAACACCTCATCAATAATAAGTAGAATTGCATAATTAGCATGCTTAATAGATATAGAATAGTATAATAAAGCATACTAATCACTCACTCCTAAGTAGACACTTCCATACCATGATGTTTGCCCAACACCTGAACCAATGGAATCATCTTTGTTGACACTAGATTTTTGCTCGGTACTTTATACATTTTTGAAATTTATTTTGACAGGCATATTATTGACACCCCATTCTCAGTACTTTAATTCTACTTCCAGAATATTTTTCATAATTTTCTTGAGCTTTAGATAGGGAAATTAGCCCAAATTCAATGCTAGGAATTATTAGGTCAAAAATGACCATTGTGCCCCTAGATTTAGAGCAAAGTCAAATTGAGAGCTCTAATGAGATCAAAACTTTGTAGGAATTTGTAGAGACATTCAAAGAGGCGAATTCAACATTCTTGCATCAAAAAATTGGTCAAATTTAAGTTTCAAATGTCAATATGCTCTAAGATCGAGTTTTTAAGATTACTGGCTGATCCATAAGGCAATATTGATTGAAGCAATCAAATCAAGTTCAAAAAATGTGAAAAGCTCCAAAATATTCAAGAACATGTGAGGCAAATCAAATTTAGGCTTGGAGCATTCAAAAGGTGTCTTTAGAGGTTGTTTTCAGCATCAGCATGCCCAAAATTGCACTTACCAACAAAATTGCAATAACCAAGTCACAGACGTCATTGGGACTAACAAATCAAGTTAGAAGACTTTGAAATTACACAAAAATCATGAAGACATGTTCCTTGAGGTAAAGGTATTGTTAAATCAGGTCAGTTTGAATTTTGGGAACTCCCTTCGAAGTCTTAACTCAAAATTTTGTTATTTATTTGTAAATTCGTAGAGAGTTTTAGGAGTCATTCAGAGGGCATTTTTAGAATCCTTATTTTTCCTTTTTCACTAATAAATCGACTAATTAAACTCATGTTTCTATAATCAATTCGATCCCCCGATTGGATCAAGGGTAAACACCTGCAAAAAGATTGCTTGGATTTAAGAAAGTCGCTTGGATTTGTCCATGGTTTGTTTAGTTTATTCCCCTGGACCAATAGGAAATCCCAATTCATTGGGCCTTTCAATCTAATCAAAAATTTCTATAATAAATTGGGCAGGTCACTAGTATAGTTCCCTATCCACGATTCTGCTATTTACTAACTGGTACTTTCACTAGAAAACTGGAATAAAAAAAGAAACTATGGATTCTTACACAATGCATTTTTATGTTATGATTTCGGTGTTTTTATCAAGCCACGTTTATAAAATTCCTTCAATAAAAGAAAAGATAGAACTTCTTATTTAATTATTTAAATGAAACCTCTTTTTCTAATCTCCTTGATTTTAGTAAGGTCCTCTTGTGCATACTTGCAAAGGTTACGAAGAAGTTTTGGTGGCCTCCTCTCCATTTCAGTCTATTTTGGAACAACATTTTTCAAATGAACATAACTCGACCTCAAAAAGCCCAAATTGAGTCCAATTTTGACCTAATTAGTCTAAATCACTCCAAAAAGTGCCAGGGAGGTTTCAAAATCTCCCGAAAACTGCACTAAAGGTCTTAGAATTACTCGAACCTTTGCAGGTGAAACTCGAACTTCGCAAAACATAGCCTAAGCTAAGGGCTCAAGCCAAATGGCCCTACTTTTTACCCTTGCTACCAAAAACTTTGCAAAAGTGTGTTTGGCAAACATTTTTCCCACTTTGAATTGCAAAAGATTCTGCCCTTTATGTTTTTGCAAACTTTTGTGCTTGTAGTGTTGTGCAAGCATTTTTGCATGTCATGTTTAGCAAAAAAGAAGGTTACAAAATAGGTTTTTGCAAAATTTTTTACATCCCTTACCATGTAAACTTGTTTGCTTATTAGGTTATGCAATGTTTTTTTGCATATTCAAGTATGCAAACTTTATATTTTTCCAAGATGCCTATATAAAGAGGCCTTCCCCTCCTCCCATTTCCATCCCTACCCACCAGCCTTACTTCTGTTTCCCTAGACCTAGCCATTAAGTGGTTCTCTCAAAGGTTTTAAAGGTGTTCTAGGCTCATTCTCTTTAGTCTTTCAAGTTTAGTATTGTTTCCTATCTTTAAAATTTTCTATATTCTATTTTTTGTTTGTTCAAGTGATGCAATTTGTCAATGGTTTTAAGATGAAAAAAATATTTTAATGTTTATTTTGTTAATGAAAGGTATCTGCTTCATAACTCAAGTCAGGGTTTTGCTCAGTATATGATATTGGCTAGATAAACCTGAGACAAACTTAGAAATTTCTTCACCGCATAATACCATGTCATGTTGCCTATTTACATGTGATATTTTGTCTAAGCTTTGATATGTGCCATGTTAGAACAATGCTTAAAATGATAGATAACCGGAAGGCATATAAACACACACTCACGAGGGTGGGAATAGGCTTAGACATTAATTGCTTATCAATCCAAAGTATTTACCCAAGCGAGTAATACCACAGAGAATGGAAATAGCTTAGGAATTTTTAAAGCTATTAATCTCTAAATTTATTTCTCCCATAGAAATATTTGTGAAGTATACTTTGGGAACGTGTCAATATTGTGATAGAGTTGTCATTATACTTGAGCATTTGCATAGCATCAAACCTTTGATCAATATTGCATAGACTTGACTAAGCCTAAAGCTAGGCTTGGGAGCCAAGCATCTTACCAGACTAGATAGAGCGAACGGGAGCAAAGCTCCTTACCAGATCAATCTGAGCGAGGCTCATCCAAGGACTAAGTGTGAAGCACTAAGTCTTTTTCTGCACAAGAGTGCATCCCAAGAGTAAAGCCCCTTTGATTGGACTGAGACTCTTTTACCTATAGTCATGTGCTAAGCATTGACTAGACCTTAGAAGCAAAGCTCCTAATCAAAACTAGATAGAGCGAGGCTTTGGAGTGAGGCTCCTTTCCAGACTAGATGGAGTGAAGCTCACGAGCAAAGTTTCTTTATCAAAACCACACCTGATTCAAGCTAAACTTGGGAGAATGCTCCTTATCAAGATAAACAAAAGTGAGCAAAGCTTACTTGCGGATTAAGTGCTAAGCACTATATCCTCCCAACACCAAAACAATTCCTAAGAGTAAAACTCTATATCAGAGCTAAGCTCTTTTTGAAATCTTGTGTGAAGCACTAATTCATCATCTAACTAGACTGCCTTGAAGTTATATGCTAAACACTAATTTCCCAATTGATATTTTGACTCAAACCACCCCCTTATCTTTCAAACATGCATGTAGTTTGGACTACTTTAGGTCTAAACTACAACATTTTGATCCCTTCTCAAGGTACGTAGGCAGCTTGAGCACATAACCCGGGTCTGATCACCACTATTATTACCATTATCATCACTCACTTGGTCATTTAGACCTTTAAAGCATTGCATTAAATATATCATGTCAACTAACTTCTATTAATCTAGTTTTCAGCAGAAGGCAAATCATGCATGGAATTTTAGTAAAAGATTAGTCTTTAAAAATGCATTTAGAGTCTACCTTACATATAAAACCCCTAAGAAACATTGCCAAATAGGCAAAACATAACACTACACTCACATATGAACTAAGATTAGCTTGATTCTTGATCGAGATACGTAGGCAGTTGGATCAGGCATAGCCATCTCAGATACCATGCATCATATGCATTCAGAGTTTGTTTCGATTAATAAATCAGATATTATTTGGTGAGGTTATAATTATAAAGATTGGAAAAGGATTCTGGATATCCTTAGTTAATCTAGACGTATTAGTTTCCGAGAGTAACTGAACCCCAGATCAAATATCTTTGATTATACAGATTAAATTGGAGTCACTAAAAGAAAGGGGCTCTTAGAGTCATATTTTCAAAATAAATAGAAAAATAATATTTTAAAAGGAAAACTCGGGTTTCATGGTACACTTATTTCAGTGAGTATCAAGCAGTGAGTCCTCAATTTATGACCCTTGGCCCTATTTTAAAACATAAAAATATTTTAAAATATTTTGAGTGATCTCGGATACACCAGTTGTAATAAAGACAAGAGACTCACACCCTGCACGGCCCGACACGCAAATCCAGTCATGATAGCTGGCAACTTTACTGGGAATTAGGACAGTTATTTTACAGGTTTAGCTTTAGTTTCCCCTTTTTACAGTCATAACCTCACCCTATAATCTCTGAATTATTTAAAATAAAGCATACAAACTCAATTTTTATGGGGTACATAAGCATTTTTATTATGTGTAGTAGCATGTATAAACTATATAAAGTTTGCTCTTTTTGCAGGATGTGTGTACAGGATGTATGTTTTACCGCTTTCTTTATTCTGTTATAAAATCCGTTTTCTCCTATCACACAAACCAAACTTCATTGAGCATAATTTTGCATATCCCATTTTTACCGTGTAGTTAGTAAAAGGAGGTTAGTAGGTCCCTCTAGGATGTGGCTGTGTACACAATCCGCCTATCAGAAGTACCAAACTTCTTCCCAATTGGATCACTAACTTGAGAAGTTTTTCTTTGGAGAACTAGAGATTTGAAGATCTGGTAACCATTAACTCTTTTTTAGGATGCATTAAGTAAAGTCATGAACCTCATGTCACATATAGTAAAGCTATAAGCCAGAACTTCGCAGAACTCTATTATTAGGAAATTCTGGAGAAAACGGTACTGACCCGTTTGTTTATTGTGTCTACATTTATCCGTTCTTTCACAATAGATGAGACAACCCATCATTGTTATCATAGGGAATATAGCCTACCCAATTTCATCTAAGGGATTAAATCTCTGAGAAAAACCATTTCATGCTGTACAGAAGAAATTTGTATTAAAAATTCGATTTTTCTTTACTTAAAAGTCGTTATGTGTCCTTGTTCGAACCTAAGATTTTGTTAGTTTTTACCCGAAACTTTTCCAAATTTAATGTAGAAAATTTTCAAAACATTTCACTCAAAACTCTACCAAATTTAAGGTAGAAATTTTCCAAAATATTTTTTCGAAACTCTATGGAATTTGAGGTAAATAGTTTCTAAAACATTTTACCCTAAACTCTGTCGAATTTAAGGTAGATATTTTCTAAAACATTTTCCCCAAAACTTTACCAAATATAAGGTAGAAATTTTCCAAAACATTTTAGCCCAAACACTGTCAAATTTAAGGAAGAAATTTTCCAAAACATTTTACCCAAAACTCTACTTAATTGAAGGTAAAAATTTTTTGAATTTTTAATTATCTATTATAATTTCATCCCAGAGTTCTGCCGGATCTTAAACAAATTTTCAAAAGGTTTCAAATTAAGAGTTTCAAAAACTCCAGTAAAGCTTTAGCTAGAACAAATTAAGATTATTGATTAGTAAGATCGGCCTATGATACCCATTCAAATATTAAGGAAATTCTATTGAACTATCATTCAAGATTGGAGAGTTGAGAAGCATTTAGGATTATTTAAAATTTTTGTGATGTAAGAATGATTCACTGTTCTTATAAAGTGAACATTCATTTCAATTTTTGCACTTGTATTTTCTTTCCAATGATAATTTGAATGGGAAGAGGTAATGTACTCGGATTTGTCATCTTACGTTTAAATAATATTCATCTTTTTTCCCTGAAAAATGAGGTTGATCCCATAAATGAAATTGAGAAAATACTAATTCCTAAAGCATTACTTAATTAAACATATTTTACTATAGGCACCACAGCTACCGACCACCCACTTCGTCGCATACTCATTCCCCTGTCATTACAAAAGCTCAAGCCAGGAATGTGGCTGAGATATCTGAAGTCTCTACTAATGTTACATTTGAAAATTTTCTGTATGTTCAAGTTTCATCTGAGATGGGTAGTTTGACACCACAGTTTTCTCAACATACAACTGGGTTTTCATCAAATGTTGCTATTGAAACACCATCCATTGTGGCTACTACCTTTGTCTCTGAACAATCAAGTGGATTTGCTCCATCTCTTTTTAGGTCACTGCTAGTGATAATTCTTGGTATCATAGCACCACCATTAATGCCCTTGACTAAAGACCAGGAGCTTGCAAATTTGATAATGACTCTTAACCAGGCAATGGCACATGTTCCCACTTTTTAGATTAGTCAGATTATGCCACCTCATTATAGATGCCTCTAGTTTCAAAAATAGAACAAGGAGATCATTTCACAGAATATGAGGCTTTACCATTAAATGGAAGCCTCTTAACCCAGACAAGTTTTCACCTTTACAACTCCTTAGTTTCAACCTTCTTAGAAGTATCCAAGTTCAAGTATGCCTTAATCCCAGTAGTTTTCAACTTATTTGAGCTAGAAGTTGGGAATGTATCAAGCGCCTTCTTTTTCAGTGGTAATACCACAGTATTATCAGCTTGGTCTTCCTTCGTATTAGCTGCAACAAATAGAATCCTCTTCAGTTAACCCTGCCTTTGCTCAAAAGATTAGAAGCATTAAAGATGCCCTGAAAAAGCTACACTGGTACCCATATTTTGGGATTTCATATTTCTAAAATCTCTGCCTTTTTCCTAACTTGAAGTTGCCACCGAAGTTCAAGATGCCAAAATATCCTAAGTATAATGGGTCGGTGATGCTCTTGCTCATCTTCAATTATATACTAGAGCTATGTGTTGATATAATGATAATCATCCTCTGATGATGCAATTCTTTCAGCAAAGCTTGACTGGTCCAACCCTTCAATGGTATTTGAGATTAGATATGTCTCACATCAAGAGTTGGGAGAAGCTCATATTGGCTTTTGTAAAGCAGTATCACCATAACTGTGAGCTTGCAATTGATCGTTGTTCCATGATATCAATGAAAAAGGAAGACAAAGAGACTTTTAGAACATGTGCCTTCAGGTGGTGTGAAAGTGCATCACAGGTGGATCCTCCACTCACTAATAATAAGTTTGTTCGAATATTCATAAACTTTAAAGGGACTTTATTTTTGATAGAATGTTTGCAAATCTACACTGTTCATTCTCTGAATTGATCATATAAGGGGAAATGATTGAAGAGGGCATACATTTTGTTGATTGATAGATCCTTATTCCAACTCTACTGATTCTACCAAGAAAGTCTATGGCAAGAAAGAAGCAAGAAAGGAAGTAGAAGTTTCAGCTGTCATCCTACCCAAGTCATTAACTCTGTTCTCTTTATCAGTAACACCACCTGTTCCACAGCATCCATCTCAGGGGCAATGCAATAATAATTTGATTTAATTCATTCAATCATTCATTTTATTCATTCATTCATTTTGGCATGGTCTAAAAATAAATACATAAGGAATAATCCATTTGCAAAAATAAGGAAAAAATATTTTAAGAAAAAATAGAGAAAGCTATTACTTACTTGAAAATGATAGCTATTTTAATATCAAGACTTTGATATTTGAAATTTCTTTAAGAGAGAACAGTTTTTGAGAGAGAGTTGTAAAGAGGTGATATCTTGTTTGAATGATGAAAATGAATAAGAATGATCTCTATTTATAGACATTTTTTTGCTTAAAATTCCTTGCCAAGCTTGATTGGCAAGAAAGAAAGTTTGCAAAACATGTCAAACATTTCAAGCAAATAATCTTGCAAAACATGTCAAGCAAAGAATTGTAAAGTATACTTGGTGAAGAAGATTGAAAATCAACTTGGTGGTGAAGTTTTTTGCCACAAGCCATGCTACCCAGGGGTTTAGTGGCTAGGCTTGTGAGAAATTGAGGTCTTCCTTCTTTTGCTAACAAGTCTTGCTTGCATCGTGTGGTTCGACCCTGACCAGATCTTCAATTTGCGATCGTGCAAACTAGGATCTTTGTAACAAAGTTTTCTTTAAGTCTTGGGTAAACATTTGGGGACGCATAGTCTTTGTTCAGTACTTAAAAAGCACAAAACAAAGAGAGGCAATTGTTGACGCCTCATTTTTGCTCGATACTTTGTACATTTTTTAAATTCATTTTGACAAGTATATATATCCTTGTAAATATTAAATTGTATCTCCAGAATATTTTTTATAATTTTTTTTTAGCTTTAGACGGGGAAATTAGCTCAAATTTAGTGCCAGGAATTGCTAAGTAAAAAATGACCGTTATGTCACTAGATTCAGAACAGAGTCAAATTGAGAACCTAGATGGAATCATAACTTTGTAGGAATTTACAAAGAGATTTAAGAGTGTAATTCAACAATTTTGCATTAAAAATTTGGCCAAACTCAAGTTTCAAATGTTAATTTGGTCTAAAGGTCAATTTTGGAGACTACCGGAAGAGCCACAAAGCAATATTGATAGAGCAACCAAGCCGAGTTTGAAAAATATTAAAAGCTCTAGAATATTCGAGAACATGTGATGGAATTCAAATTTGGGTTTAGAATGGCCAAAAGGTGTTTTTGAAAGTTGTTTCGGCATCAAAATGCTCAAAATAGCCCTTACCGGCAAAATTGCAGTGACTAAGCCACAAGCATCATTGGGACCCTCAAATCAAGTCAGAAGACTTTGAAATTGCACAAAAATGTTGAGACCATGTTCCTTGAGGTAAAAGTATAGTCAGATTAGGTTTGTTTGAATTTTTGGGAGTCCCCCCAAAGCCTCAACTCAAAATTTTGTTAATTATTTATAAATTTATAGAAAGGCGTAAGAGTTATTCTGAGGGCATTTTTGGAATCCTAATGCTTGGTTTTAGTAGGTAGGGCCCTCTTATGTATACCTACAAAGGTTATGGAGAAGATTTGGTGCTTCATCTCCATTTTAGCCCGTTTTGGAGCAACATTTTTCAAATGAGCATAACTTGACTTTAGAAATTTCAAATTGAGTACAGTTTTGACCTAATTGGTCTAAATCAGTTCGAAAGGCGCCTGGGAGGTTAAACTCCCAAAAACTACGCCAAAGGTCTTAGAATTGCCTGGACCTTTGAGGATGAAACTTGAACTTCGCAAAATATGGCCTGAGTAAAGGGCTTAGGCCAAAGTGGCCACAAATTAAGCCTAGCCACCAAAAAGCTTACCAGGCAAGCTTGGCAACCTTTTTCACCAATCTCGAATTGCAAATTTGTCTACCTATCCTATTTGCGATCATATTTGTCCGTGGTGCTGAGTAGACATACTGACTCATTCTATTGGGCAAAAAGGATTGCTAAACAGACCTGGCAAAGATTTTCATCTTGTTGTTGGGCAAACTTGTTCACCAAATGAAACGGGCAATGTTTGTCACTCGTTTGAACGAGTGAAACACTTGTTTAACCAAAAAGTCTATATAAAGGAGTCTCCCCCTTCTTTCATTTCTCACATTCACACCAAGAGGAGTTCTCAAGGCTTTTGAAGAACTCCAGACTTCCTCTATCTAAAATTTCACGTTTGGTATTATTTTCTCTTTCTAGAAATTTTTATATTTTTTATTTTATTTGTTTAAGTGTTTTAATTAGTTTATCAACATTTTTATGATGAAAAATATTTTTTAAGATCAAAATAAAAATTATTTTGTCAATAAAGGGTATCTGGCTCGTAACTCAAGTTTGGGTTCTGCTCGATGTATAACATTGACCAAATTGACCCGAGACAACCTTAGAAAATTCTTCACAGTATACTACCGTGCTATGATACATGTTTACATGTAATATTCTATTTAAGTTTTGATATTTGCCATATCAAAATAATGTTAAAAATGTTTGAACACCAAAAGGCATGTAAACACACACTCACAAGGGTGGAAATAACCTTAGAAATTAAATGCTTATCAATCCAGAGTATTTACTTGAGCAAGTAACACTCTAGAGAATGGAAATAGCTTAGGTTTGTTTAAATTAAGCTATTAATCTCTAATTCTAATCGTTCCATAGAAATACTTGTGGAATGCACCTTGTGAATGTGTTTATTGTGATAAAAATTGTCTTTATGCTTGAGCATTTGTATAGCATCAAACCTCTGACCCACATTGCACAGATTTGACTAAACATAGAGCTAGGCTGGGGAGCGAAGCTTGTTACTTTACCAGGCCAGAAAGAGCGAAACTCCTTTTAGACCACAAAGTGAAGCTTAAGAGCAAAGCTCCTCATTCAACCAGACTAGACAGAGTGAGGCTCCTCACCAAATCAATCAGAGCTAGGCTCGGGATAAAGTGCGAAGCACTGAATTTCCTATCTGCACGAGAGTGCACCTTAGAGAGTAAGACTCCTTGGTTGAAGCAAAACACTTTTCCTGGAGATCATGTGCTAAGAACTAACTCGACCTTAGTAGCGAAGCTCCTAATCAAGACTAGATAGAGTGAAGCTCGGGAGTGAAGCTCCTTACCATACCTTACCAGATTGAGCTAGGCTCAGGAGCGAGGCTCTTTATCAAAACCACACCTGATAAAGCTAAGCTTGGGAATGAGGCTCCTTATTAGGACAAACCATAATAAGCAAAGTTCATTTCAGGATTAAGTGCTAAGCATTATATCTGCCTATCATAGGATCACATTCTAAGGGCGAAACTCTATATAAGAGCAAAGATCTTCTATAGGAATCATGTGTAAGGCACTGATTCACTTAGCTAGGCTTCTTTTGAAGTTATATGCTAACCACTAAATTGTCACTTTGACATTCTGATAAATCATAATTTAAACCAGTATACATATAGTTTGGACCACTTTAAGTCAGAACTACGATGGCCTAATCCCTTCTTGGGGTACATAGCAGCTTGGCCATATCACCTTAGTCTGGTTACTGCTATTATCAGTACTATTATCATCATCGCCATCAATACCATCACCACCACTTGGTCATTTAGACCTTCCAAACATTTCATTTCATAACATCTAACTCTTTCTCAAAATTTAGTTTTATTTTCTACAGAAACTGAACCATACATGGAATTTTAGTAGAAGATTAGTCCTTAAAACTTGCATTTAGAGTCTACCCAACATATAAAACCCCCTAGGAAACATCATTGCAAATAGGCAAAAACATCACTACACTCAGACACAAACTACAATTGGCTTAACGTAGGCAGTCTAATTAGGCACAACCATTTCACGTTGCATGCATCATATGCATTCAAAATTTGTTTTGTTATGATAGCAGTAAATCAGATATTATTTGGTGAGATTATAATTATAAAGATTGGAAATAGATTCTGGATATCCTCAGGTAATCCAGGTGTATCAGTTTTCGAGCTTAATCGAATCCCTGAATTTAGTATTTCTAATTAAACAGATTAAAGTGGAGTCACTAAAAGGGCTTTGTTATCATATTTTTTAATATAAAAATAATAATATTTTAAAAAGATAAAATTCGGGTTTCTTGATATACTTATTTTATTAAATATCAAGTGGCGACTACTCGATTTATGACCCTCAGCCCTATTTTAAAATATAAAATCATTTTAAAAACATTTTGGGTGATCTTAGACGCACCAGTCGCAATAAAGACAAAAGACCCGCACCCACTAAGCCCAGTGTGTGGATTAGGTCGTGATAGTCTTTCCTCGAAGCACCTAGTCTTAAGAATCCAAAATATGAATTAGTCTCACTCCATATGTCGCATTAGGATCCATCTCCAACTCGGTTTAATCTACTACATGTGTAGATCTAGTACATACTTACGAAGCATCACGGTGTGTCCAAATCCACCTTACTCCTGATAATTGCAACGGTAATGCTAATCGATAGGTTACCTCTCCAACTCGGGCCAATATCTCAAATGGTCCAATATATTTGGACAACTTTCTACATCTAGTAAGCTGAAACTATTTTTTTACTGTGAGACTTTCAAGAACACATGATCTCCTACTTGGAATTCCAACAATTTTATGCGTCTTATCTGTATAACTCTTCTGACGGCTCTTTGCTGTTCCCAGTCTCTGTTGAATAACCCTAATTTTTTCGTTAGTTTCCCTAACTAACTCTGGCCCCACTAGGGATGTTTTTTCTACTTGTGTCCAACAAATAGGCGACCATTAGAATATCTATTTCATTTTATGAGAGTTCTTTTTTTAGCAATGAATGCTATTTGTTATATTTGTGCATGTGTTTAGTATTCACAAAGAGTATTTGACCTAGTGTATAGAGTATAATTAACATAAAATACCATATTATCGGTTCTTTTGGAATACAAGTTTATTATTCATAGTTTTAGATGGAACTAGACACATTATCAATAAAATTGTGGCAGACACTTTTAGTAGGTCGGTCTTGACTATAGGGAATGATTTAGTTTCAATTGTTTGTGCTAATACACTTTGTGTGTATTGAATTGGACCCAGTTGAGGTAATTATTTTATACTGACTTTGTAAAATAATTTATACCTCTTGTTTATTATGATTACTTATACTCTTAGTTTGGATTCTATTTTTAGACACGTGCATATGGTGATTGTTGTTTTAATTATACAAAGAGTGAGATTCTATATATGAGTTAATAAATTCAATAAGTTGGGCAACGATGTTGTATATATAGTGAATATTAATAGTTGAAAGGAATTCATGTATTAATAAATTGGATTGATGATATCCCCTTGAGAAAGGTTATAAGTTTTGATTGTATCAAATCTTATAAGTGGATTTTGAATATGATACGTCAAATAAGTTAAGTGGAAAGGTCTTAAGGAAAATAAGAAGCCAATTAAATTAAGCTTCAGTAATTAAATTTAATTAGTGGATATCTATAATCTTAACGCGAGGACATAATAAGTATTTAATATTAGGCTCGAAAATATAATTTCAAATATGATTAGCAGTGCAATTATAATTCTTTAGTGGAATGAATTATAATTTGCATAATTAAATCTTAATTTGGGTGAGATTAATAGATTTAATTACGCGGGAAGCCTTTTTTATATTTGCCTATTGGTTCTTGCTGTAGCCTTATAAATACTCTCTCTGTTGGCAGGTAGAGTTATGTTTTCCTAAGTAAAAAATTATTCTAGTCTTAGAGAAAAAACCCTAGAGGCTACTGGAGATCCCACAATCTGGTGAGAGAAGATAATATTTTTGGAATATTGAGTTCCGGCAATTAAATTGAAGTTTTTAGAAATTCAAAATACTATTTTGTCGAGATCAAGCTAGAGAGATCTCAAAGTATGATCTCATTCTCATAGATCAGATCAGTAATTTTTTTTTTTTTTTTTTGTATTATTGATATATGCTACACCCATGATCTTAGGATTTTTCACGTTCCCCAACAACATGTGCATAGTAGACAGGGCAGACTGGTTGGTCGTGAGACATAAATATATCTAGCTTTCTCTTGTTGTTTTATGCTATTTTGAAAGAAATTTTATGGTGGATGTTAGAAAAGGAATGAGTTGTTGTAAAATATGTTAAAGTGATAAATGACATGTACGATAGAGTAGTTACTAGCTTAAAAATGATTTGATGTGATACAAATGGTTTATCAATTATAATTACTCTACACCAAGGATTCATTTGATGCTCTTATCTTTTCATTTTCCTTTGATGTATATTGTTCATAATTGATATTGTATTAATAGATAAAATTAAGTTTAAGGTTAATTATAAGTTAGAAATTTGGAGTTAGATTTTAAAATCGAGATGTTTTAGAATAAGTAGAACAAAAACAAAGTACATGCATTAGAAATTTAGTAAGACTAAAATTGTGAATGAGGGTATGATGAAAATTGATGATCAAGAGGTGCCAAAAAAGTGATTATTTTTTTATATATTGAATTAATTATTCATGCACAAGCTAGGTGTTTAAAATAGATAGGCACCCCAAGTGTTTTATATGACCAAAGAATACTTAGTAAGTTACAAAGTAAATTTTCCAAGACAGTTATAAGATGAACCATACTTTTATGGTATAGAGTGTTGGGTAATTAAAAAACAACACACATAGGATAAATATAGTAGAAATGAGTATGATAAGGTACATGTATGGTAATACAAGAAAGATAAGATAAAAAATGAGTATATTTGAAAGAAAAATGAGGTGATACCAATCAAAGAGAAATTGAGAGAAGGTCATTTAAAATGTTTTTACAACGTAGATCTAAGAATGCTACAATATGGAAGAGTGACTTGATTCAAGTAGAAAGAGTAAAGAGAATAAAAGGCAAATCTAAAATTACTTAGACTGAAGTTATTAGGAAATGCCTGATTTCATATAATCTCATAGAAAATATAACCAATAATAAAATCAAATGGAGAAAAAGATTTTATGTAATTGAACCTAACAACTTTAGCACTGCAGCTTTGTTGTCTTGAGTTAAGTATATTGATAGTTTATATGGTATGCTACAAGCACCAAAGGAATTTGCTTATGTTAATAAGAATAGCAACAGGGCAAGTATGGGGAGTGTTTTACTGAACTCTACTCCAATTTTAATATGAAGTGTTCTCATACTCTCTCACACACGTACCCATGATAGGTTGAAGGTTTCCCTTTCATACCCATCCCACTTAATTATTTGGGTTAAATAACTTAAATTTGCTTAGAGCTCAAAAATAAGATAAATTTTGTTTAGTAAGTTAAAATAATACAAATCATTTTGACTATGAAGTATAATATAAAAATATGCTAATAGTATTTAAATTTTATTTTTTATTAATGTTTATTATTTGTGAATTATTATAACATAAACAAATATTTAATAATATTTTATTATGCAATAAGAATGAGTTCGAGTTAGAACAATCAGACCTATAACTTGTCTCCTATCTATCTCAAAATTTTATTATTTATATTATCACTATCCACTTTGAGTATTAATTTTCAAATGTTGCATTTTTTGTATTAAGGTCGTAACAAGGGCAAAGTTGGTGGTTAGAGGTGGCATGCCCCCTTTGAGTTTTGGAAAATGCCATTTGTGTAAATGAATTTTTGATTAAAAAATTATTCTATGGTTTGACCTCTTAAAATTTTAAAACATGATTGATTTTCATTAGAGGTGGCCATGCCCCCTGTGAGTTTCGAAAAATGCCACCTGTGTAAACGAATTTTTGATTAAAAAATTATTCTATGGTTTGACCTCTTAAAATTTTAAAACATGATTGATTTTCATTAGAACACTATTAGTAGTACATGTAAATTTTTGGATTAAAAACATTTATCAAAAAATTTATGTTATGAACTAGTGTTCTCAAAATTTAATTATTTTTTCTTAATTATTATATATAATCAAAAAATTATAAAGTCAACTGATTACATCATCTGTACATATCCTATTAATTTATTTTTTATTTATTAAATATAATTTATAATATCAGTTATAATTTTTTTATCCCGTTGAACTTAAAATCCTTATTTTGTTCTTGGTCATAATAAATCCGATAATTGAATTTTTGAAAAAAATTATCATTCATACTTGTCATTTTAATTAATTATTTTTTAATTACTAATATACTAAAATGATTGTGCCGTTCAAAGCACATACTTTAAAGCTAATATATATATACAATATTAATAATAACAGTTTACTTTTGTTGATCAACTCTTTAGATCATAACTTAAACTGAGTCATTCAAAGTTTTAGTTTTGTCAAACATATAATATTAATAGTAATGGTGTATGTATATGTATATTTTGTTAACCAGTAGCGGCATATTTTTGTTGATCAACTCCTTAGATTATAATTCAACCATTCAAAGTTTTAATTTTTCAAATAATGATTAAACCGTTATCCAAATTAGGGTAATATTAACTATCAAAAAAAAAGAAAAATTAGGGTAATATTTGGGAAAAAAAGTTATTTTTTTTAACTCACTATTAGTTAATTATTAAAAAATTAATTTTTTTTTGTATTTGAGAATAAAAAAATACTACCTTTTAATAGTTAATTTTTTTTATTAATTTAACATTTTTACCTTTTATAATTGAAAAAAATTTAAAATGTTAAAAAATAATCTTGATTATTTGAAAAAAAAAAAAAGCCAAAACAAAAGAACTAAGTAGCTAACTTCCAAAACATAAAAAAAAAAGGATTGTTTCGGCTTTGGCTCCCGCGGCCTGGGGGCTGTGTGGAGCAGCTGAAAAGAAGAAGAGAGGAAGAGAACCGATATACAACAACAACAATAATATTAGCCTTATTCACGAGGAAGAAAGAGAACCGATATGGTAAAAAAAAAAGAAAATAAATAAAAAGTGAGAGAGAGATAGAGGAGAGCAACCCTGCCAAAACCCTAGCCAGGGAAGCAAATTTATGTAGTGTTGATTGGACAAGGTGGTCTCTTTCTTCCTTATAATCGTGGGTCTAGCTCAGTATGTTTTTTGATCTGCACTTGTGTTAATTTGTATGAGAACTTGGAACGGTCTCAAGTTAAGTTTTGATTGATTTCGTTTTGTTGATTGTTTAAGATCGTTTATAAAACTTGTGCTGATCTGTTCTGGTATGCACGTCCCTTTCCGTCTCTTGATTTTAAGGATATGCCCTGATGTAATTTTTATTTCCTTGTTGAATTAAACTAAATTGAATTGATACCTGTGTAGGTACAAGTACAACACACTATCTTAGATTTAACTGCAGATTTTGGACTTTTTGGTTACCTCCTGCACTGCCCAATATCCTTTGCAATCTAAATTGGGTTTCCTTGTTCTTCTAAAATGCCTAGTGCCTCATGCTATGTTTGAATCTTCACGCGGGGAAGGAAAATGGAAGGGCAATCAAATTACTTTTATGGATTCATTTTTGGCATTACTTGGTACGTTTTGTGGAGGTACGAAGGATAGGACCTGGCTTTGTTTGGAGAGGTAGGGATTGAAAACAATCAGTGGGATAAGAGAGTGCACCAGTGGGGTGAGGAACCGAGCAGGTTGAGTGAAAAGAAAAGGACAAGAGACCCTAGGACCTGGATTCGTTTGGAGAGGTAGGGATTGAAAACAGTCAGCGGGTTAAGAGAGTGCACTAGTGGGGTGAGGAACAGAGCAGGTTTGAGTGAGAAGAAAAGGACAAGAGACCCAAGAGTTTCTAAGTATAGAGCCTTTCTCCTGCTGTGATTTATTCGAGGGACTTAAGCCATTGATATTTGACTCAAGGAAAAGCTTTGAGAATGAGGTTCTTGAATCTCCTTCCTCATGAGGATTAGGGTTTTCTCTCCTTATCCTTGTGCATATATACATCCACTGTTGAATCTCCTTCCTCGTGCATATAACCGCTCATCTGAATGGCCGCATATCCCGGGATCATGAGAGTCTTCCATTCACTAGCAGTTTGGAAATATTGTGGTCCTAGCGCTTTTGCTGGATCTCTGCCCCTAGCCACCTCACTATGTGTTCCTAAGATCTCGATAGAATAACACTGGCATTATCAGGCTGCTGTGCCTCTGTGCTCCATCGAAGGCACAATCACATGGTCCTCCTTCACAAGCCATTGTGACCATCACTCCTCGTCATCGCAATAGAAAGCAAGCAAGAGAAGATATTCCCTCCTCTGCTTGTCCATTTTGGGCTAGGGTTTGACATGGGGCTAGCTTGCCACTCCTTCTGAAGCGGATGGCTTATTCCTTTGGACGCTAGAAATTAGGCCTAGTCGTTAAATCTCTTGAACTTGGGCAGCCTCATCCATCACCCTAGGAATGGTCCAGCTTTTCTTGCTAGTGAATCTGCTGAATCCTTCACCTAGCTGCCAACTGTATGATGAGGATATGCGGGTTTCAGGGTATCAATAGATTTCTTTACATATTCCATAATGTAATAGAAAATGTTGACCTTGGAGCAATGATAAGGTTGTTCCATTACGTAAGGGTTAAAACCTGGAAACAACTGTAAACAAGGGTAAGATTGCGTAAGTTTGACCTTTCCCAGATGTCACAATGCAGAGATCTTGTGCACTTGGTTTCCTTATTCCTAATGCAATAAAAAAATATCTTCTTCCACTTTGTTTCTTTTCCTTTCCTTGAGATGTCCAATAACCAAACATGGCAGTGGATTGTGTGTGTAAATTTTCTCTTCATTTTTTCCCTTGTAATTGTTCTTTCTGTTTTACTGCTGTTTCAACTGAATCTTAGGAAAATCTAAATCCATTGCTTTAAGGAACATTTCAAAAGTTTCTAAAGGTGCATTTTCATTTTTTTTATGGCAGGTTGTCCGAGCATTTGACCAATTATTATTGAGTTTTGAAGATTGATGATTTAAGATGCTGTGTGAATTATAGTTGTTCTCTGAGTATATATTTAGTTTCTTTATTGTCGTAACTCATAATAAAGACTTCCTTTGTTGTTTTATCAGCTAAAACTTCGTTGCAGTGTATCATATTCTATTGTTTGCCTAATTTGTCATCCCACCGAGGCTTAGACAATGACATCTGATGCACAAGACTTTATGGAGCAAAAACAGAAACCGCCACCTAAATTACAGATATATTCTACTGTCAGCAATGAAATCTCCACTTTCTGGAGAGGTCTCTCTCTCTCTATCTCACACACAAACACAAATAAATGGATTCTCTCCATTTTTTAAATCTGAATTTTTCTTTGCAGAGAAGTATGAAAGAGATGCTAAGAAGTATTGGGATGTCTTCTACAAACGTCATCAAGATAGAGTCAGTTTCTTTCTCTCTCACTTTGTTTTTCAAATTTTCACCCAAAGCCTGTAGGCTGCTAAGGAACTCCCTCTACTACTAACTCCAACAGTCATTTTGATTGTTGGATCTTAGTTATAAAACAACGAGACTGTTATGCCCATTTCACATGTTTTTGATTGATAAAAAAGATGAAAATGAAAAAATCAAGGAGGCTGTTTGGAAGCCCAAAGTAGGTTGGTGGGGTTAAATATACTTCTATTTGTTATCACCCAATTATATATGTGGTTACTCCTTTTCAAGATTTAAGTTTTCGATCAAATTTAGACTAATTAGTTTGTGTGATCTTGTAGTGCCAACTGCCAAGTTGGTGCTCTGTACGATCCTGCTGGTTCACTCTGTGAAATTTCTTAGAAGCCTTCAGTTCATGATTTTTATGGATACTTGAACTATTGAACTACTAAGATATCGATCATTATTTGGATAATTTTTCTTTCACCAGTTCTTCAAGGATCGACACTACTTGGATAAGGAATGGGGACATTACTTTTCTGTGAGTACTCATTGACAATTATTATCTTTAGTTCTGATTTGTCATCTGTAGTATACCTATATTAAATTTTTTAAGATGCTTCTCAAGTGTATGAATTTTCTTGCTGGTTTTTCAGGGTGCAGAAAGAAAAATCATTCTGGAGGTAATTAGCCACGTCTTGTGTGCAATTTATGTCAATTTCCATGTAACCACTTATATTGTCTCTAATAACCATATCTGTCTGCTAACTCATAGCAATCTGGACTTAATTTTGATTTGCAGTAGTGCTTATTCATATAATGCTGTACTTGTGGTTGAGATATTGGCTTGAGAATATATACCAGAGTTTAGCAAAAATAGTAATTAGACTAATGTTACTTGGAATGTGGATCATTTTAGTACATGGAATGAAAATAGGAAAGTAATTTGCTTGTACTCTAAAATGTGGGGCGATGGTTGGGTTTCTCACAGAGTCGTAAATTGTTAAAATGTTTTGGTATATAAAATTGAATTACTTTAAGAAAAATTAATCGAGAAAATAAAACTAAGTGCATTTACTATTTGATATAAATCTTTACTTATTAACCTTTTGTAAAAATTTAATCTTATTGGTTTTTGCCACACAATTTGTTATAAATTTAATATTTTTAGAGCTATTTTCTAATGGAAGTATAATATAGGTATAACCTATTGGGACCGTTTAAATTTAGTATATTGGAACGTTTGAACACCATGTTTTGGAACGTATGTGTTAAACGTGATTCAAATGGTTAGTAGTGATTTCAGTAACTATGGATTGGACCTCATGGTGGCTTTTGGTTCTGGTCTGAATTGGATTGATATTTATATAACTAGGGATAACCTAACATTCTCCTTTTATCTTTTGAGATGTCTATTTTATTAAGCACCATGGGGGCACACAACATAATTCATTCTCTTTGAACCTCAAGTCCTTGTTTGATTTGTGGATTAAATGAGACATCCAGGGACTATTAGTCCCAGAAGTCGTTATCCTGGACTACTAATAGTCTCATATAATCCACAATTGTATGTGTTTGATTTGCTTATGGTAAAACATGGGGTTACCATTATCCAATATTTATGTTGTACTTGTTTGTTCATTTAAAAAAAAAAAATGTTGGACTTTTTGTTTAACGAGACTTGAATAAAAATGTTATAAACTCCTAAAAAGTGAAAAATGACTGTCCTAATTAATATTATATAGAATACTTTATTTTGCTATATTTTATATAACATATTATGTTATACTTATCGAAAGAATATATAATACATTATAAAATATGATATAATGTAAAATATAATAAATATGTTATACATGTAATTTAGATAAAATATAAAATAAAAATATATAATATAAATATGATATGGACATTATATATGTAATCAATATATATATAGTGCATATGTATATTAAAATATATACACAATATAAAATATATTAAAAGTATACTATATCATCATATTTTACTATATTATATAATATATATAACATATTATTTTCATGTAAAACATTAATATAGTGTTATATTGTATATATAAGGTAGGATTAACGCATTTTAGTCTTTACGCCTTATCTCATGGTCCAGGACGAGCTGTACCACCTCCCCTCATCGGTGTATCATAGTTCCATGTGTGTGGGATCATCGGTGTGGTTTGGATTACTTGTCCAGGCCTATGTTTGCAATCAAATATAGTACCATTCAAGACTATTAATCTAGTCTGCTCTTATCATACAAGTCAAAAGTAGCCTAAAGGACTATGATTCATTTGTTCTTCTGATTGTTGCATCAATCTCTTGTAGGCAATAATCTTGGACAGGCTTAGTGTGACATGGATCACTTTATAGATCATTGTGTTCTTTAATTCTGCCTCTAACTACCTTATAAGTTGCTATTTCAATTGTTCGTAACCATTGTGAATGAACAGATTGGATGTGGAGCTGGAAACACTATATTTCCTTTGATTGCTACCTACCCAGATATTTTTATCCATGCGTGTGATTTTTCACCACGTGCCATAAACTTGGTTAAGGTCTGCTTTCTTGTTTTCTGTTATGGATTGTGGCTGCACTAATTATAGTTGAATGCAATGCCCATAATACTTGTGCAATCATGATATTTACAGTAGTAGGGATATTGAGTTGCATGATAGCATTCAGTTAGTATAGTTGTGATGGTGCATCGTTGAGTAATTGTTAATGATGCCACTGCCATTATTAATTAATTTGTGATACTTACGTCGGTGCATGGCTGTTTGCGTTTTGAATGCTCATTTTAAAATAGTGGTTGGCAACATAATCAATCTTTATTTGCATCTATCACATGCAATGAACAAAATATCGTTTCTTTTTCACCAAAACAGCGGAATTTTTTTCTCTTAAAAGACGAAAACAAAACAAATCGTGAAATATAGGTTCTGCTATTTTTGTTGAGAGACAATATATAACACTAAAATACAAAATAATAATAATAAAAATAAATTAAAATACTAAAATTTTAGATTAATCTACTATTGGGTTTTCATATAATTAGATAAATTTCCACTTATGTTTCTAATTATTTCTTTTTTTTTTTTTTTTTGCTTTTGTGCTGCTTTCAAAATATTTATGAGAGCAGTAAATTACCAAAAGAGAGGCATCTCATCCTGTTGTGCTTAGAACTTGGCCGTGGGATGCCTAGTCTCGTTGCACACTCAGACCAAGGAATCTCTCTTTGTTCAAACAAACTCCAAATCAACTTTTGTAAAGATTCACCTTAGGCTCGGAGCAAATCTTAAGACTTCCTCCTCATTTGAAAGCACCCTTCGCCCTTGCGTAGCAACCTTGAGGGTCTCATGGTCCTTCTGTCCATGTAGTATCATGGAGACTAGTGGATTGACAAATAGAGTTGGGGGATCCTTCGGGACTCTAGATGAATCTAGAGAGATGTTATGAGACAAACCTCATAATATCCTTACCTCTTTAATGGACTTAATTCTTATAATGTTTGGTCATGACGGTGCTATTCAATTGTAGTCAGTGCTATTTATTAATTGGCCTAATCGTATCCTCACTACCCTCCTTCGTTAATCTTATAGGACAAGATCATCATCAGCCTTTCACCATAGTCATAACCTTCAATCTTGTACTCCCCTCCCCCTTTTCTGGACTCCTTTCTGGACTGCATTAGTTCTTGCCCCGCTAGCCTCTGGTGACTTCCACCATTGATGACACAGTATTATTCCCAGATGATTTGAACCAGTCCAGCCTCAACCACCCACTTTTTCTAAAACTTTTTTGAAATATTTCCTTTTCCATGCTAATCAAGACATGTTTTGAAATGAAATTTTGATCTTTGATTCTACAATGATCAGGAGAATCAATTGATTAGTGTTACTGTTTAGTAATTCAAATGAAATTTGTCTTTGTTATCCTATATTCAAGCACCTTAGATGCTCCGGTTCGTCTAAATTGTAAACTATAGAATTCAAGGTAGACCTGCTTGTTTATCACTTTGGTTTTGTTGATGTAATTAAATGTGTTGTTAATGTGTAGTTAATGTAGAGGAATGTATCTAGTCTCTTGGTAATCCAAATAGACACCAGTGTAATATGTAAAGTCCCCCTTTAATGTATATAAATAGACACACCAGAGCAAGTCTGAGTGTGTACAAAAGTTCTCCCAATCCATTAATCTTACATGGTATTAGAGCCAGGTTAGGAAAGTCTGGAGTCTTAGTTAACAGTACAAGGTCTGTCAGACTTTGGAAATCTCGGTTAGAAGGCTGCCGAACAGTAAAAGGCTCACCCATCTTTGAACTGCTCGTCGTTTCAAAGATTCAAAGCCACCAAGAGGGTCGTCGGTTTCAGGTGATCGCCGTCGTCAAAGTCCTGTCGCCGGAACAGTATCCACGCGCTCCCACGCGCGGTCTCCCTGTCGGCGTGTGAAGCCTACGCGCAGAGCTCTTGCTAGCGCGTGTAGGCGCATGTGTCTCTGTTGAAGTTTGCCGATCCTCCGGCAGTGTTGTTCACCTCTGGCGAACCTTCCAGTGTTGCTATAATTTCCAACTTCTAGTCCAGCGTTGGTGTTTTAAGTCTATTCTTGGTCCTTGAACTTGCTGTTGCATTTCAGCGCTTCTGTTCCATTTCATACTCTAGAAAATCTGCTGTAATCTGTTACGATCAGTTCTTAGATGGCTTTAGAAATGTCCGTTGAACAAAAGTTTGTTGGTGGCTCAATTCCCATGCCTCAACAGTTAACCACATGAAAGTTGAATGGAGCAAATTACATTCAATGGGCTAAGGCCATTAGAATTGCGTTAACCGGGTATGGAAAATAGAAACATTTGACAGAATCTGGACCGTCGGAAGCTGACCCTAAGCATGATATTTGGGTCCAAGAAGATGCTGATCTTGTTAGTCTACTGTGGAATTCTATGGAGCCCAATATCGCTCACATGTGCACTCATCTCGACACATGCAAAGATATATGGGAATGCATACGTCTTCTTTTCTCTAGTGACCTCACTCAAATGTATGACTTGTCACTAGAATTCTTCCAGCTTCAACAGTCTGGTAAACCAGTGACGGAATACTTTGCTGCTCTAAAGTGCGTTCATGAAGAATTGAACTCTCTGCAACCCTTATCAACAGACATCAATGTGATGCAGAAGCAGAGAGAACAAATGGTGGTACTTCGTTTCCTAGCAGGGCTAGATTTTGAGTTTGAGCTCGTAAAAGCCCAGATTCTGAGTGGAGCTACTCTTCCATCATTTGCAGAGACTTATTCCAGGGTTATGAGGGCTACCTCTAAGGATCCAACTAAAGATTCAACCACTACTCTGGATTCTACACGTTCTGCTCTAGTCAGTCAGACTTCTATTGACAATCAAGGCTCGATTTATAAGCCTCCATCTCAATCTGGTGAACGTGGTCGTGGAGGACGTAGTTGTGGTTGTGGAGGCCGGGGTACTAGACCCAAATGCTTTCATTGCGGTCGTGTTGGACATGTCAAGGAGAATTGTTGGGATCTTCATGGGAAACCAGCTCACATGGTTCATGTAGCTTCATCAGATGTTCCCACCTCTTCAGAAAAACCTAACATAAGTGAATCATCAACTGTGACCCTTTCAGGAGAAGAGTATGCTAGATTCCTCCAGTATCAAACGGCTCAGCAGGCATCTCTTCCAATAGCATCTTTGGCCCATCAAGGTAATTCTACTACTTGTATGTCCACTTCTTCACATACTTGGATTATCGACTCTAGTGTTTCAGACCATATGTCTGGAATGTCTTCATTATTTTCTAATATTCAGAGTTCTCCAATTCCCAATGTCACTACGGCAAATGGTTCCTCTAATCCTGTAAAGGGTGTTGGTAAAATTTGTCCATTCCCTAATTTGCCGTTATCTTCAGCTTTATATGTTCCATCCTTATCTTTCAATCTCCTTTCTGTAAGCAAACTCACCAAGCAATTAAATTGCTCAATGACATTCTTTCTTAATTCTGTAATCATTCAGGATTTGAAGACAAGGAAGAAGATTGGAGAAGGGCATGAAGCTCAGGGCCTCTATCATCTAGCTGGTTCTTCATCTATCACTTGTTCTGTAGCCGCCTCGCTATTTGAAATCCATTGTCGATTGGGTCATCCTTCCTTAGACAGGTTGAAATTTATGGTTCTCAGTTTGAGTCAGCTTTCGTCTTTGGATTGTGAGTCTTGTTAGTTCGGAAAGCATCACCGTACTTCCTTTAGTCCTTAAGGCCTTTTCAGTTAGTTCATTCAGATGTATGGGGACCTAGTCGAGTTGTGTCCAAGTTGGAGTTTAAGTATTTTGTCACTTTTATTGACGATTTTTCCAGACTCACATGGGTCTATCTAATGAAAGATCGATCAGAGTTGTTATCTATTTTTCAATCGTTTTGTCTTGAAATAAAAACTCAGTTTGATGTGTCTGTTAAGATTCTTCGAAGTGATAATGCCAAGGAGTACTTTTCTAAATCTTTCACAAATTTTATGACATCATATGGCATGTTTCATCAGCCATCCTGTCCTTGCACTCCACAACAAAATGGAGTAGCTGAGAGGAAGAATTTACACTTAATTGAAATAGCCCGATGCTTAATGTTTCATATGAAAGTTCCAAAGATATTTTGGGGGGATGCAGTTCTCACAGCATGTTACCTAATTAACAGGATGCCATCATCTGTTTTGAAAGGTTGTTCCCCTTACTCTATATTGTTTCCCCAGACACCACTATTTCCTTTTCCTCCACGAATCTTTGGTTGTATTGCCTTTGTTCATCAACTGGACAGTAGAACTGATAAGCTTGATCCTCGTGCTCTTAAATGTGTCTTTTTGGGATATTCTCGCGTGCAAAAAGGGTATCGATGTTATAGTCCTTCTCTGCATAGAGATTTTGTTTGTGCTGATGTCTCATTCTTTGAAAGTACGCCTTTCTTCTCTAATGATTCTTCTGTCTCTGATGTCAGTGAGAGTCTCCTGTTACCTGTCATTTCTCCCTTTCGTCTTTCTTGTCCTAATTTGCAGGTTTACTCTAGACGGCGAACAACAGGGGCTTCTCCTGATGCTTCAAGCTCTTCACTTTCTCCTCTCCAGTCTTCAGATCCCACTCCTGCACCACCACCCTGTGATCTTGATCTTCCAATTGCCACTCGGAAAGGTACACGTACTTGCACCTCTCATTCTATCTCTAATTTTGTTTCCTATACAGCTCTGTCTCCATCATATCATGCTTTTGTTACCCCTCTGTCTACTATTTCTATTCCTCACTTTGTGTTTGAAGCGCTATCTCATTTTGGATGGCGTCATGCTATGGAAGAAGAAATGTTAGCTCTTCGAGCCAATGATACATGGGATCTAGTTACTCTACCTCCTGGTAAATCAATAGTTGGATGTCGATGGGTGTATAGCATTAAAGTTTCTCCTAATGGTTTAGTTGATCGATTGAAAGCATGGCTTGTTGCCAAAGGTTACACCCAAATCTATGGCCTTGATTTTTCCGAGACCTTCTCTCCTATGGCCAAGATCACATCAGTTCGCCTTCTCATTTCTCTTGCTGCTACTTTTCGATGGTCACTTCATCAACTTGACATTAAGAATGCCTTCCTCCATGGGGATCTCATTGAAGAGTTATATATGGAGCAACCACCGAGTTTTATTGCTCAGGGGGAGTCTGGACTAGTGTGTAAGTTGAAAAAGGCCCTATATGGCCTAAAGCAATCTCCTTGTGCATGGTTTGGCAGGTTTAGTGCTGTAGTGGTCGAGTTTGGATTAATACGGTGCGGAGGTGATCATTTTGTTTTCTATCGTCATTCCTCTTAGGGAGAGATTTGGTTGCTAGTTTACGTGGACGATATTATAATCACAGGTGATGACACACAAGGAATCCATGATCT
This sequence comes from Vitellaria paradoxa, assembly GCA_019916065.1. Taxonomy (NCBI): domain Eukaryota; kingdom Viridiplantae; phylum Streptophyta; class Magnoliopsida; order Ericales; family Sapotaceae; genus Vitellaria; species Vitellaria paradoxa. The sequence continues at coordinate 20,439,180 of CM034242.1, read as the reverse complement.
AAAGATATTTCTTCAGACCAAGTTCAACACCAAGGATCTAGGTGCACTAAAGTATTTCTTGGGGATTGAGATTGCAAGATCACATGAGGGGATTGCCCTTTCGCAGCGAAAATATGTTCTTGTTCTTGATCTGCTGTCTGAAATTGGGTTGCTGGGATTTAGACCAATTGATACTCTAATGGATCCCAATTCAAAGCTTCTGGCAGGCAAAAGGGAATTATTAGATGATCCTAGTCGATACCGCAGATTAGTTGGGAAGCTTAATTACCTAACTGTTACCCGACCAGATATTTCATTCGCTACGAGTGTAGTGAGTTAGTTTCTTGAAGCTCTTTGGACAAGTCATTGGGATGTAGTTATTCGTATTCTGAGATATCTAAAGGGTGCACCGGGATGTGGTTTGTTGTATCGAAATTATGGTCACACACGTGTCAAAGGGTACATAGATGCAGATTGGGCTGGTTCGCCATCAGATAGACGGTCAATTACTGGGTATTGAATCTTTGTGGGTGGAAACTTGATGTCATGGAAAAGTAAGAAGTAGACTGTGGTAGCGAGGTCAAGTGCAGAGTCCGAATATAGGGCTATGGCACATACTTCTTGTGAACTAATTTGGATACATCATATGTTGACAGAGCTAGGAATTCGTGAAACCCAACCTATGGACCTATTCTGTGATAATCAAGCCGCTGTTCACATTGCTTCTAACCCAGTATTTCACGAGCGAACCAAACATGTTGAAGTGGATTGTCACTTTGTCAGAGAAAAGATATTGCAAAATGTTATCAAAACCAGCCACGTGAAGTCAGAAGATCAACTAGCTGACTTGTTCCCTAAGGCTTTAGGAGGAGTTAGAGCGAGATACATTTGTAACAAGCTTGGAACATAAGACATATATGCTCCAGCTTGAGGGGGAGTGTTGATGTAATTAAATGTGTTGTTAATGTGTAGTTAATGTAGAGGAATGTATCTAGTCTCTTGGTAATCCAAAGAGACACCGGTGTAATATGTAAAGTCTCCCTTTAATGTATATAAATAGACACATCAGAGCAAGTCTGAGTGTGTACAAAAGTTCTCCCAATCCATTAATCTTACAGGTTTCAAAAAGAGGACTTGTCCAAATATTGATTTCAATCTTTTTGATGGCTAAGATTGACATGCAATTGCTAAAATCATGTTGGATTAGAATCAAGGGGTATTCTTGGATGACACGTGAAATGTACCGCGATTCCCCTTTTATGCATTGCTACCTCTTAGCCCTTTGTTCTTTTCTGGGAATTCCATTCATGTTCATTATGCTAATGATTTTGAGTAGATTTTACCTTTAATCTTGAAGTATGAACTTTAATAACGGAGGGTGGTTCATTTGAATGAGTGGTTGACAATATCAGTGATTAAAATGAGAAGCAGCTGAAATTATTTTTCCCACCTTTGAGAATAAATATTCGAAAGTTCTTTTTTGTTTTTTTATTGCTTGCTCTGGGTATGCCAGTCAATGAAAGAGTGAAATAATGAATGTTTGAGCGTGGGCAAACTTGCGGCCAATAGTGAGTCCCATTTCATTACGCTCTTAGGAGATGTTCTCAGCATGATCCTATATTGCATTTCCTTTTCATATCTCAGTGGATTAGCCTACATCTCCTAATTGAATGAATGTACACCTTTTTTTTTTTTTCGGTGGCAGGCACACAAAGGCTTCATAGAGACCCGGGTCAATGCATTTGTTTGTGATCTGACAGTTGATGACCTGAGCCAGCAGATTTCTCCATCTTCAGTTGACATCGTAACCATGGTATTTCAATGAAGTTTTGAGTTATTTACTTCGATAATGATTATAGGTAGTAATTCAACTTCATGATGCTAATTGCTATCCTCTCTTAGTACTGCTTAAATTTTGTTAGAGAGCTTGAATTTAATATTTTCTTGTTAGGCTTGTTGTCTACTAGCTGACTTGTTAAGTAGATATTTGTCCTTTCTGCAGTGTCCCCTGAGAAGATGCCTCAAGTATTAGAGAATATCAGAAAAATCCTCAAGGTCAATGACTATTACATGACATATGAATTGATTAAATGCCTTGTTTGCCTTAGTAATATGGAATCCTGATGTAATTTCAACGTTTTACCTTTCCAGCCAAATGGTTGTGTGCTGTTCCGGGATTATGCCACCGGTGACCTTGCTCAGGTTAGTTCATGATGTGTTTTCTTTGCTTTTGATAAATGTGTCTATACATATGTGCAGTCTTATAATTCAATGGAGGAGTTTGCGTAAATATTCCAGTTGCCTTTGATGCTTTCTTGGGAGCCTACCCCTCCCAATGGGAGGGTATGGCTCAATTCTAGCCATAGTTGTAAATCCCATACCAGGTAGCAACTGGTTTTGTTATTGGTATGACTCCATGGGAGGGAATGACTCAATTCTAGGGATTTGGGGGCTGACATCGCTTGGCAATGTTAGTTCGATGGCAGTAGCTCGGGGCCATTGGGTTAAAATTCAATGGTCCAAACGCATTCGCGCTAAGATGTTATTCGAAACAGATTATTCAAAACTGAAATTTGAAATTACATCAGATATAAAATAATAATTGTTGATACATATTACAAATTATTGGAGGAAAACTTATAGCAATATAGCAGAATAACTTCTACTAAAGTAACCTTGTTTTTGATACAAATTTTTAGTACATAAAAGAAGGGAAGAATGACTGCTGCATGGCACTTGAGCCTTTGAGTGTTTGGGCTGTCTTATTTATCAAAAGAATTGTTTAATCACTAGTCTTTCTATTGGGGAACGCAAAAAACCCAAGATCACGATTGTAGTGTATATCAATAGTACAAAAAAGAAAAAAAAAATACCGTTCTGATCTACGAGAACAAGATCATGACTTGAAGACTTTGATTCAACTGCTTGATCTCAACTTTTAGCTTTTTGCTGTATTTCGAAAATACTATCTTCTCTCACAAGATTGCGGGATCTTCAGTAGCCTCTAGGTTTTTTTCCTCCAAGATCAGAATAAATTCTCACTCAGGAAAATGTAACCTTAGCTACCAATAGGGATAGTATTTATAAGGCTACAACTAAGACCAATAGGCAAATATGAAAAAGGCTTTCTACGTAATTAAATTTCACAATCCTATCTGGATTAAGATTTAATTACGTAAATTATAATTCATTCTATTAAAGAATTATAATTGCACTCTTAATCATATTTTAAATTATATTTTCGAGCCTTAATATTAAATACTTATTATCTTTCCACGTTAAGATTACAGATATCCACCAATTAAATTTAATTACTGACAATTTAATTTAATTGGGTTTTTGTTTTCCTTGAGACCTTTTTACTTAACTTATTTGACGTATCGGATTCAAAATCCACTTGCAAGATTTGATACAGTCAAAATTTATAGACTTTCTCGAGGGGATATCATCATTTCAATTTATCAGGACGTGGATTCCTTCCATTATTAATGTTCACCATCTATACAATGTCATTGTCCAATCTACTGAGCTTATTGACTCATATATAGAATTTTACTCTCTATATACTTAATGCAACAATCACTATATACATGTGTTTAAAAATAGAATCCAGATTAAGAGTATAAGTAATTATAATAAACATGAGGTACAAATTATTTTGTAGAGTCAGTGTAAAATAATTACAATTGGGTCCAGTTCTATACACACAAAGTGTACTAGCACAAATAGTTGGAATTGAATCATTCCCTGTAGTTAAGACAGACCTCCTGAAAATGTGTGCTATAGTTCTATTGATGGTGTGTCCAGTTCTGTTTAAAACTGTGAACAATAAACTTGTATTCCAAAAGAACCGATGATCTAGTTTTCTGTGTGTAAGCTGTATTCTACATACTAGATCAAATACTTTTTGTGAATACTAGCTGCATGCACAAATATAATAAATAACATTCATTGCTCCCAAAAAAAAAAAAAAAAAAAAAAAAAAATTCACCTTAAAATAAAATAGAAATTCCAATGACATAAAGTATGTCTTTTTTTGAGTCTATACCCTATTTTCAGGTTCAGGGGGAGTTGTCATCTCGTGAGGGGGAGCTTTCTCCTTCCTATCAAGAGGGGGAGCCACCTACATCTATTTCCTCTCCTAATCCGGTTCTTCCTATTCCTGAGGTTCCTTTACAAGTCTATCACCGTCGCGCTCGCCTTGATCCAATCACCACTGCACCTGTGGATCTTGTAACACTTGAGACACCGACTTCTGACCCAGATACTTCTGTTACTAGTCCGGATGAGCCTGAGCCTCCTTCTATTGATGACCTTGATCTCCCTATTGCCCAAAGACGAGGTAAACGTACATCTACTCAGCATCCTATTGCTAAATTTGTTTCTTACCATCGTATCTCACCACGATTCCAGTCCATAACCTTTTCTCCATCTTCCTGTGTTTTTCAGGATCTCAGGATGTAGAAGATGATTGGTTCGGGATGTGAGCGGGATGGTCTTTATTATCTTGACCCAACGAGTTTCTCCTTGTCTTCTTCAGCCTTTCATGTTTCAGATTCACCTCTCCAGTGGCATTGTCGATTGGGTCATCCAGCTTTATCTCGTCTCAAGCTTGTTGTTCCTGGTCTTGGTTCTGTCTCTAGTCTAGAGTGTGAAGCTTGTCAACTAGGGAAGCATCACCGTAGTTCTTTTCCTAGTAGTAGTCATGGTCGTGAGTCTGAACCTTTTTCTGTAGTCCATACGGACATTTGGGGTCCTTCTAGAGTCCCCACTATTAATGGTTATTGCTATTTTGTCATTTTTGTGGATGATTTCTCGCGTATGACATGGTTATTTTTAATGAAAACTCGTTCTGAATTGCCCAATATTGTTTTACATTTTTATAATGAAATTTTTACTCAGTTTGACAAAAGAATTAAAATTTTACGGTCTGACAATGCTTTAGAGTATACCAAGTCTGTTATGGAAAAATTTTGTGTTGACAGGGGCATTATTCATCAAACCTCATGTGTTCATACCTCTCAACAGAATGGTGTTGCTGAACGGAAGCATTGCCATCTGTTGGATGTCGCCCGCACTTTGCAAATACACATGAATGTTCCAAAATCATATTGGGGGGATGCTGTCTTAACTGCTTGTCACCTTATCAATCGAGTTCCATTCGTTAATCTTGGTAATAAGTCTTCTTTTTCTCTTCTTTATCCTTCTTCTAATCCTTTTTCACTTCCTCGTACATTTGGTTGCACTGCCTTTGTTAATAATCTTGATCCTGGTCTGGACAAATTATCACCTCGAGCTCGTCGATGTATTTTCTTGGGATACTCTCGTACTCAAAAGGGCTGCCGGTGTTATCATCCTCCATCTCGTCGATTTCTTTGTTAGTGCTGATGTTACTTTTTTTGAGTCTACACCCTATTTTCAGGTTCAGGGGGAGTTGTTATCTCGTGAGGGGGAGCTTTCTCCTTCCTATCAAGAGGGGGAACCACCTATATCTATTTCCTCTCTTAATCCGGTTCTTCCTATTCCTGAGGTTCCTTTACAAGTCTATCACCGTCGCGCTCGCCCTAATCCAATCACCACTGCACCTGTGGATCCTGTAACACTTGAGACACCGACTTCTGACCCAGATACTTCTGTTACTAGTCCGGATGAGCCTGAGCCTCCTTCTATTGATGACCTTGATCTCCCTATTGCCCAAAGACGAGGTAAACGTACATGTACTCAGCATCCTATTGCTAAATTTGTTTCTTACCATCGTATCTCACCTCGATTCCAGTCCTTTGTGTGTGCTTTGTCCTCTGTTTCTATTCCTAAATCTTATAATCAGGCATTATTATCACCGAGCTGGAAGAAAGCGATGGATGAGGAGATGCAAGCACTACATCTTAATCAGACGTGGGAGCTCACTTCTCTCCCTCCGGGAAAGAAGCCAGTTGGTTGTCGTTGGGTTTACACAATAAAGTACTATCCTGATGGATCTGTTGAGCGTCTTAAAGCCCGATTGGTTGCTAAGGGTTATACCCAAACTTATGGTGTGGACTATCTTGAGACATTCTCACCAGTGGCTCGTCTTAATTCAATCCGCATCCTTCTTGCAGTAGCAGTGTGCAAATCTTGGCCCTTATTCTAGTTGGATATTAAAAACGCCTTTCTACATGGTGAACTTCAGGAAGAGGTATATATGGACCAACCACTGGGATATACTGTTACAGGAAATGAGCATCTTGTTTGTCGCTTACGCAAAGCCTTATATGGACTTAAACAATCTCCACGAGCATGGTTTGATTGGTTTAGTTATGCTCTTATGGAATATGGTTTCAAACGATCCACTTCTGATCACTCTGTGTTTGTTCATCAGTCACCATCTGGTACTATTATCTTAATTGTCTATGTGGATGATATTATCATTTCTGGTGATGATGCTAAGGGCATTTTCGAATTAAAGGGTTATTTGGGAAAACAGTTTCACACAAAAGATCTTGGTGCCTTACGTTATTTTCTTGAAATTGAAGTTGCCCGTTCTTCCCAGGGTATATCTTTATCTCAAAGGAAATATGTTCTGGATTTACTCTCGGAGACTGGACTTTTAGGTTCTCGCCCTGTTGACACTCCTATGGACTCTTCTGTTCGCTTGGATAGTGAAAGTGGTGATCTATTTCCTGATGTTGGTCGTTATCGACGTCTTGTGGGTAAATTGATCTATCTCACTGTGACTCGTCCTGATATTTCATATGCAGTTGGCGTGGTCGGTCAGTTTATGCACGCTCCACGCAAACCTCATTTTGAAGCTGTATGTCGTATTATGAGGTATTTGAAAAATTCTCTAGGTACGGGTTTACATTATTGAGCCTCTACCACGATCGATGTAATTGGATACAGCGATGCAGATTGGGCTGGTAGTCGTTTGGATCGGAGGTCTACTTCTGGATACTGTACTTTCGTCGGTGGTAATCTTGTTACATGGCGTAGTAAGAAGCAAACTGTAGTGGCTCGATCTAGTGCTGAGGCTGAGTATCGCGCCATGGCTCATACTGCGTCTGAGATGCTTTGGGTTCGTTCTCTTCTTCGAGATTTTGGTATTGATATTTCAAATCCGATGTCTATGTTCTGTGATAATCAGGCTGCAATCTTCATTGCTAATAATCCCGTCTTTCATGAACGGACCAAGCATATAGAAGTTGATTGTCACTTTATTCGTGATCTTCTGGTCAGACATGATATCATTATTCCATTTGTACGATCGGACTCTCAGTTGGGTGATATGTTTACCAAGCCCTTGGTTGTTTCTCCATTTCAGAAAATGTCTACCAAGCTGGGCATGATTGATCTTTATGCTCCAGCTTGAGGGGGAGTGTTAGAATATGTTAGGAATATTTAAGGTATAATTGATGGATTGTGATTTAGTTATTTTTGGTTATTGCCATATATTGGCTGATTTCAATTTCTATCTTTTGTAACCTAAATTTGATTGTAAATAGAGTATGAGGGAGAAGAAGAATGATCATCTCTCTTTCTTTTCTCTCTAATTTTTTTGTTCTGATTTTCAACTGTTTCCATAGGGTTTTCCAAAAATAACTTACAAATTTAACGTCCCAATCAGAGACTATTGTTTTTGGTAAACCATGTAGTCTCACCACTCCATATATTTGTGCAACTTTTGATGCATCTGATGTCTTCTGACAAGGAGGAAAATGAGCCATTTTGGAAAGCCAATCTACCACCACAAAGATTAAATCAAATCCTCACGGTGTCTTTGGGAGACCCTAAACAAAATCTATAGATAAGTCTTCCCAAGGCAATTGAGGCGTTGGAAGGGGTGTGTACAACCATGTGTTTTATTTGTGATCCCTGAGAAACTTGGCAAATGCGACATTGCCGAATAATTTTTTCCACATCACGCCTTAATTGAGGCGAATAAAATCGATCCTCCACTAGGGTAGCTATCTTGTCCCTCCTAAAATGTCTAGTAAGACCTCTTGAATGCAGCTTTCATGTAAGAAAATCACAAATGGAGGTGCTAGGTAGACACAATCGATTACAATAGAAGAGGTAACCATCTCTCAGGCTGAAATAAGGATGCTTCATAACAAGGTTTGCTTGTAAATCTTTGTAGATTGCCCCGAAATATGGATCACTTGGCTACTCCTTTCTTATTTCTTCAAAACCAACTACATTAATGGACATAATAGCCAAAAGGTAGTCTTTCTACTAAGAGCATCTACCGCCTTATTCTCATATCCTGAACAGTGTTTTATGGTATAAGAAAATTATTGTAGATACGCACTTCACTTTGCATGCCTATCATTAAGATGCTTATGGCAATTTGGATACTTCAATGCCTCATGATTGAGTAAATAATGAATTCTTTATAGCACAAATAGTGCTTCCAATGCTTGATAACTTGTACCACGGCATAGAACTCAAGGTCATAGGTAGAATACATCTTCTTTGTCTCATTTAACTTCTCACTGTGATAGGTAATAAGGTGTCGTTCTTGACTAATGATTGCACCAATGCCTATATGCAAAGCATCACAAGCTAGTTCAAATATTTTATCAAAATCAGGAAACTTAAGCACGGGCGCTGTTGTCATCCTTGCCTTTATTTCCTGAAAAGTTTTATTAGCTCTCTTTGTCCAACAGAAATTTCCTTTCTTGAGACATTAGTAATTGGTGCCATAATAGAACTAAAATTGCGAATGAATCGCTGATAAAATGCAGCCAAACATGGAAGCTTCTGACTGCACTTATGGAATTGGGAGTCAGCCACTTAAGAATGGCCTTCTTTTTTGGATCAGTTGCAACACCTTTAAAGGAGATAACAAACCCCAAGAAATTTACCTGATCAACTAAAAATTGACACTTCTTCAAATTGGGATACAGCTTTTTCACTTGTAGAGTTGTCTAAGACCTGTCTTAAATTGTCTAGGTGCGCTTCTTCGCTACTGCTGTAAATCAGTATATCATTACAATATATAGCAACAAACCTTCCAATATATGGTTATAGGGTATGAATCATTACCCTCATGAAAGTGCTTGGAGCATTGGTAAGCCTAAATGGCATCACCAACCATTCGTAGAGGCCATCTTTTGTCTTGAATGCAGTATTCCATTCAACTCTGGGACAAATTCTGATTTGATGATATTCACTTCGAAGATCGATCTTGGAAAATATCGTTGCTCTAGTCATCAAGTCAAGCATATCATCAAGCCTCGGTATGGGAAACTGGTACTTGACTGTTATTTTATTGATTGCTTGGCTAGCAATACACATCCTCTAGCTTCCATCGTTCTTTGGTGTCAACAATACTGGAATAGCACATGGACTGAGACTTTTCTTAATAAATCCTTTAGACAGAAGATCTTCTATTTGTCTCCTTAATTCTTCATGCTCTGTTGGACTCATCCAATAGGCTGGTAAATCTTGAAATTCTGATAATAGTTCTTGCATTTCAGATCCTAGTTTATTTTGTTGGTTGTCTTCTTGCTTCTCATGAACAACCCAAGCATAAATAACACCCGCTCTTTCAGATTCTCCTGCAAATTGCTTCATTTACAAAGTGTGAACAGCTTTTTTCTTGGCTGGTTGCTTAGCTTGGACCTTCTTATCTCTCATTGGTAACAACCTTATCTACCTTCCCTTGTACAAAAATGTGTAGGTGTTGGTCTTTCCGTCATGCAAAGCTTTTCTATCATATTGCCAAGGTCGTCCTAACAAGATGTGAGCAACTTTCATTGGAATAACGTCACACCAAATGGTGTCTTTGTAACGATCTCCAATCGAAAAGGTTACAAGGCATTGCTTGTTGACTGGAATGAATGTGTCATTAATCCAAGCAACCTTGTATGGCGTTGGATGCTCTCGGGATTTGAGCTTGAGTTTATCAACAAGCACTTGTGAAACAACGTTTGCACAGCTTCCTCCATCAATGATGAGTTTTATAACCTGATCTCCACAGCTCACATTTGCATGAAAGATTTTTGTACAAAGCCAATTATTTGTGATTGCTTCCTTTGATGTTGTCAAGAGATGCTGCATCGCCATTGTCACTTGTCTTACTCTTTCAACATCATCTACGTCATCTTCTTTTGCTTCAATCTCTGGTTCTTCATCCTCTTGTTAATTCCCTATTGCATCCTCCTCTTTACAAATATTCAGATTCTTTGTAGGACACATTAATGCAAAATGTCCATTTCCACTACACTTAAAACACTCGGTTTCTTTACCTTGTTTGTTGGAATTTCTTGCAATCTTCCTTTGGAGTGTGTAGCTTCAGACGGTTGTCATTTCTCATTTGATTTCAGCACACAACCCTATTTTGTAGCGTGACAAAAGTTGACGATCATCCTTATTAAGCTGACATTGAATTGCTAGTTGTTGAATCTCTCCGTTTATTCTTCATCTGTCATCGCACCTTGCTTTAATTGCAATAGTTCTTCATAGATTGAATTTTCATAATCAAGAAGAAGATACCTTTCTTGTAGCTTCGTTTTCGTTTCCTCCCAATGAAGAATAGGAGGTAGACCAAGTCTACTCATGCGATCTTCAATACCACGCCACCACATACGTGCTTGCCCCTTTAACTTCATTTTTACAAACCGGACTTTACGATCTTCGGACATTCCATATCATTCAAAATAATCATCCATAGCCACAATCCGATCATTGAAGAAGTGAGGATCAAGTTTTCTAGAAAAATCTGGAACATCCATCTTCACCTTCTTAGTAATGTCATTGTAATCGTCATTTGGTCCAATTCGCTACCTGTGAGTATCTAGAATAGGAGTTCGGTTGTGTTGATGATTTCTATTAAATGGGGCAGGTCTATGTGCAGCACTTATAGGTGTAGCAATATTATTTTGAGCATCTTCATCTTCATTTAGAACTTCCTGATGATCAGCATCGTTTCCATTTTTTCTTGCAGCTTGATTGAGTGGTGTTGCTTCTCTCCATGCTTCTCACTCATAAACTCTACCGGAAGGCGTCGACAACTCCTGAGAAAAATACTCCAGCATTTCATCTTTTTGGCGATCAGTAAATCCTCTTTGGAAATCCCTTCCCTTCCACTTTGAGCCGCCTTTGGAATTATAAGTGGAAAAATAGCCTGCAGCTCTGATACCAAACTGATGCAACTCCAAGAAAATTCAGATTTAATGGACTGATGCAACTTAGAAAATTTGAATTAAACTAGTGCAAATAGGACTGTTATTGGAGATAATTGGCCTAGGAAAATCTGGATTTTAGTGGTCAATAATGTTGTGATGCAATCGGGAAATGTTTGAGGTGATAAAGGTGAAGAAATGACGATGTAGGAGGAGTCCATCTCCTTGGACAGATCTGAAAATCAGTTCTGTACCAAATAAAAGTAAGCTGGTTGTTGGAAATAAACCAAGGATAACTCAGATTAAACTTTTCATTGCTGCCTAAATGCTTGCAAGTTTTCCTTATTTTTAAGCAAGTGGGTCCTCTTTTTTGAACCCATGAGCAAATAAATTCCTTTTTGGAACCCAAGAAAGGGAGTCTCTTTTCAGAACTCATGAGGTTTTACATTTATTAAAATCATATACCACAATTCTAGTACTTTTATAGGTAAAAGAAAAAGTTAAGTTGTTGTGTTTTGGCGATATGGGACAAATTAAGAAACGAAAGTTCTGTGAAAGTTCTTAGCCATTTATTGAAGAATAAAATTCAATCTTAGCCTTTGGATCTTAGTTTGTGAGAGGGACATTTTCAAAAATTATCCAATTTGATTATATAGATATATAATCAAATTGTAAAAATTTGATTGTCCATTCAATTCCCATGATTTTCATATTACCATCTCATTCCATTATTATCTCTCACTCTATTCCATTCTTACATATCAAACATAGCCTTAGCCCTGCCACTATCTAAGGCCAAACCTTAGGTATCATTACATTAGCCTTAACTGGGTGGTCCACTAATGAGGTGACACTATGACACCCAAAGGTGGTAGCGTGTGGCATGGCAATACTATGGCAGTGATGTGGTGACTCCATTGATGAGTGGGGGAATTGAAGGTACCTATGCTTTTGCGTCTTTTTAAGCCAGGCTATTGTGTTATCTACTGATGTTTTATTCCAGTTAATTATATTCTGGGGATTGGAAGTTTCTTTCCATGGCTTAGCAGATTTGGTCCTCTCAGATTGAGTATTGCTAATCTCCTATTTCATGACAAAAGATTAGCTTCTTGTGCCCTAAAATGAGATTACAAAGTTAAACCCTCTTTGAGTTTTGAGCTATGATTTTTTTCCTTTATTTATTTTGTCTGTACTCCCCATAACCCTTTATATAGATATTGTGTTTGGCATATTGTGACCTTTCTAAATATTTTGATACTTTAATGACAGGAAAGGTTCAGTTGCAAGGATCAAAAGATCAGTGAGAACTTCTATGTCAGAGGTGATGGCACTGTAAGTTCACGTTACACATGTTTCCCCAATCATCATATTTGTATTTTACCATGTACTATTTTAATCCCTTTTATGTTTGCAGCGTGCGTTCTATTTTTCTGATGAGTTTTTGACAAGGTTGTTCAAAGAAAATGGATTTGATATTGAAGAACATGGTCTGTGCTGCAAACAAGTTGAAAATCGATCAAGGGAGATAGTAATGAATCGGTAAATGATTATATGCTAAGTTTCAGTGAGTTCCTAGTTGTGTCAGCATTTACTATCAAATATACATGGATGGCTGCAACAATTTATTAAAACCATATGAGCATGATAAGCAACTTGATTAGGAGGCACGTATTAGTATTGCAAATATATTCTTGTCCCGTAGGTTTCTGGAATAATTTTCTTCCCGAGCCTTGGTAGACATCCTGATGGATTAACAGTGTAGCTGGAACAAAATAGGTATGGGCCAGAATTTTTAAAATTTGTGAAAAGATAAAGAATTTTTCCAGGCTCCATCATTGGTTTTCATTGAGAGATCTGACCCTTTTACTTTAGATGCCAATAAGATGATTAGTAACATTTGCAAATTTTCATGTCTCAAAATTTACTGCACTTGTCTTGTTTTTAGTAATCTTGGATTAATTATCCATGCAAATGGAGGGATTAAAGAAAATGTTATTCATAGAATTCGAATAGGTGGTTAAAATAGAAAAGTACCTCTAATGTTTTATGTGATTGTATAATACTTATCAAATTAAAGGGAAGATTTTTTTATAGGACAGCTATAAAGCCAACATAGTGGGAAAAGGCTTGGTTTGGTTTGGTTTGGTATAAAGCCAACATAATTTTTTTATTTTTATTTTTATGGGATGGCTTTATGATATGAAGTGTTGAGTTGTTAAGAAAAAAATACTCTTACAAGATGAGTATGACGAAAATGAGGATGCTATACGAATATGTGGTAATACAAGGAAAGATAAGAATTAAATATATCTAAAAGAAAGTTGAGATGACACTAATAGGACAAAAGTTAAGAAAAGGTCGTTTAAAATGGTTTGGTATGAGAGAAGTAGTTTAAGATGGTTTGGTCATATCCATTATAGACCTATGCATTAAAAAGGAAAGTGATTAGATCCAAATAGAATATGTAAAATGGATAAAAAGTAGACCTAATGTTAAATAGACTGGAATTATGAAGAAATATTTAATTTTGAATAACTTCATGGAAAACATAACTCCTGAGAGAAATGTATGGAGGAATATAATTCATGTGGCCGACCCCAAATGTGTTGAGTATGGCTTGGTGCAATTTTGATCATCATTATCTGTGATTTCAGGCGTTGGGTCCAAGCTGTATTTCGGTTACATGATGCTAACTCCTTATCTTGCACAAAACCTGGTATTGAGGTTGGTCCATGTTATAAAGTGGGTATGACTGAGGTTGAGGGGAGCACTTTGCAGGAGCCTGTGAATGATGTTGAGGTAGACATGTCAGAAGGCATGGCCATTGACATGTTTGGTATCTCAACCTATAATGACGAGGTAATAGATTTGTTATGCCTTTTTTTTTCCCTCTCTCTCCCCTTTGCTTGATGCCTTATTTGAATCACTGTTAGTAGTTGATTATCATGCATATGTTGCTGGTATTGTAGGATTTTAATTAAAAAAAAATGTCTACTCTTTATTTATTTTATTATTATTATTTTTGGTGGCAAACACACTATGCTGCATTTATTATATTTGGAGTTACTGTTTGTATTAGTCTTGTCCATTTGTATTCTTCACAGATTATTGAGGTAAAGTTAAGAGATAGGATGTTCAAGATAAAAGTTCTTCCCAAAGAGTACCAGCATACCTGCAAATCAACTGGACTGATGCTATGGGAATCAGCCCAGCTGATGGCCTCTGTCCTTGCGGCAAATCCAAATATTGTTGTGGGGAAAAGGGTGTTAGAACTGGGTTGCGGGTGTGGAGGCATCTGTTCAATGGTTGCTGTTGGATCGGCAGACCTTGTGGTTGCAACTGATGGAGATGCAAAAGCACTTGACCTCTTGACTCAAAATGTCGCTACAAATCTCAGACCACCATCTTTTGACAAACTAATTATAGAGAGATTAGAGTGGGGGAACAGAGACCACATTGAAGCTATCAAGAAACTCAATTCTGGGGGTTTTGAGATCATCATAGGCACTGATGTAACTTATGTTGCCGAAGCAATCTCGCCTTTGTTTGCAACCGCAAAGGAGCTAATTTCGTCTAGCAAAGGCGCAAGTGAAGAGAGTGAAGCAGCTCTAATCCTGTGCCACGTCTTACGAAGGGTTGATGAGCCATCTATTCTTTCTGCTGCATCTGAATTTGGTTTTCTGCTTGTTGATAAGTGGCCTAAAGGAAGCCTAATCACGACTTCCTCTCAAAGCATCATTGGCCATTGGTTTTCAGAAAATACCCATGATCATATACCAACTACGGCATTGAACATCATGTACTTTCAAACAGTGATGTGATCGTTTTAAAAACAGTCATGGTTACTTCAACAGAGTTTTTCGTAGTTTTGGCAAATAGTATCTTTAACTTGGTTTGTTAGATGATTGGCAATTCGGAATTTCTTACACATTGAAGATGTGCTTGTTTGCTATTTTTCTTACCAGGACGTACCATTCGATTTATTTGGATTTTCTGATTTGAGATTACATGAGAGAATTTCTCAAATTTGAAGGGAAAAAATTAAAGGTTCTTCACGCGGTGAACTCGATAGATATGGTGGTTCACCAAGGCACTATTTGGTACAATGACACCCCCAGGCCCAGATGTTCGGTTGAGAGGGACGCTGCAGTGCACTTAGGATATTGTGTCATTGCAACGCTCGGATCAAACACTGTTCATTGATTCTTAGACACTGTTCACTGATTTAAGGATTGAGGGGCACACCACTCTAAAATGAACTATAGTTTGCAAGATTTGTGAGGTGGGTGGAGTTAGCGATTAAGCCTTACAAAAACTACAATTACTATTGTTCCGTAATATCAGAAAAGTGGTCACATTGTGAATCTCAACAAAAGCTAGTCATCCAAAAAAACACTAATTTGTTGTAGAGAATGACAACGGACAATTAGTATTCGTCTTCGTGGAATTAGCTTTTTAAGTCATGCGTATTTTTAGATAGATTATACTTCTCTATGAGCTAGAAGAGTACCATTTGATCTTTTACCATGTCAACAGGAAGGCAAAACCCAAGCTGGTTTTTAAAGAATTAGTAGGTGTTTATGATAGTGCACGTTTGAGAGGTTAAAAGGGCTTTTGTAGGTACGTTTGTTCTTCAATTTTATAATTGATTTTGGAACTAAAATTTAAGTATTCTTTTTGTGCATGGTATATATCTAAAGTATTCTTTCTAACACATGAAGAATAGCAAGTATGCACGGTCTATTATATACTAGCCATTGGTACAAGTTATATACTAGGCATTGGTGCACATGCAATGCGTATGAATATTTTTTGCTTAATAATCAACAAAATTATTAAAAAAATAACAAAAGCGTATCAAATAATAGATAAATTTTGTCAAGGAAAAAAAAAAGGAAAGGAACTCAAAATTACTACTTTTATTTGATTTTTGTTGAGAAATGGTAGGAAACATACATAGAATTTATGCATTAAATCTTCACTCCGGACACATTTTTGCTAGTTTATACCAAATTTTAACTTTATTGAATCTATAAATTCTGTTTATATAATCTGTACATTATGCCTTTTCTTTCCAAGGAACAAGATCATATTATAAAATCTTCTACACAAATTTCACAACAAATAGAGTAGACATCATTAAAACTCTCAAATCTATTTCAATATTATTTAACATCTATAAAAGAACTCGTAATAAACCTTACACTTCTATGTGCAAAATTTAACATAATTAGTAAATTATTGATTATTCACATCAACCCATCAAAGCCAATATTATAAGCATGTTAAAAATTTTAGAACTATTATTGTGTAGCAAAAAATATCCTTCCATGTGCTTCCTTCACCATAAATCACCCCCTGACTAAAGGCTATATCTGGTTAAATTGGAACTAAATAACTTGATAGTTACATTGCTTAATTACTTGATTCAATGCACTCGAATATATTAAGGATAAGATCTGCAGAATAAATACAAAGGGTCACTTTTTCACCAAATCCAATGCTTACATCTTCACTAGCATTTAATGTTACCTACCACCACTATAGTCAAATCAAGATAATCATTGTCAGATATTTTACATCTATAAATACTAGAGGCATATATAAAGTAAGGGGTCCTCCCATTCTCCCTTTCTATATCTATCTCTCTCTCCCCCTCTCTTTTTTTCTTTACATTAGATTCATACCTACAACTAACTTAAGCATCACAGAGTCCATGGTTGGGGACCATGTCACACCTAGGATTCCACGACATAAGAACGCAGACAAAAGAATATATATTATACCATTTAACAACTTTCCCTATTCCATATCAGAACCATACACACACGCTATGGAATAATGAATATAAAATAAATAAATTCATACTTTTTTTTTTTAGTAATTAAGTATAAATTTGGATTAATGGGAAAGAAATTTACAAATTCAAGGGGGCATTCCCCCGTAATACATTAGAGTGCATGACATGAGATTCCCCAACTTCTACAAAAGTCTATATTTACATTTGAAACTTTAGGAGAGGAACTACTTAAGCATCTAGTTTTAACATCATGTACAATCATGTTTATCATACTAGTTTCCGAGGAAGATAATCCATTGAATGCTCTTGTGTTCCTTTCACGCCATTTATGGTAGACCATGGCTGCCCATGCTATCTTGCAAATCTTTTTATGTATCTCATTGCCACTAAACTTCCCCAATGCCCAAGATACTTCTTGCTTCCACGGTTGGACAGCTTTGGTTATCAAGCACTTTTGCAATATGTTCCTCTTAACCTCGGTTGAGAATGAGCATGAGAAGAAGATGTGATCAAGGTTTTCATTGCTTTGCCCGCAAAGGACACAAAAGGGGGTCAATCTTCATTCCCCACGCCATTAGTTTATCCTTCGTGCTAAGCCTTTCCTTTATGGCTAACCAAAGAATAAAACTATGTCGTGGTATGTGCTTGGGAAACCACAACAAGCTATGCCAATGTACCTTTGATCCTTTCTCCCTTATTGCTTCCCAAGTAGCTTTTGCATTGTACCTCCTTGTTTTGGATGCCTCCCAAATGAATTTATCATCAATGGTTAGATTGGGTGAGTAAGATGGAGGATATTCAAGGATTACCTCTCTTAGTTCCCAAGTGCTCGGGTAAGGCCATTTCCACCGCTTGTCTTGAACAGTACTAGCAACTTTAGCATCAGTTGGTAGACCCGCATCATAAGCAATTCTCCTTCCATACCTTGGAATTAGGGGGCCTCGAGGATGCCAATTTGAGAACCATAGTGAGATGGAGTTTCCATTTCCCACTTTATAGTTTGAAATTTTATTTGCCTCCCCACGCAGCTTGAGTAATTTTCTCCAATTCCATGAACAATCCGAAGGCTCTTTTATCTCCCAAAAGCATTTCCTTTTCAACAAGTTAGTTTTACACCATGAAGCCCATAATGATTGAGAGTTGGAGCAAAGGGTCCAAATATGCCTTAACATGGTTGCCTTGTTCCATTCATGTATCTTCCTAATGCCGAGCCATCCTTCCTTCTTTGGTAGACATACATTGTCCCAAGCTACTTTACATCTCCATCTCTTCATTTCAGCTCCTGTCCAGAGGTATCTTCTTAAAATCTGCTCAATTGAATTGCATACCTTCTTTGGGAGAATGAAGTGTAAACTCCAATAAATTTGGATGCTAAAAAGGACTGATTTGATAAGCACTAATCTTCCAGCATAAGAAAGACATTTGGAGGACCAACTTGTCACCCTTTTTGTTATCTTATCAATTAGCTCCTTGCAATATTCACTCTTGAGCGTGGTTGAAATAAGAGGCACCCCTAGGTATTTAACCGGGAGATCTCCAAGTTGAAAGCCGAGAATTGAACATAAGGCTTGTCTCTCTTCTTGGCTGATTCTCGTGATGTATGCTTTGCTTTTATTCTCATTGGGCTTGAGTCCTGAGTACTTGTGGAATTCAAGCAGAGTTTCATGAACTATCTGGAAAGAGCCATTAGTCGGAGTGCATAGAATAAATAAATCATCTGCAAAACAAATGTGAGTGATGGCTAGCTCTATGCATTTAGGATGATAAGAGTAGTGGCCTTCCTTTGCATGCTTATTCAGTAGCCGAGAGAAGAATTCCATTGCCAACAGGAATAGGTATGGAGAGAGAGGGTAACCTTGTCTCAAACCTTTTGCTTCTGCAAAGTAGCCTTCCAATGCACCATTCATAGAGATAGAGAAATGAGGTGAAGTGATGCAAGCCTGGATCCAATTTTGAAACCTAATCGGCAGCTTGAGTGCATTCAAAATATCCAATAAGAGGTCCCAGGAAACAGAATCAAAAGCCTTCATAAGATCAATTTTCAAAGCACTTCTAGGTGACAAGTTGCTTCTATGATAGTTCCTCACTAGCTCATGCATAAGTAAGACTTGGTCTGAAATAGATCTCCCTTGAACAAAAGCAGCTTGTGATGGACTTATAACTTGTGGCATGATCTTTTTGAGCCTTTTAGCAATAATCTTTGATATACATTTATAGATAATAGAGCAACATGAGATTGGCCTAAACTCAGTGACCCGACTTGGGTTTGGTACTTTAGGTACTAGAGTTATAGAAGTTACATTTATTGACTTCAAGAGTTTCCCAGTGTAGAAGAAGGATTTAATGGCTGCCATGAAGTCTTCTCCCACAATACTCCAAGTTTTCTTGAAAAAATGTGAAGTATAACCATCCGGACCCGGTGCTTTGTGATCGGGAAGTGAGAACAGTGCACTCTTGATTTCCTCATCTATTATATCTTCATCAAGGGAGCTTGCCAAATCTGCAAGGGCTGTGGGCTGCATAATCTCTTCTACAAACTCTTTTGCATCTTGTGGGTAGTTGAAAGGGGACCCAAGGAGTTGCTTGTAGTAGTCAATGAATATCTCTTTAACCTTGTCATAGTCTTCTTGCCTTTCTCTCTTGTCATCCACAATAGTGAGGATTTTGTTCTTAGAGCAGTGAGCTTTTACTTTCCTATGGAAGTAAGCTGTATTTTGATCACCTGTTTTGACGATGTTGTCCCTTGCTTTTTGCTTGTAGAATTCCTCTTCGGCTTGAGCTAGTTGGGTGTATTCTTCCATCACAACTTTCTCCTTCATGATAAGGTCCGGGTCTTGGATGTCTTGCAACTTCCATTGTATCTTTTCTAGTTCAAGTTTAGTGGCTGCTACTCTTCTTGAAATGTCTCCATAGTGTTTGGCATTAAAAGCTTTAAGAGCTAGTTTAAGAGCTTTAAGCTTGGAAACAAGTTGGAACATTGGGGTGCCCGAGATGGTCTTCCTCCATTCCTCTTCAACTATCTTCATGAATTCTTTGTGCTTTGTCCAATAATTAAAAAATTTGAAGGGCTTCGATCCAATATTGAGGTTAGTTCTTATGTTGACTGTAATTGGACAATGATCCGAGATTAAGGCTGTATGGAAGAATGCTTCTGAGTGCGGGAATGAACTTAGCCATGCTTCGTTCACCAATGCTCTATCTAGCTTGCATTGTATCCTTTGCCCATCAACTTGTCTATTACTCCAGGTAAAAAAGCAACCCGAATACCTTAGATCAGTGACCTCAATAGCATCTAAACAATCATTGAATTGGGTGACAGCTTGTTGATCAATCCCCTTTCCCCCAATCTTTTCATTTGGATTTCTTACTACATTGAAGTCACCTAGCATAATCCATGGCTTCTTAGCATCAATTAGATTACAACTTGCTTGTAATTTCTTCCATAAGTGTTCCCTAGCTCCTTTATCATTTGATGCATATACAAAAGAGACAAAAAATTCAGCCGAGAGTTGCAAATGTGTTGCATGGCAAAGTACCATTTGGCTATCAATTGTTATAACTTGCATTTTAATTGTTGAGGGATCCCATAGTATAAGAATCCTAGCTGCCATATCATTCAAACCATTCCCAATATAACAAAAAGAGGGATTTATGTATTTACAAACTTTATCAATGTTATGGCTTTGTACCTTGGTCTCCAAAAGGCCTACTATGTTGAGTGAGGAATTCTTGATCATCTCCTATACTTCCCTTTGCTTGATGGAGCAATTCAAGCCCCTTACATTCCAAGTAGCAATATTCATTTTGAAGATGAGGAGGACTGAGCTTGGCTAGCCTTGCTCCTTTGCATTGAGAAGATCATCTTCGCTTTCTTTTTTTTTTGGGTCTTTGAGAGTTGAAGATCACTCCCTTCTTCTTTTTCTTCCCCACTTTGATCCTCTTTGATAGATAACGGCTGAGTTTTCCCATATTCAATTTGTGGTGGTGGGTTAACAACTGTTTGATTGAAGTTTGGCTCTTGAATTGCTATAGGAGGGACAATCAATGGGCTACCTTCATATGAGTTAACAATTTGGTTAGCTTTCGCAATTTCATCAGCTATCCTTTCTTCCTCTTTGTATTCAATTAAGCACTGGAATTTGTTGTTAATTGCACTCGGCTTAGCAACATTTTGCTCCTCTCCAGGCTCCTTTGAGGTCTCGGCATTGTGCTGGATTGTCGGTTGCTCAGCTGTGCTAGTTTTCTCCATTTTAATCTGCTTTGTGCTCTCCACTTTCTCCTCATCTTTAGTCTTTGAAACTTGTTTCCACACCTTCTTCACATTCTTATAACATTGGGAGGTATTGTGACCAAATTGTCTACAATTCCCACATATGGTAGGTAACCATTCATACTCAACAGCTTGCTGGTAGATAGAGCGATCATAATCTGTCATCTCAATGGTTTGCGGGAAATTGGAGTGCATTTTCACTTCAATGCATATCCTTGCATAAGCCAGCCTATTCCTCATTGCAGTCATTTGATCCGTGAACAGGGGAGTGCCAATTTGGCTTGCAATTTTGCTAAGAGTCTCAGAGGACCAGAGATGAAGCCTTAAATGAGGTAGTCTTACCCAAATAGGGATTTTATCACAACATTCTTTGTCATAGGATTGTGTAGGAGACCAAGGCTTCAATATTAATGGCTTGTCAAAGTAGCTCCATGGTCCCATATCTAGGACTTTCTGTTTGGTTTCATCATCTTGAAAATTAAGGATAAAAATTCCAGGCTTTAGTACAAAGAGTTCAATGGACCCGAAGGCCTTCCATCTTCTATCCACAAATTCTCTCATTAGCTTAAACGGAGGTCTAGCACCAATGACATAGGCAACTAGGGCATTCCTCCATCTATTTATCTCCCCCGAAACCTCCTCTTGTGTGATAGTTACCTTTGGATTATCAGAGGTATGAGTACTCAAAATGAACTTCAAAGTGGTTTCATTGGTTTTTACTCGGTTGGATTTGAAGAGCTTTGACCAGGGAGTGTTTGGGTTAGTTGGGTTATGACTAGGATTGGTTGGTTCTCTGTAATTGGCTTGAGGAGTATTTGGTTTAGTTGACGTTCCTAGTGGAGGAAAGTCAAAGCTTAATTGGTCAAAAAGGTGGGGCGGCAGATTTGCTGCATTGCCAAATTGAGAGGGCGGGAAAGCTTGGTTATTATCCGTTGGGGATTGACATGGTATGGTGGTTTTAGCTAAAGTCAAGGGATTTTGTTGTTTTCCAGGTGGTTTAGGTGGGATTTGTGAAGGTCCAGGGTTGTTATCATGGGTCATCTTATTTGGCTGGTCAGTTTGGGAAAGATTGGTACTCGGGTTTTCTTACAAATTCAAGCATAATGTTGAGGCAGCAGGTAACTGACCTGTATGGGAGCATCTAGCCGTATGTTCATTCTTTTCAATCTTTCCTTCTAAGTCTTCCATTTGCAGCCATCTGAGGGAGTAAAAGCAATTGTATGACTTTCAGACCAAGTGTCTTTCTTGGTGTTGATGCCAATTTCACTCTCTTCTTTCATCTTTTGTATTTCGGCCATTAACAAATCTAATTTTTTGACTTGCCCCTTGCTTGGTGAGAATGGGATGGAGCCCGGCCCCAACTGGTTTACATCTTTTCCTCTCAAGCTAATGGAAATCTTAAGTGGAATAGATGTGGAGGAAGAGCTCACAAGTTTCTCATCCATTTCTAGGATGCCCGTTTTGAACACCTCATGGGTTTTCTTGCTTGGGTCTGCTACATTGGAGCTTGACTTGCCTTCTTCTTCAACTTCCGAACCCACTACAGAGATTGGGTATGGATTGTTTCCATATTCGCTACTTAGATCCTCTTTCAAAAGAGCTGCCTCTAGCTTCTCATTGGCCTTTTTGCTGGAACCCGTAGCTTTGGAGTTACTTTCACTTACCCCATTTGAATCTAGGCCAGCACTACCTGGACCCGAAATGGAGGAAGATGAGATTAATGACAGGAGAGCCTTAGATGTAGGTGAAGTAGGAGGTGAAGATTCAGCCATGAAATTTAGAGAGAGAGAGTTTTAGAGAGAGAAGCTCTCATCTTTGCTTCCAGAAATTCATACTTTAAATTTAAGTAAATGCCTTAGTCAAAATTAACTAGGCAATGAAGCTCCAAAACAAAACTACAAGCCTCTAAAACTAGGCCTAAATAATTTCCCAAAACTAAATATAAACAATTAATATTCACCTTATAAACAGAGATTTATTACAATCTACTAAAAATAATTTTTTAAAAATCTAATGTAATTAAATAAAAATCAATAAAATTCTAATTCTTATGTTTGGTAGGTCCATCACGTAATTCAAAATCATTACTTATATCATAAGTTATAAGGGGATGAGCACTAATATCACGTGTGCTCGAAATCTTAATAATAATATAAATGTAATAGTGTCCTAGCTTACTACTGAATGAAACATCTTAGTATAAACAACAATCTCATACAACATCTTTAAATAAGAAATTAAATTTAATTATTTATTACTTTTCTTTTACAATTTAGTCATGTATTAATACCATATAACACATCAAAATAAAACAATTTGGTTTAAAGGTACTGTTGCTTGATTGTCCCATAGATATAGGACCCAACCAATATACACCATCATTTGGTGTCTACTTCTTAGGTCGAAACTTTAGGAATATTAATTGCACTATCCTTCGGTATCTGCTTCCTAGGCCGAAGCCTTAGAAACATAATATATCACCGTTAAGCATCTGCTCACTTCGTAGGCTACTAGCTTACTGGACTCGATCACCAAACTTGCGTGGGGTTAGGAACTTTCAACCCTTGGGTACGTATACCTAATATTTTCAATACTCCTCAACTGAAACAAAACACAAAATCAAATTTCACTATAAATCCACATTATATAAATTTTCCTTAATTTGATTTTTAAAACCTTATTAACCATCAATTCACCAACATATAACTAACACAAACTTTAATCCCATTAAACAAATAACCCTACGGTTAACATCTATAATACATATATATGCAATTAATCCTTTAACTTTTAACCATTCAATTAATCACACGTTCAATTCAATCACGTTAAGGAAAAAATAGAAAATTAAAAAAAAAAAAACACATCAATCATCAGGCACTTGTAAACCATTAACTGATTTAAGAACATACATATATACATATATATATATATATATATATATATATATATCTTATTCAATCAATCATGCACGTTTTGGTTAATTAGGTTAAGGATTTAATAAATAAATAAAGAACAAAATTACCAAAAAAATAAATGCCCAGCAAACATCCAAGAGATGTTTGAATCAAGAGTTCATATATATATATTGATGTGCAAGGCATGACTTTGTCTGTGAGTTAAATCAACCAAACCAACTGACAGTTTACATATAAACAATATTAGGAGGTTCGCCCCTTACCTCTGTTGATTTGGCGACAAAAGAAAAGCAAGCTGGCAATCCGTAAAGAAAATCACTGTCTAGTCGCCTAAACAATATTAGGTTTTTTTTTTTTTCACGAGGATGTATAAAGTATTATATATATATATATATATATTATCTGAAGAAACAAACAACCCTAATAAATTTAGTTATTACAAACTCTCCTTCTAGGGTTAAAAGAAAAATATATATTTTCTCTAAAACTTTAAAATCTTTTGATAGGTTACTAAAACTTAATCTTAAATGCAACCTAAAATTAAGTAACAAAAAATTTTTCAAATTATTAAATTTAAATAACAAACTAAATTTTCTAAGTAATAAAATATAAATTAAATTAAGTCACATCCAGGTCATTACATCCTACCCCCTTACAAAAATTTTGTCCTCGAAATTTAGGAGGTAAATAAAAGAAAAATAAATGAAAAGAACAACCCAGGGTATCTATTTCGCATATCTGCCTCTGACTCCCAGGTTGATTCCTCAACACCATGGTGCTTCCACAACACCCTAACCAAGGGAATAGTCTTTCTTTGAAGCACTTGCTCCCGAGAATCTAAGATTTCCACTGGTTTTACCTCATAAGTAACATCTGAGTCAACCTTAAGCTCGGTCCAGTCCAACACATGCGAGTAGTCTAAGTTATACTTCCGGAGTATGGACACATGAAACACCTTATGCACTCTCAAAAGCTGCGGTGGTAAAGCAAGATGGTATGCCACTTCTCCAACCCTAGTTAAAACCTCAAATGGCCCGATATACCTTGGGGACAACTTCCCTTAGCACCCAAAGCAAAATTGACCTTTCCATAGCGAGACCTTCAAGAACACATGGTCTCCTACCTCAAGCTCCAATGGTATTTGTCTCTTGTCAGCATAACTCTTTTGGTGGCTCCGTGCCATCTCGAGTCTCTGTCAAATCACTTTGACCTTCTTAGTCGTCTCCTGCACAACCTCAGGCCCAGTAATTGTAGTTTCTTCAACCTCGGCCTTACAGATAGGACATCTTCATGGCCTATCATATAGAGCTTCAAAAGGAGCCATCTCGACACTCGACTGGAAACTGTTGTTATACGTAAATTCAATCAAAAGAAGGAGATTCTCCTAACTACCATGGAAATCAAGCACACACGTCCTGAGTATATCCTTTAAAGTTTGAATTATACGTTCTTACTGTTCATTAGTCTGATGATGAAAAGTAGTACTAAACAACAACTCTATCCCTATGGTCACCTAGAGACTGCTAAAATTGAGAAGCAAAATACAGGTCCCTGTCTGAGATAATAGGTATAAGTACTCCGTGAAGCCTCACAATTTTCTTAACATATAGTTTAGCTAAGACATCCATATAGTCGATCAATTGAATCTATAAGAAGTGAGTTAACTTCCTCAATCTATCCACCATCAACCAACTAGTATCATGGCCCTTTGGAGATCTCAGCAAGCTAGAAACAAAGTCTATCGTAGTGTTCTCCCATTTCCATTCTGACACTGGCAAAGGCTACAAAAGACCAACTAGTCTCTGATGCTCAGCCTTAACTTGCTGACAAGTAAGACAACTACTCACAAACACTGCCATATCCTTATTTATGTCACCCAAAAGAACTGACGGCGAAGGTTATGGTACATTTTCGTATCTTTAGGATATACTGCAAAATTAGTGTGGCGGAACTCCCTTAGAACCATATCTCTAACAGAATTGGGCACATAAAGTCTCCCCAGACACCTTAAACTATTATTAGCACCAATTCACCTATTTGGCATCTAATCAGAACTCAGCAACTTAGCCCGAATAGTCTCAGATTCAACATCAGTCTCATCAACCTCGATCACCTGACTTAATAGAATTAGCCAAGTAGCTAAGGCACACAGAACAACATGATCCTCATCTTCTTGAAACTCCAAATCAAACTCGCCAAGGCTCTTTATCATTTCCTATTCTTGCACTGTAAAACCTACTAAAGTACCATGAGTCTGCCGACTAAATGCATCAGCAACTATACTTGCCTTACTAGGGTGATACTAGAGTTCAAAATCGTAATCTTCCATGTATTTCATCTATCTCCTTTGCCTTAGATTCATATCCTTCTGAGTGAAAAGATACTTCAGGCCCTTGTGATCGAAAAATACCTTAAATTTCTTACCATACAAATAGTGTCTCTAGCTTTTCAAAGCATAGATGATTGTTGCCAACTCCAGATCATGTACCAGGTAGTTATGCTCGTGAGTCTTTAACTGTCTAGACCCATAAGCCACTACTCTATCACCGTGCATCAGCACATAGCCTGAACCTTCCTTGGATGCGTTGTACTAAACTTAACAACCCAATCCCCTCTCTAGGATCACAAGCACTAGTGCAGAAGTTAACCTCTTTTTCAACTCCTGAAAAGACTGCTCACACTTCTCGTCCCAAACAAACTTGACCTCTTTCTGAGTTAGCCTAGTCATCAGCCCGACTAACCTTGGGAAGTCATTGACACATTGTCGGTAATAACTTGCCAAACCTAAAAAGCTCTGAATCTCAAAAATTATCCTCGGTCTTGGTCAATCCATGACTACTTAAGCCTTAGATGGATCAACCGCAACTCCTTCCCCAGAAACAACATGCTCAGGGAATTTCACCTCATTAAGCCAGAACTCACACTTGCTCAATTTAGCATAAAGTTGGTGGTCCCTTAAGGTCTAAAGTATAAACCTCAAATGCTCCTCATATTCCTCCTCTAACTAAGAATAAACCAGAGTATCATTAATAAACATGACTATAAACTTGTCCAAAATCTGTTGAATGCCTAATTCATTAAATCTATGAACAAGGTAGGAGCATTGGTCAGTCTAAACGGCATCACCAAGAACTCATAATGGCCATATTGAATCCTGAATGTTGTCTTGGGAATGTCCTTATGCTTTACCCTTAATTGGTGGTAATCGAATCTCAAATTAATCATTGAAAAAATGATTGAACCCTTCAGTTGATCGAACAGATCATCAATTCTCGATAAGGGTTACCAAATCTTAATCGTAACTTGGTTCAACCTTTGGTAATCTATACATATTCTGAAAGTTCCATTCTTTTTGGCTGCAAACAATGCTAGTATACCATAAGGTGAAATGCTAAGACAGATAAATCCCTTAGAGCTTAACTCCTCTATCTGGATTTTAATTCCACTAATTCTGTTGTTGCCAATTGGTACGGGGCTATAAAAATAGGTTTGCCAAGAACAAGATCAATCCTAAATGCAACCTCCTGCTCAGGTGGTAATCGAGACATATCATTCAAAAACACCTTTGGAAATTCACAAATTACACGTGGTAGCTCAACTTTGTCACCATCCTCACCCTCCAAAACTATACAAGCAAATAAGCTGTATAAGTCCATTCATCCTTGTCTATCACAAGAAGGCATGATCTGGAGACTATAGCGATTACTAGAAAATCACATATGATCACCTTCGGGAGTAAATAGAGTCACCTGACCTTTAGAACAATTTGTCATCACCTGATAGATTGACAACTAGGTCATACTAAGTATCATGTCAAAACTTCCTATGTCTAGCACAATCAGATCAAAAATGATAAGTGCTTATGACCTAAAGCCTTATCCTGATAGTGATCTCACAACCCTTACAGATTTGGTTCAACATAGAATGGCCCCCAATCGGTGTTTCTACTTATAATGGTAGAATCAACGCATCCATGGATAAATTTAATTTAGGTATAAATGATACAGTAATAGATGAATGAGATGCTCTAGTGTCAACAAGAACCGTGGATTTGTAGCATAGATGAGAAAGGTAAGTCTAGTCACTATAGGCTTTGCTCGTCTATAGGCTTTGCTCATCCATCATTCTGTGCCACAGTAAAATTCATCCTTAAGTCGGCACTATTAGTGGCCTACCCCTTTGATCCTACTGGGATCCACCCTAAGCTCTCTGATACTGTTGAGCCCTACCTGGAACACCGATCTAGTATTGCTGTGCCCTATCTTGAGCACCTTTCTGAAATTGAGTCTACATCGATTGTGATCCTGCTGTCTTGTTACTCTGTACTGACTGAGCCCGCAGCGGTGGTCTCATGGTACTACCACTCATTTGCCTCTGCAGGCAATACTTCTGTACATGACCCAATTGGCCACAAATACATCAAAACTTTATCTTAGTTCTATTTTTAGATACAACTAGCCCACCTTTGAAGGATAAGTATGCTAGCAACGTCCAGGTTGTTTGTAGTTATGACAAAGAATAGAACTTTGTGCAGGAACTACTGCTATTGCTGACTTAGTTGGAACTGTATTCCCTTATTGAAATTACTAATTCTATGCCCTATATAATTTTTCTCTCAATTGTTTCTTAGGTCTGCTGTCTTGTTGTGAAGCCTTACCCTACTTAACTTCATTTTGTGCCTTGGTATCTACCAATTTTTTTTTCCATCGTCATTACTTAATCAATCAAAATCTCGTATTCATTAAGCCCCAATGGCACTACCAATCCCTAACTACTGGCCTCAGTCCCTTCTTAAACCATCTACACATGGTGCATTTAGTAAACACCAACTCCTTAGCATATTTGGCCATCAATGTAAACTTACGTCTATAATCTAGTATAGACATTGGCCATTAAGTCAAATTTAGAAACACGTTAAGTTTGGAATCTCTTAGAAACTATTGGAATAAGTAGTCTCTAAAATGTTCCTTAAAAGTATCCCAAGTAAGTTTGGATGCCCCACAGACTCCTTCACTATACTTCACCAATCTACTACAGTTCTCTCCAACTGAAATGCAGCAGAAATGCAGCAAACAAGACTTTGGTATTATCTTCATTTACCTACATTACTTTGAATATCTTTTTATTCTCGTGCAAAAATTTCTCAACCTCTTCAGTGTCTACTGTACCACAATAAGTGGGAGGCTTCATCCTCCTAAATTTCTTATATGGAGCTGTAGGTTGACTTACTTGCATTCCCCCAGCAAACATTGCTGCCATTTGTTGCATCCACATCTGTGAGTCCACCATTCCTGGCTACGGCACACTTAATGCCTTAAATTACACCTTTGCCATATGAGGCGCCCCTAATAAAACCTCTGCTCCAGCCCCAGTGTGAGACCCCTGTTCTTGTGATACTCATGTAGCAGCAAGAACGTC
Source organism: Vitellaria paradoxa (assembly GCA_019916065.1). Taxonomy (NCBI): domain Eukaryota; kingdom Viridiplantae; phylum Streptophyta; class Magnoliopsida; order Ericales; family Sapotaceae; genus Vitellaria; species Vitellaria paradoxa. The sequence continues at coordinate 20,409,693 of CM034242.1, read as the reverse complement.
ATCAACTAAAGCTTCATGGCCCTGCCCAGCCTAAATTTCTCAGCCTCGGCCCTTACCACAGCTTTAGCCCTTGCCTCTGTCTCTGCCTCTATCTCTACCTCTACCTCTAGCATTTGGAGTGATACGTCGTGACATACTTTAAAAGAAAAATCATAAGGAAATATACCTAGATTAATTCCATAACAATCAAAGTCCAATAGAAAATCAACATTACATAACACGAATAAACATATTATCATCTAATCACATAAAAAGCAAAAGACCCATTGTCCTTAAGTATTCTAAGCCTAGGTTTTGATACTAAGTTGTCACATCCCCGATTCCATGACCAGAGTACGCACATAAAAGAACACATATCACACCATTTAACAACTTTTCTAGTCCCACATCAGAGCCATATACACATGCTATGGAGTAATGAATATAAAAATAAATAAATTCATACTTTAAATTTGAGTAAATGCCTCAGTCAAAATTAGCTAGGCAACGAAGCTCCAAAACCAAACTTCAAGCCTCCAAAACTAGGCCTAAATAATATCCTAAAACTAAATATAAACAATTAATATTCACGCCTCACAAACAAAGGTTTAATACAATCTACTAAAAATAATTTTCTAAAAATCTAATGTAATTAAACAAAATCAATAAAATTTTAATTCCCATGTTTAGCAGGTCCAGCACGTGACTCAAAATTATTATTATCTGCATTTTAAGCTATAAGAGGATTAGCACTAATACCACGTGTGCTCGGGACTTTAATAATAATATAAATGCAATAGTGTCCTAGCATGCTACTAAATAAAACATCTTAGCATAAGCAAAAATGTCATAAAACTTCTTTAAATAAGAAGTTAAATTTAATTATTTATTACTCTTCTTTACAATTTAGTCACGTATTAACACCATATAACAACATCAAAGTAAAACAATTTGTTTTCAAGGTACTGTTATTTGGTTATTTCATAGATATAGGACCTAACTAATATACACCATCTTTCAGTATCTACTTTCTAGGTCAAAGCCTTAGGAATATTATTTACACCATCCTTTGGGGTCTACTTCCTAGGCCTAAGCCTTAGGAATATAATATGTCGCCCTTGGGCCACTGCTCGCTTCGTAGGCTACTAGCCTATTGGACTTGATCACCAACCCTACATGGATTTCAGGACTTTTAACCCTTGGGTACGTATTATTTTCAGTACCCATCAACCTAAATAAAATGAAAAATCAAATATCACTTTAAATTCACATTATTTAAATTTTCCTTAATTTGATTTTAAAGCCTTGTTAACCATCAATTCACCAACACATAACTAACACAAACTTTAATCCCTCTATGTATACAACCCTCCAGTTGACGTCCACAATACATATTTATGCAATTAATGCATCAGCTTTTAACCATTCAATTAATCACACATTCAATTTAATCACGTTAAGTATTTAATGGAAAATAAAAAAAAAACACTCATTAATCATCAGTTTTGATTAAGCACCTGTAAACCATTAACTGATATAAGAACATATATATATATATATATATATCTAATTCAATCAATCATGCATGTTTCAATCAATCAAGTTAAGGATTTAATAAATAAATAAATAAAAAGTTACCCAAAAAATTAAATTCCTAGCAAATGTCCAGTAAGATGGACATTTAAATCAAGAGTTCATATATATATATATATATATAAAAATTGATGTTATCCAAGGCATGACTTTGCCGGTGAGTTAAATTAACCAAACTGGCTGACAATTTACATATAAACAATGTTAAGAGGTTCGCCCCTTACCTCTCTGATTCGACAATAGAGGAAAAGCAAGCCAGCAATCTGTAAAGAAAATCATAGTGTAGTTGCCCAAACAAAATTGGGGTTTATTTTTATTTTTTTGCAAGAATGTGTAAAGTATTACGTATATTATTTGAAGAAACAAACAATCCTAATAAATTTGGCTATGATAAACTCTCCTAGGTTTTAAGAAAAATATAAATTTTCTCCAAAGTATTAAAATCGTTTCAAAGGTTACCAAAATTTAACCTTTAAATGCAACCCAAAATTAAATAACAATAAACATTTTCAAATTATTAAATTAAAATAACAAACTAAGTTTTTTTACTAATAAAATATAAATTAAATTAAATCAAATCCGAGTCATTACAAACCACCTCCGACTGCTTTATCTTACCAATTTTTTACATGCAGGTTTGCACCAAGAGAGGAGATCTATAGAAAAATAGGAGAGGGTGGGTCTACAGAAAATGGGGTGATTATTGTCCTACACATTTGGTGCCTACCGTGGAGCATGTATTTGTGCCGATGTAATTGTTCCACCATGAGAAGCATTTATTCTACTACTAGAAGCATTTCTTCAACCGCCGCTGGAATCGTTTCTTCTTCCGCCACTGGGGGCATTTGTTACATCCCTAATCTCATAGTCTAGGATGAATGGCATAAGAATATGAGAACTAATTAAAATCAACTAAAATTTAGTCCAAGTTAAGTCAACATCATAAATATTAATTAAAGTATTGCCAAATGTCCCTTATTCCTGTATGAAAGAGTATTAAAGAACATCACCAATAATTAAACAACAATATCATCCAATTCAATGTCATCCCAATGATAGCATCCAAGGCCTACACAGCCAAAACATATATTATAATAATGTTTATATCTCTTAAAATTATTATATCATAAATGTAAGCATCAGACCTACACCATGGGTCACATAATTTATAATACCAATAGTCCAACTCTTATTTAAAAAGAATAAGCATAAATATTATCATCCATAGTTAAGACCAGACTTAGGCTACTCACGACTAAGCTGCCTACGTATTCTACCTCAGGAATTAAGTCATCATAGTTTCTCAATTTATTATTCAATGTTCACAACCCAGCTCATTGTCAACAAATTACACATTAACATTATTATAATTAGTAACCTTAATATATCATCACATGACAATAATTTAGTAATCTCATTCAATGGGTAATGATAGAATGCAATGCTAGTACATATTCTCTAATCTCCATCTACCCCTAACTTTATTATGGGACGATTAACACTTAGCAAAGCACGTAAGGTCACCAATCGCACCATTTTTACTTACGACAAATGTCTATCTCAATATATATCACGAATGGGGAACCAAATTACACCCCGACAGGTGTAAGACTCAGGGGAATTGAGTTACGCCCCTTAGTCCTTCAACTAGGGAATCAAGTTTCACCCTTAGTCAAGTATTTGCTTAGCTTAAGTAGGGTCTAGCTATAATTTGGAATAAATCTCATAATATATCATTTTAATATTAATGTCCCAACTCCAATGACTAAGCTCTAGTCATATATATTTAATGGGGATCATCTAGTATTTTTAAAATCTTATTTCATCTTTTTTCGCATAAACAAGGATTCTGTCCATATACATGACCCATGCCTTAACGCGTTAATAGTATAAACATGGCACTTTTGGCCAATTAATAATTATAATATCAAATCGGTTGATGCAACCCTAGCCCAATGCGCATGATATGCTCAATCATATAAATAAATATCATCTCAATATAAAAAAGCATTCTCATTAGGCATAAGAATGATTTGGGGTTCATTTAATCTTTAAAAATCAATAACTAATTGTTTTAGGTGCCAAAGATGTTTTAAAATATCAAAATTTGTATTTTTTCAAAAAGTCATCAATTCTATCATTGGAACCCTTGTCCCAAGAGTAGCTACTATCTGAACCCATGTCCCAAATGTAGCACTATCTAGACCTATGACCAAACGACAGTGCCCACACACAATTTTTAGGTTCGTTTTCAATTCCGAACCTAAACCACAAACGCCCCAAATCCTCCATTCAAGTCCCAAACTCAACAAATAATTATATATAAACATATAAACATCTCAGTAACATGTTTATCTAGCATTTATTTCAATAATAACTTAAAGAAATATAATATTTCAATATAGATATACATATATATACATGCTCATGTATACATATATATACACAAAACCATAAATCAACCAATACTCAACTAAATTAAGCAAATAACATATCAAATTCATGCAAATAACACATATAAGCATGTATATAAGTTCTACGTACCTCAAATCCGAAGAAAGAAGAAAAAAATAGAGAAAATTGGGTTTGGCTTCCATGCTTCTGAAGCCAATTTCTCTTATCTTGGGCCAAATCACTAAGACTAATAACCAATATGATGACCACGACGTCGAATACTACCTCAATCCATTGATTTTCTTCTCTTAACCTCACTTTTCTCTCTTCTACCTCTCTTGTGGCTGGGTTCTGGAAAAGATTGAAGGAAGTAAGAAAATGAGAAGAAAAGAAAACAGAAAATGAAGGAAGAGAAGGAAAAGAAGGTTGGGTCCTTGGCCCAGTTGTCCAACCAAATACAATTTTAGGCTAAACTCTACCCAAGAAAAATAAAATAAACTCAAACAACCTAACCCAACCTCAGGTCTAAATATTTAATTGGCCCAAAATCTCAAATAAATAGCCAAATTAAAATACCGAGTGTTACAACATTATCTTACCATTAAAGTATTATCTCGTCACTTAAGGCATCGTTAACTTTTAGGGGCATTATCAACCACTGGGATCATTATTTAACTACGTTATTCTACTATTGAGGGCATTCTCATTCACTAAGAATCTCACCAAAGTTTCCATTTATATATATTAAGATTAAGACTAAATATATCCATTTATTGGGTCTATTATTACTTTTTATGAATTGATCACTTTTCTCAGATATTGGTTGTTACTATTCAAAGGGCTTTTTTTGTGTCCATAATTTTGTATAACCATAGCTTAAATATTTTTGAGAAAGAGTATGAACATGGGCATCACTTGATGAGTGTTAGATTGCTGAACATCACTTTGTTATTGCCAAGCATCATCTTTGTCTCATATTTATATGCTTAACTTAAAGCACGACTTTATTTTATGGGTAGATATTTGTTACCTGACTAGAACTCATTTATCTGAGCAAGTTTATATTTCTTCCCCAAGCAAGTCTATATTTTTTCCCCAAGTAGGACTATTTTCTGCCTTGAGCAAGATATTCCATCCTGAGTAGGAGTCCAGCAAGTTTATATTTCTTCCTTAAGTAGGATTGCAACTAGTTCACATCTCATCCCCAAGCTAGATTTCATCAATGTCTTTTAAATTTCCCAAGCTGAATCAATTTCTCAATTATCCTGAAGAAAAGGTTATTCCCAAGCAAAGGAGTTCCCTAACAAGGTTATTCTCGAGCAAGCTTATCCCCTGAGCAAGGTTATTTCCAAGCAAAGGTATCCTTGAGCAAGGTATTCCTGAGCAAGGTTATTCCTGAGCAAGCTTATCCCCGAGTGAGGTTATTTTTAAGCAAGATTATCCCCTAAGTGAGGTTATTCCCAAGCAAAGGTACCCTCGAGCAAACAAGCTTTATCCCCTGAGCAAGCTTATCCCCTGAACAAGGTTATTCCTGAGCAAGCTTTATCCCCTGAGCAAGGTATTCATGAGCAAAGTTTATTCTCGAGCAAATTTTATCACCAAGCAAGGTTATTCCTAAGCATGCTTATCCCTCGAGCAAGGTTATTCTAGAGCAAGTTTTATCCCCCTAGCATTCCTGAGCAAGCTTTATCCTCTGAGCAAGGTTGTTCCTGAGTAAGCTTATCCCTAAGCAAGGTTATTCCTGAGTAAAGTAAAATATCAATGTTCAGACACTTATTCATACCCAAGCAATATAGTTAGTATTTTCAAGAAGAAAAGTCCAAAAAAGCTATGAAGATTACATTATTGCAATTTTGAAAAAAAATATATATGAAATAAAAAAAGATCACCGAAATCGAACACCCAGGTGTAAAATTATAATTGTTTGAAGTTTTCATTGCATAGCGCTTAGTTCAACTTTATTTGCTCTCTTCTTTTGCCTCCACTAATGCTATTGAAGATATTCACAAATAGATGACCTCAATAGCATATCATAGTCCACTATGATCAATCATGGAAGTTTGCATTCACCACCAATAAGATAAACCCACTTGATGGGTATTATATGGACATCATTCTCATTTTTTTGATGGTTGAGTTCGTTGTCGCACACTCACAAAAAAGAAAGTAAGCCCTAACATCAGTCAAACCCACAAAAAGGAAGGCATATCCTGATTTTGATGAAGCCCATACAAAAAAGAAAGATAAGCCCTGGTTGCGATCAAGCAAATGTCGAATTCAAAGTTACACCTTCATCTATGGATGGTTGAGCTTTTTCATATGATTTTTAGTTGAAGTGTTAAAGCATTCTCAACATGATTAAGTTGTTCAATTAACATTCTCAAATATTTTGTTAAATCATTTCCAAAGTGTTTTGTCTATACTGTCACTATTGATATGTGGAAAAAAGGCTTATAGATTCTATTTTTCTGCTTAGGTAATAAATTATCCCAACCAAAGTGGGTACATAATGTGCAGCAAAAATCCTTCCATGTTCTTCCTCGACCATAAATTACACCCCCCAACTAGTGACTATATTCTAGTTAAATTGGGACTAAATAGTTTGATGGTTACGTCTTGTAATTGCTTGATTCAATATACTCAAGTATATCAGGGACAAGATTGTAAAATATATACAAAAGGATCACTTCTTCACCAAATCCCATGCTTACATCATCGCTAGCATTAATGCTACCTACCACCACTATATTCAAATCAAGCTATCCATGTCAGATATTTTATATCTATAAATACCAAAGGCATACACAAAGTATCTCTCTCTCTCTCTCTTCACATGAGATAATTATTCATATTTGCCACTAACTTAAGTGCAGGAGAGTTTATATTCGAGGACCACCTCCAACCACTTTATTTTACCATTTTTTTATATGCAGGTTTACACTAGGAGATGGGTCTATAGAAAAATGGGAAAGAGGGGTCCTACAGAAAAATAGGAGAAGGGGGACTAAAAAAATGGGGGTGATTTCTGTCCCGCACAATTATTGTCTCTCTCTTTCTCTCCCTCTCTCTTTCTTCCTCTCTCTTTTTTTAACAATGATAAGTAATTAATGATTGAAACAAGATATAGGGGTGAATCAGAATATATATACATATATCCATGTTGTCTTTTCTGCTTCTTTAGAGGTCTCTGGATCCCCCTTGATCAACACCCTTATTGTACAATTATGATTGTGCTACAACTTTTCTCTTATTAGAAAATCATGTTAGAGTACATTAATTCCTAAAACACAAATCCCAGAGATTTGTTTTAATATATCTCATTATGAGTGTATTTTGAATCAGAATTTAATGAGAAAAAAAAAAAGAAAAAGTATAAAAAAAGACAAGAAAGAAAAAGAAATTAACATAAAATTTTTAAATAATTATTCTTATTTGAATAGATCTAAAAATATAAGTAAAATAAAAAATTGATCAATTAATTAATTTTTTAATTTAATTATTTTTATTTTCTTAAATCTCATGCATTCTTATTTTCATTTTATAAAAAATAATTTTGAATTTTTATTTATTTTCTAACTTCCCTAAAAATCCTTAATCCAAACAAAAAAACCTAAAAAAAGAAACTTATAGAAAACAAAATAGATTCTCTCTCTTTATCCTATAGTGGGATTTTGGGAAATAAACAGCCGCCTATATAGAAAACTTCATTAAAAACTCAAAATATGGTCTATCAATTAATTCTCGAACCCAAAAGAAGGGAACCGAATCATTATGATGACCCTCGTCAATGCTACCAAGTATGTACTGTCCTCTCTTTAGGATTTTCTACTCCATGTTGCAATTCCATTAGTGCTCATTAGAGAAGGAATTGGTAAGGAGCTGATCACCAATTAGATTATTTTTCAGCCAACCATTTAGTGCAAATGAATGGATTCAATTAGATTGCTTTTCAACCAACTAAAATTTAATTCACCCTCCAATGGCTTGGTGCACTGGTTGAGGAAAGAAGAGACATGTAACATAGCAGGGGTAAAGTTTGGGCATCAGACTTAAGAGGTTCATCATTGTTTTTTATGATGCAAAAATAAAAGATCATCCTTAATCATTTAAGGAACATTACTAGAAAATAGGTTAAATGGGATCCAAGGAATGGCTGACTGTCTAAAGCGGTCATTAGTATTAAAAGCGGTCGTTAGTTTTGTAATTAATTTTCCTATAATTTTCCCTTTCCTTCCCCTGCAAAATTTGTTATCCCTCTCATTTCCCTCGTAACTCTTTCTATCTCACTCTCCTATATTTGGTTCTTCAATCTTCTCCCACTTAGTCACTCTCGAGCCGTCGTCATTGACAAATATGGTCACCGTCATCATTGTCGAGGTCACTGCTATCGCTACCGAGGTTACTATCGTTGAACTAAGTAAGTCTCTCAATCTCGTTTTCCTTATATATGTATATATATAATATATCACCGAATCTTTCATTTTTATTTTCTTTGAATCCCCCATTAATCCTTGAATCTATCATCTTATTAATGCTTGGGATTTTTTCAATTTAGGTTGAATTTATGGCCAGATGATGAGGGAATGGGGGTTGTTTAGTATGTTGGACCTACTATGAGGGGGTGTGGTTGGTTAGGGCATTGTGTAGTCGTGGTTGGTTCTGGGACTGTACCCATTTTGGGGCTTGAATTTTTTTACATTAAACTTGCAAATTTATTTCAAATTTTTCTTATTTTGGAGTTAAATTTGTTGTTTGAGAATGAGGGAATGGGGGTTGTTTGGTGTGTTGGCCCTGCTATAAGGAAGTGTGGCTAGTTGGGGCATTGTGCAACCATGGTTGGTTTTGGGATTGTGCCCATTTTGGGGCTTGATTTTTTGAATTGAATTTGTAAATTCAGTTGGGATTTTCTGATTTTAGTCTTGAATTTATGACGGAGGATAAGGAAATTTTCTTCAAACAATGCATGTGTTTGTGTATAATTATATGTAGATTGTAATTAAATTAATTTGTGTATTGTAGTTAATTTATTATTGAATTGTATTGTTGAATATTGTTAATTCTTGAATTGTTCAATTATAGATAATTGATATAATGGTTAGAAATATAGGGTTTAATTTTAATGTGAATTTTATTGTTGAATTGTTATTATTGAATTGCTTAATTGTTATTTTAAAGTGAATTGTTTTATTTTATTTTGAATTTGGTTGGAAGTTTGGATTAATTATTAATGCATTTGATATACTGGTTAAAGATGTAGTGTTTAATTTGAAAATTTAGTTTATAATTTAGTATAAATTAATTTATATGGTGTGAATATATTACACAACTAAGTTGGTTTTAGGAAATTAGAAATGTTTCTGAAATAACAAAACTATGACCAATTTAAGGTTGATAATTAATCTATTAACTTACCAATTTATAAACAAAAAAGAGATGGTTGTGGTGGGATGTACTCTTGTCAAAGCATTCATACATGTTGGCTCCTTTCATCCGAATTCACCGTTTAAAAAACAATATTATAGTGGCTAGGAAATTAAGCACTGGAGAATGTATAGGAAACTAGGTTTATGACATCAAGAGAAGAAGTGGCCAATGGGCCAAGGTAAGGTATAGGTGGAAATGAGTCGAATTGAGCCGAGTTTTAACTTATTTGAGATAGGCTCCTATTATTTATACTAGGCTTGAGCTCCAGCTTGGTCTTGGTTTGAACTTTTATATAGATTCAAGCTTAGGTTGATAAAAAAGAATTTAGACTTAAGATCTGTAATACCCCGGACCTTTGTATTAATACAAGTATATGGTTTTGGGTGCATTTTGGAAATTAAGATATGTTAATTTAATGGTATGGGTCATTAATGGTGTTTAGAGTTGAGAACTTTGAATGAAATGGGTTATGCAGTCAAAAGTGACATTTTGGCCAAGTGCTAGAAAATGGGGGGAAACCTTGGGCGCCCACTTGAGAAGAGCTTGGGCGCCCAAGACACATTGGATTTGACAGACAAGTGTTGCTCTGTAATTTTTAGCCGAGCCTCACCCTATTAACACCTATACCTAGCTAGGGGTGATGGGAAACCTGAAGATTACTATTGAGGGACTTTAAAATATTGTTATATATATATCTATGGTTGATTTGATGCAAGAGAGAGATAGAGAAGTTGCTTGGGAGAGGGAGAATCGGGTAAGAAGCAAAAAGGAAGAACAAAGGAGAAGAACAAGACCATCGGGTAGGGATTTCAAGGTAGGTCCTTCTACCCTTCATGAAACCCAAATTCCTTTTGCAAGATTGTGATTAGAACCTCAAGAAACCTTGCTATGTAATTTATTTGTAGTTTTGATCAAGGAGGGAGAAGATTGAGTCCATCAAAGTTTGAGGGTTTGGAAGCTCAAGACACCTTCTTATTGATTCATCTTTTTGCCACTTGAGGTAGGGATTTGATGCCTCATTCTTACATGTGTTGTGTAACAAGGAGTAGATTATCATTATAAAACCCTCTTTAAGTTATGATTTCATGTATGGAAGAAAATGGAAGTTATACACATGTATATATATATGTATAGGTTGAGAGAGTGAATGGGATGTTTTGATCTATAACTTGACTTGTGGTTAATGAAAACTCAAATTTTTGATTTTGTTTGAAGCCTAAGAACCTTGTGTTAATGTTAGAAACTTAAGATTTTAAGTAATTTTACATTAACTTGGTGAATTTGAGGTCCCAATAGTGAAAAGCCATGAAACCAGAAAACAGAGTCTGGAACCCAAAACTTGGCCCAAGTTGTAGGCGCACGAAGGGGACACAGTCGAGCGCCCAAGCCCTTGGGCACCCAAGACATAAGTGCCATGGGCACCCAAGCCCCTTGGGCACACGGCTGAGTGTTAGCTTGGGCACCCATCGAGCCTAGGTCACTTTTCTGACATTTTTTAGTTTAGCCTTCTACTTGGGGCATATGGAAGAGTTGGTAACTTGTTTTTACATAAAACTTTTAATTGATTAATTACATGGATTTTAAAAAGGAAATAAGCTTTTAAAAATGATTAAGGAGTATTTAACTTAAGCTTGTGGGATTTAACTTGAAAGGGGAAGTGAATGTCACCTTGAATTGCATGAATTGGAAGTCTACCTTGAAATAAGAGTCCCAATTGGATAAAATTGTGTATGTGCCTTGATGTAAACTAACTGTGGAAGTTTATGAACTTGTGTTTGATTAAGTGAAATGTTACATGACAAAGGGAGCTCATGTTCATAATATTGAAGAATGTTGAATGTTTAATAAGGCTTGATCAATGTTGTTGTGTGATGAATTGTGGGATAAACCGAAATGTGGAAATGGGTTGGGGGAAAGTATATGAGGTTGAATGTGAATCTATGAATGATGAAATGTTATGTGATGAATGATTGTTTGTGTGCGGGGGCCGTGGTGGGGTGCGGAAATAGGAAGGGTTAGAGAGTACCCTCGGGTTGAGAGTCCCGGAACCTGCACAGGGTTTAGTGTCAATGTCAGTGGGTTAGTAGCCCACAACATTGTGTGTGTTTTGGCTCCTCGTGGCCCTGGACGGCGATCCTAAATGACGACGTCGGTTTATCATTTCCGTTGGGTATTGGCCCATAAAAGACGATAATGTATATGCACCCATCCCCCGATAACTTGTGTGATTATGGTTGTGCAATGTGATGATGAATGGTTGATGATGTGAATACGATTACTTGATTGAGTATTGTTCGAATGATAAAATGGTGTTGAAATGTGAATGGAATTGAAGTTTGAATTGCAAAACATAAACATTAACCAAAATTTAAAATCTTAAACTTTGGCATTGTTGAATGAACTTATGTTTCCACTTATTTTGACATGGCTATGTTAATGAAATGTTATGACTCTAGAAAGTTTTAAAATGGCTGACCTTACTTGAGATGCATTGCATGGTTAGATTGCATACCATATATGTTTGCTTGAGACATCGTGGGTACAAGTGGACCCGTGCTCACGTCCCTACAGATTTTGATACAGGTACAGGCGATAACAATCAGGTGGGCTAATGGGGTTGGACTAGGAGGTTATGCATGAGCCCAACCAAGCTTAGCAAAACTCTTGGTCATCTAGTTTAAATATCTTTTGGGATTGTAATATTGTACACTTCTAAACTTTTTCGATTTGGTTGTAATGGCCTTAAGGCCTAAGTTATGAAATTTGGGAATGGTGGATAGAGTATGTGACCCGGCAATAGTCAAAGTTAAACTTATGTTATCCTATCTTATGTCTCGGGCTCACTAGCTTACGTTGCGTTGCTCTGATCATGGGATTGGTTATGTTAGTGCATGTTGTGTGTGTTTCTCACTCACCCCTTGGGTCACGAGATCCGGGGCGTGACAAGATCAACTCGTAGATAGTTTAATTAAACCAAAATGATGTCATTTTAGTCTAAATATAATTAATAAAATAAAAATATTATTAAAAGTATAAAAATATTGTAAATATATATATATATATATATATATATTATTTTATTAAGTTGGCTCGCAAGCTTTTGAACTAAGCTTTTCTAGACTCGAGATCAAGCTCAATTCTAAACGAGCCACAAATCAAGTTTGATTTGGGTTTGTTTAGTCATGAACCAAGTTTAACTCGAGCTTTTTTTGAGCACAGCTTAAATAGCTTAAAAAAACTTGATTAATTTCCACCCCTAAGGTGAGATAAGTGAAGTGCTTAAGTTAAGTTGAGCTCGCTATTCCTAACTCAACTTCATAGGGAATAGTTAACCTATTTAAATTAACCAATTTAAAACTATAAACACTAAGTTTAAACTATAAAAACCGTAAAATCAATTTAACTAATTTATAGTGTTTGATAATTAATTTACCAATTTGAAGCTATAAACATTAACTTTAAACTAATTAAACTTTAGTTATAACAAGTGTATATAACTAAGGTTATATTTTGATTATAATTTTAAAAGTTAGGTAAAGGTTATTTTCATAATTGGTAAAATTTTATTTAAATAATAAAACAACTAATATTTTATTTAATTTTTTGTTTATAATTGGTAAAATATATTATATGTTTATGCATATGCACTCATACATCCATGCATTAAAAATAAACTTGCACCCATTTGAGAATCGCATTACGATGATCAAATGGGCCTCGTACCCATAGTTAGAAAACAATGAACATATTTTTCAAGTTACCAAATTGGAAGGATGATTTGCTTATGCACAACTTGGATGTGATGCACATTGGGAAGAATGTGTTTGACAACTTATTGTGGTTGATACTTGGTGATAAGGAAAGATCAAAAGATGATGCCAATACTTAATGCGACCTGGAAGGCATGAAAGTGAGGCAACCATTGCATTTGCTGTTGAGAGGATCAAATTGGGTGTACTTTTCCTCAGCATAATTCACAATGAGTAGGGATGAGAAGGACTTGTTGCTTATTGTCCTCAAATGTGTTAGGCTCTTTCTAGTTTATAGAGCTATTCTTATGCAATAACTAATTCCTATTGTCATATACTAAAGCTTGCCAAAGAAAGTGACTGAACCTTAATTGAGTTCAGTAATTTCTTTAAACATTTGTGTTCAAAATTCAACTATTCAAATGATTTACAAAATCTTAGGGATTGGATTTCGTTAACACTTTATCATCTTGAGATAATATTTCCATTTGTCTTTTCTGACATAATGGTTCATTTGACAGTACACTTAGTCGAAGAAGCTATGCTAGGTGGCCCTGTCTAATTTTGATGGATGTAACCTTAATGCAGTATGTTCATAACAGAGCTCATCCCGATGCGTTGATGGCTAAAGGTTATTTGATGAAAGAATACACCAACTTCCAAGCATGTATATGGGGAATGGTCAAACCAAATTGAATCATCTATAATGAATTCATGAAAGTCCAATTCGTGATGGAAGATTTTTCAATGTCACTTACAATTCATAGGTTTATGATTGAGCACATATAATGTTATTTCATCATTATCTTGCAATGGGTTTTAAGTGTTTTATCTTCATAAATCTTAGAAGTTATACTGAAGTGAGCTAAGTTGCATATTTGTGGATGTTTGCAGGTGTTTGGTGATCAAATTGAAGAGAAAAGAAGTAAATGTGAGCTGAATGAGGCAAGGGGTTGAAGTTGGAACTGATGGGCACCCCTCAAAAGTGGTGGGCGCCCCACAGAGGCCACGGGTGCCTTACCTAAAAGCGAATGGGCGCCCACCGAGAGGTGATTTTGGAGAAAAAGTTCAAATGTCAGAGACATTTCATCGAGCAGTTGGTGGAGGCTACCCACGGGCGCCCTACCTTTAATTAGATGGGCACCTGCCGAGAGGGTGTTTTGGGGCTATTTCGTTGGGAACTTCATCAAACACTTTTGACAACCAAGCCACGGGCGCCCCACATCAGCTATGGGCGCCCCTGATGACTTCTCCAACACAAGTTCAAGATAATGTTTAGAATGTGATTTTACCATTATGCCCTTGAACTATGTAATAATATAAAAGGGAAAAATTTTTGCTGTACAGGGGTTCGGAACCCTAGGAAAAGTTCAGATTTTATTTTCTAAGAGTTTTTTTATGTGAAGATTACATTCGAATTGCACTAAGGATTGGGATTTGTTGCTTTCGCTTTGGCTTGTTCAAGTTTGATTTTGTTTTCGCAGTACGATTCATGTGTAAGTTTTAATTTGTTAAATCGTTTTAATAAAAATCTCTTGTTCTATGTGTTTTGTATGGTATGTTCGCTTCGTAGTGTTTCGTAGACTTAGTTTGTATTGATTTGCTTTCGAAATTATTTTGAACCTTTTCAATCTATTTTGTTCCTGTGTTTTGTTGCATGTTGAAGATGTTTTTCTTTTCGAATTGCTGTGTTTATACTTTCGTTAACCTAAGTTCGTAATGAAATTGAAGGTCTTGGACTCGGATAGAACAAATTGAAATGAATTCATTATCTTTTGAATGATAACGTAAGAATTGTAATTTTAGGTTGATTTTCGAAAATGAAACCCTGTGATACAATTGACTCCCGTTTACACCGACGTGAATCGGAGATCAATTCCATGTCCCGGTGATTTCGAACTTGACTTCAAAACCCCGGAATTACAATTTCTCTACGAAATAAGGTTTTTCATGTTGAATTTTCCGGCCTAATCTTACATGTGTAAAGGTTAGGTTGAGTTAATTTCACATTCGAGTTCAAGCCTTCGAGGACATTACAGGACTAGGTTAAAACCAAGTATCTCCAGTAATCCAAGTGTTTAAGCAATTCACGTACCCTGTTAAGTGTTTGAATTGGTTGTTTCCTTAGTGTTTCATTTTTAGTTTGAGTGTATTTCTCTTAAATTTTCAAATCATTTTCCCAATTACTTTTAAATCAGATTTTCAATTACTTATTTGAAAACACCAAAAGGATTTTCATATTTTCTTTCGAGATTTTCGCAAGTGTTTTTGAAAGCAAGGTTCCCAACACTTAGGCGCACCTTTGTTCCCTGTGGAGATGATCTAGGACTCACCTAGATTAGACACAACCGACCTCTTATACTTGAGAGTGAGCCACAACCAAATTAGAGAGCGGTTAGTTTAAGCTCATCGATATATGTTGTTCAACACAGCCTCAATTCAATCATTCATTTAATAAGTTATTAAACTTTAATTTCAATGGTATTTGCCATCGTTTATCAATCGATGCAATATTCTTTAATATATGTATCCTCAAATTTCAATGAATAGGAAACACCTAAGTGAAATTAAATATAGATTGCCTTGTGTAGCCAATCATGTAATCTACAGTAAACATTTTCAACTTCTTCCACGTGTGGTTTAAAGAACATGTATGCCACAAGTCTAGTTCATAGTATTTTTTTTTCATTCATTATATTTGTTTTCATTTTAACTCAACTAAATATACAGATTTGTTCACAATCTTCATAGAACATCAAGTGAAATTTTTAGCGATGAAATAAATGCGTTGGCCAATGGACCATTTACCTCAACACATTGCTACAAAAGTTGTGATGTAATGGATTTGGTTTCATATCAAAGAATTAGACGATAGATGAGCAACACAAAACTGAAGGGTAGCTCTCAACGTTAATGCCTTTATTTTTTCAAGCCAAGAAAAACAATAATCCTCATATGGGAGAAGTGTTTTACTATGGCTAGCCTATAGATGTTATTGAAATTAGATATAATAAAATGTTCAAATTTTTATTTGTTAAATATGACTTGGGTTAAAGAGGGTCAAATCAGTAATGAATCGTACATTCTAGCATCACAAGCTAAACAAATATACTTTGTTGAGGACTCTGTGTATCCAAATTGGCATGTTATAGTAAAAAATGTCAAGGAGGGGGTATTTCAAATTGATTGTGATGACTTGGAGGTAGAGGGGTACTCACAACAAGAGCTAAGTGAGACTATTGTCCCAGACCACAAGTAGGATGCTGATTGGGTTAAAGAGAGTCAAAGGAGATATAGTTGACTTTGTAGTTGCGTGACTTTAATACTGTATGCCTCGGATATGTTTTTTTTCCTATTTTACTTTAAACACTTTATTTTTACAAATATAATTAGTATGTAACGTGTGAAATCTATTAAATCTTTATCAATAATGTGTTAGACTAACGTATTCCAAAACATAGGTATACACTTGATGGATCGTTGGAAGAAAAGAAATCATCCTATGACTACAGATGAGCAAATATGCATAACGTGTTCACATGCTGAGACTAGTGTAGGAACCCACCCTATGTCTTCTCTAGCACCCAAGTCCCCTCGCCCTATTTTCTTCGACCATATGCCCTGCCCCGTTCGATTCCATCCAGCCCCCCACCCCATCTACTTCCGCCCAACAACTTCTTACCCAACAGCCACTAGCTCCATCATCTACCTCTATCTGGCCCCCTGTACCAACTGCTACCCCAAGGTCTCTCGCCCCCCATTTTCATCCCCTTAGGGACCCAATCTCATGTATCCTCCTGCACCAATTGCCACTCCAAGGTCCTTTGCCCTTTTTTCATCCCCTCGGGAATCCAGCCCCATGTCTCCCATTACACCAGCCACCACTCGTGCCCTTTTTGCATCGGCTCTTATGCCCCTTGCCCCATATAGTCCTATATAGTTCCCCTATGTCTCCCCTTATAACATCCTCCTCTACCCCACCTCTTACACCAGTTGCCATCTGAGAGTGCTGCACCCACTCTTCACCCCCTCAAGCCTTATCCCACCTTGACATTCCTTGCCCGGTCAACTACTCTTAGTTTAGTGCTGTTGCCACACACGATCCATACACTTTTGGTCCATCAAGTATATTTGTTATTATACATTAAATTATTTAAGTTTATTTTTCTATATTATTTAATACTTGAGTTGAATAATTATAAGGTTTGAGAATACCACTATAGCCTCTCATGCTATGAGAGGCCCTACCACCCCCATCTAGGGTTGGGGCAATAGCCAGCCTCTTTAGGTTGAGTTCAATCGCTATTGTCATCATATTGGAAAGTCAAGTCGTACACTGTGAGGTAGTTGGATGCGATGGTCCAAGATGGATACGTTGTGCCTTGTCTCTTATAAAATGGTGAGCCATGCCCATAGAAACTTTAAACTGCATTTGGCATGAGGTTATGGTACGTACACTTTGACATTTTTAAATTAAGGCATTCTTATGTGATTACCCCATTAGTTACATTTTGTATATATTTAAAATAAAATTTTTAGGACAACATCTTGGATTATGCCCCCACTTTTAGGCCTGTTTGTATAGGTAAGTGTCGAAAGATGTGGAAAAACTATATGCACAAGAAAATGAGCAAGTATTGAAAGCCCTTCAAGGGTGACATGAACATCTTTCATCGATGTCCTTTGTGCATTGTCCCAGAGCAGTGATCAAATCTTGTCTCATACTAGTCTAGAAACCCAGTCATGGCATAATATAAGTTTTTCGAAGGCATTACAATTTTTATGTAAGTTATTATACTTTGATTCTAATTGTTTGAAATGTAGGCTAAGTCGATGTAGAACTCCTAGAATCGGGAGTTGTTAGGACTTATACACAAAACCGGGGAGAGGCATTTGTGCGACATAATTCATAAGGTAACTATGTTTTGATTACCTTTATGTATTAGTAACTTATTAAATTTATATAATTAACATAAGTTCATTTTTTCAAGCGTAGATGGAGGCCCAAAATCTCCATACTAATTGGATCAGCGTATTCAAGAGAATATATGACCGACCCTGAAATGTGTTCGGGTTCTACCTCTCAAGTGCAAGAGGATGGTCGTAGTCTTACTCGGTGAGAACCGAGGTCATCTCCACAGGGAGGGCTGTGTTAAAAGACACTAGACTTGTTCTCTTAATTAGTAGGTGAGCCTAAGCTAATCTAAACTAATTTTTGAATTACAAAGTGATTTGAATATGGCTGGGTTGAGAATGGTGGAGCGAAGCAAATTGTGATATTAAACTAGAATGCAAATATTGAAAATAAACTAACTAAAATGATCTTGGCTTCGAACCAAATCCAGTAGTGGGTAGTGGTTTACTCAAACGCATTTATAACTCAACCTAACAAACGTACATGCATTGCTAGGTCGGAAGATATTTCATTAAAAACTAATTTATGGAATTCAAAGTAAGCGGAGGCTTTTGAAATTGGTTTCAGACTCACCGAGACATTGAATCGAACACCTAGTGTGCATGAGCATCAACTCATAACTAGGCTTCAATGGCTTCAATTATAACACAGGTGAATCGGTTTCTTAAGAAAACCTCATGTTTTGGTTTTATGAAAATAAGGTTCGAATCACCGGGCCATTGAACCAACCACTTGATTTGCACGAGTGGCCAATCGTAACCAAGCTTTGGTTTTAACACGGGTGACTGATTTTGTAAGAAAACCTAATTTGGGTCTTGGAAAATCAGATTCTAACTCACCGGGATATTAAACCGAACACTTGGTGTGCACAAGTGAAAACTTGTAACCAAGCTACGGTTGTGACACGGGTGAGTAGGTTTCAAGAGAACCCTAGCTTACTACGAAATTCCAATTAAAAGTCCAAAATATATTTTGTTAAATAAAACTCCTTTACATTTGAGTTCACCAACTACTGCACCACTTTCAATGGCTTGAAGCCAAGAACTAACCCTAGCCTAACATTGCGAAAGTATTAACAAAGCCTTTCAAAAAGAAAATAACCTTCATCAAGCACTCAAACACGAAAACGAAGGATATAGAAATAAGCTAAAGCAATTTCGAAAGCAAATCAAACACTAACAATGACTACGAAGTACTACGAAGTGAAAATAAAGAACAAAGATAAAGAAAATAATAAACTTTTAATTAAAACGAAGTAACGAATGAAACTTACCAATTAATCTTAATGCGAAGATGAAAAAATAAAGCTTCCGTCAATCCAACACGAGATGAAAACATCTAACCCTAATCTAAACTAAACTAAGAGAAAGAGAAGAAGTGCGTAGGGTTTCGATCTCCTGTACATCAGAAATTTGCCCTTTTATATCATTACATAACTCAAGGGTAAAAGTGTAATTTCATAATTCAAAATTTAACTTAAAAGTGTGCTGGACAAGTCATCATGGGCGCCCAAGGTACAAGTGTTTGATGAAGTCCTCAAAGAGTTAGCCAAAAAACAGCAGTCAGAACTCCCTCTCTGTGGGCGCCCATCTGATGAAGAGTGGGGCGCCCAAGGGTCCTCAGGGGCGCCCATGGGTCTAGGTGGGGCGCCCATGCTTGTGGTGGGGCGCCCATGGGTCTAGGTGGGGCGCCCATCTACAACTACAGTGAACAGTTCTTCTTTGACAGCTTTCTGTTCCTGACTTCCGATGCGATTTTGACACTGAAGATGACAGATTCAGGCTTCGGCTAAACCAGAAAAGTTGTAGGGCTTTGAGTCTTCTTTACAACGCAAGAAGAATGGAACCATTTCGAGTTGTGACGAAAAAGTTATGGCTGGAAAACTGAGAGGGTGTTGAGCTAGAACTTCAACCGCACACCACTTCAACTATTTTGAACTTCAAACCACTTCCTTCTCCATGGCACCCATGGTAGTCGATCTTATGCCTTGGGATGGCTCCTCCTCACATGCAACCTTGGTGTTGTTTGGGCCAAAAACACCATATTATATCATCTGAAATATACACACACCAAGAATGCATGGAAATGAGATAATCACACTAACACATCGCCAATAATAACTATAAATTCATAATTAGCATGCTCAATATATATATAATTGTACAATAATGCATGCTAATCACACCCCCCAACCTAGACATTGCTAGTCCCTTGCAATGAGTGCAATCAAACCATGAGGTATAAGAACAAATGCAAGGGCACCCACAACATGTAAGCTCTTATTCAAATCAAAATAAGACAAAATAAAAACTAACCAAGGTGATGTCCGTTTTCGTGGGAGACACACGACCACACTTAGCGCGTGAGGCAAGCCCTTTAAACCCCTAGGTTCCCCCTAGTGGATGAGTAAGGTCTCGTGAGGGTTTGCAGTGATGCTACCCACAAACATCTATGGTATGGTCTCAAGGTGTCAAAAAGTGATTAAGGTCAGTAACAAATCAAGTTCAAGCTTAACAAGTCACAAAACTTAAATATCATGTGTAATTCCCAAGTGCTAAGCATGAATGCATGCACTATCAAAGTTGGAAAAGCATGTGTGCAAAACAGTGTCATTTATTCAACAAGGTCTCGAGAGCATAATCGGAACTAAGTTTTGACTTCAAAAGCTCACAAGGTAGATCACTCATAGAAAGAAACTCACTCATTAAGGGTTCACTCATACCTATGAGCACACAATGCAATGCTCTCCTAGTTGCACACAACCACACGAATAAGTGAGTTAATTGAATTGAAGTCCCAATGCCATGCAATAGATTACACCACACAACCTACACAAGTCCACTACATGCACACATAAGTATTGTTCACTTAGAATCCGCTAGGTCTTTGATCTGGTTGTAACTTGGCCATAGGTAGAGGCTAACAATGAAAGATATGCAAATCAAAGCACATGTCTTGGGATAAAGATGTTCAAGTACGTACAAGTCCCAAACTACCCATTTCCTTTCTATACCCTAACCAACAACATGAAGCTTATTCACAAACTTACAAACTACTTTTGGGACACTCTTAGCAACCGCATTACAAAACATAAATCCCACAATTGAATAAACAAAAGGAATGAGAAAAATATTTTTTTTTTCTTCTTCTTCTTCTTTTTTTGAAATGATGAAGAATGAACTATACAATGTATAAATTCTCATCCCAGCACTCACCCTCATTTGGCTCTCAAAAGCTTACATTCCCAACTTAGACTTTGAGGCACTTTCATAGCCCAAGACATGTGAGGGTCAGGCTTAAAGTGTGTGAATGGGGTGCAGGGGACATTATGTGTGAGGCGAATCAAAACGAGAATACTTTATATCACACACTTCAGTTTGAGGCTTCAAGTGGGTTCCTAGGACAATTTCATATCAAGAAAGGATAAAAAGGCTCAAATTAACAAAGAGGGCCTAGCATCATGTTCTAAGCTTACAAACAACTCATGTGCACCAAGTATATACTCATGCAAGTGTGTGATGCAATTAGTGCGTTGAAAACCAAAGTGAAGCATGAAAGAGCTGTGATTATGTGCAACCCCTCAAGAAAATAATAATAGGCTCAAAAGCTCACCATAGGGGTATAAGTCTCTACTTAGTCCAAAGATGCTCAATTGACCAATGTTACACAAAATTCACTCTTAAGCACATAAATTCTTCCATAATAGCCAAAAATCCACAAGGTCATGACACACTCAACTTAAATTAAGTTTCCTATCAAAGCTTGAACAAGACTCACTTATCCCTCTCTCACTCAAATTCACAATCAACCAAACCAAAAAGGGCTAACATGCAGGTACAAATGTGCTAAGTCATGTATGTAAGCTCAAAGATGCTCAAAATTTGAAAAATTTGATAATTTTAGCACAAATGGTCATCATGCGAAGTCTACCCCCCAACCTAAACTAAACGTTGTCCTCAATGTGAGAACTATGAAGCATATGTGGGTCCGTAGTGTGCAAAGTAAGCATGATGATGATGAGCATAAAGAGTAATCAATATGTAACACATAAGCCAAGCATGCACCCAAAACAAGAATCCCCATAAGCAATAAAGATCACCCCCCAACCTAGTTTCTACAGCACTTCCAACAACAACCAACAACATATAGCCAAGTGTTATGCTCAAAATGTAGAAACAGAAGGTAAAAAGGGTGGATATTACCTCAAGAGCTTCCTTATTTGAAGAAAAGAAAAAAAACTATACAAAAGAAAAGGTTAGAAAGAAAATAAAAGAAAATAAAGGGAGAATAAGACAAGAGAAAGAGTTAGTACACAAGAAAAAAAATAAGAGAAGAAAATCAAACCAAAAAAACATAAGAAAATAAGAAAAAGAAAACGCTAATCTACTATGTACAAAGGCAACAAAGAAGAAGGGTTATCCAACACCCTCTCTATCCCATGCATCCACAAATGGTTCAAGAAATAAAATATTTTCTTTAGGCCCATGAAGCACCAAAGGTGGATGCTCCTCAAGTGTAAAACATGTCAAGGGATGTAAGGCCGAGTGAGGTTCTTGAAATCGCGGATGTGGCCATAATGCATACATGGATATTGTGGGTTCAATTAGCCTCTCGATACCTAGAAAATCAACGTACTCACCCCCAATGTCTCCTACCTCCCCCCAGTGATGATCGGTCATGGTGTAATCATTCACAATCCCCGGAGCAACACTCGTGGGTGGGGCTATGCCAAGAGGTGAGAGGTGTGCACCACTCTCAACCTTGGGTGTATAAGTGAGTGCAAAAGGATCTACCGATTCAATGATATGCTCTGCGGGCAATGTAACTTGCAATTGCTCAAAGGGAGTCAAAAGACTCTCAATAGGGCCTGTGGTGGTCTGGGTGGGCAGAGCATTAAACTCAGTGGTAGGAAAGGACTGCATGTCTCCCTGACTCTCAAAAGGTGGTAAAGAAATCTCCTGAATGGGAGAGTCCACAGGGAAATGAGAAAGACACTCATCCCAAACATCATCCCTAGTGTGGTTAGGGAAATTTTCCCACTCAGAGCCTATGGTCTCAAATTGTGCATCATAAGGTTCACTAGGCCAATAATCTTGGGGCTCCTCAGACTGGCCCTCAGTGAGTGGAACAAGGTTGGGACATGCAAAATCTGAGTAATCAGGCCCCACGCATACGTTACTTACAAGGGATGGATCATGAGGATCAAATGAAGTAGAAGCATGCGGGAAAAAGTCAGTGTGGCTTTCAAGTACATATGGTTCAAATCTAGTTTCAAGTCTTTCCCGTGGCCTGGTGTGTTCATAGAAAAATTCAAGGATTGACCATGCCTCACCTGGTGTGAGGTCAAGAAATTCCTTCCCCAAAACTATATCAAACGCCTGGTGCAACTCATGAGACAGAGCATTATATCATATGGCTATGATGTCCCCTAACTCTAATCCATGACTTGGGAAAGTGTCCAAAAGTATGTTAAATCTCTCCCAGCATTTATAAGATACTTCACTCTTCCTTTGATAAAAATTTCTAATTTGAAAGCCATGGGTGAAGGTTTGATGAATAGGGACGAAATGTTTAATAAAAGCTTGACAACACTGATCCCAAGTGGTCCATTCACCAAAATCATAGCACCAGTCACCAGCCACACTTCGTAAAGACAAAGGAAAGAACATGAACCTAAGCTCTTACTCATTCTAACATCATCACATAAGCCACACACTGCCTCAAACCTATCAAGATGAAGACATGGGTCTTCCTCCTCGTGCCCTAAAAATTGGGGTAAGTGGTGATAGGTCTCCAATGTATAGTCATATCCAAATTGGTTACTTAGAGACTCAATGTAGGCTTGGGCATCAAAGGGACCATAATTGAAATCACCAAAATCCATGCTTATGATAAGAACACAAAAATGAAAACAAAATGAGAGAAAACAAAAAATACACTAAAATACAACCTAAGTTAACTAACATGCAAGCTAAGTTATACGATATGCAAATGAATATGTTACAAGGTAAAAGAAAAAAAAAAACTACTAATAAAGAGGTGGAGAAAAGAAAAATTCACCCAATTTCTCAAATGAACTCCCTGGCAACGGCGCCAAAAACTTGACCGACCCTGAAATGTGTTCGGGTTCTACCTCTCAAGTGCAAGAGGATGGTCGTAGTCTTACTCGGTGAGAACCGAGGTCATCTCCACAGGGAGGGCTGTGTTAAAAGACACTAGACTTGTTCTCTTAATTAGTAGGTGAGCCTAAGCTAATCTAAACTAATTTTTGAATTACAAAGTGATTTGAATATGGCTGGGTTGAGAATGGTGGAGCGAAGCAAATTGTGATATTAAACTAGAATGCAAATATTGAAAATAAACTAACTAAAATGATCTTGGCTTCGAACCAAATCCAGTAGTGGGTAGTGGTTTACTCAAACGCATTTATAACTCAACCTAACAAACGTACATGCATTGCTAGGTCGGAAGATATTTCATTAAAAACTAATTTATGGAATTCAAAGTAAGCGGAGGCTTTTGAAATTGGTTTCAGACTCACCGAGACATTGAATCGAACACCTAGTGTGCATGAGCATCAACTCATAACTAGGCTTCAATGGCTTCAATTATAACACAGGTGAATCGGTTTCTTAAGAAAACCTCATGTTTTGGTTTTATGAAAATAAGGTTCGAATCACCGGGCCATTGAACCAACCACTTGATTTGCACGAGTGGCCAATCGTAACCAAGCTTTGGTTTTAACACGGGTGACTGATTTTGTAAGAAAACCTAATTTGGGTCTTGGAAAATCAGATTCTAACTCACCGGGATATTAAACCGAACACTTGGTGTGCACAAGTGAAAACTTGTAACCAAGCTACGGTTGTGACACGGGTGAGTAGGTTTCAAGAGAACCCTAGCTTACTACGAAATTCCAATTAAAAGTCCAAAATATATTTTGTTAAATAAAACTCCTTTACATTTGAGTTCACCAACTACTGCACCACTTTCAATGGCTTGAAGCCAAGAACTAACCCTAGCCTAACATTGCGAAAGTATTAACAAAGCCTTTCAAAAAGAAAATAACCTTCATCAAGCACTCAAACACGAAAACGAAGGATATAGAAATAAGCTAAAGCAATTTCGAAAGCAAATCAAACACTAACAATGACTACGAAGTACTACGAAGTGAAAATAAAGAACAAAGATAAAGAAAATAATAAACTTTTAATTAAAACGAAGTAACGAATGAAACTTACCAATTAATCTTAATGCGAAGATGAAAAAATAAAGCTTCCGTCAATCCAACACGAGATGAAAACATCTAACCCTAATCTAAACTAAACTAAGAGAAAGAGAAGAAGTGCGTAGGGTTTCGATCTCCTGTACATCAAAAATTTGCCCTTTTATATCATTACATAACTCAAGGGTAAAAGTGTAATTTCATAATTCAAAATTTAACTTAAAAGTGTGCTGGACAAGTCATCATGGGCGCCCAAGGTACAAGTGTTTGATGAAGTCCTCAAAGAGTTAGCCAAAAAACAGCAGTCAGAACTCCCTCTCTGTGGGCGCCCATCTGATGAAGAGTGGGGCGCCCAAGGGTCCTCAGGGGCGCCCATGGGTCTAGGTGGGGCGCCCATGCTTGTGGTGGGGCGCCCATGGGTCTAGGTGGGGCGCCCATCTACAACTACAGTGAACAGTTCTTCTTTGACAGCTTTCTGTTCCTGACTTTCGATGCAATTTTGACACTGAAGATGACAGATTCAGGCTTCGGCTAAACCAGAAACGTTGTAGGGCTTCGAGTCTTCTTTACAACGCAAGAAGAATGGAACCATTTCGAGTTGTGACGAAAAAGTTATGGCTGGAAAACTGAGAGGGTGTTGAGCTGAAACTTCAACCGCACACCACTTCAACTATTTTGAACTTCAAACCACTTCCTTCTCCATGGCACCCATGGTAGTCGATCTTATGCCTTGGGATGGCTCCTCCTCACATGCAACCTTGGTGTTGTTTGGGCCAAAAACACCATATTATATCATCTGAAATATACACACACCAAGAATGCATGGAAATGAGATAATCACACTAACACATCGCCAATAATAACTATAAATTCATAATTAGCATGCTCAATATATATATAATTGTACAATAATGCATGCTAATCAATATACAATCCGACCTACCCCAACACCAAAGCAATCTTGGTATGAGTATAAATTAAGCTATTTTGGCATTTAATTAATTAATTTTTTAGTTAGTTAAGTTTTTTAATTAAATTTAATCTTCAATATTATGGGATCAGCTAAATGCACACCTAGCAGATCTCCCAAAGGCTAAGCCAGACTCACCAAAGAGGCGTAATGCCATTTTTGAGGACGCCGTAGGTCGGGATGGTCATGGCTACACGTATGGGGTGGGCAATGACTGATTACACTTGAAAAGTGTAATTACAAAGCATAATTAAAACAAAAATCATGCATTTATTCAATTAATTTTAAAGTTTTAGTTATGTTTTGTAATTTATGGTATTTTGTTTACAAAATGCAGTGAAAAGTCAAAATTTATCAAAATAAGTAATAGTGAAGAGACTGAAGAAGCTATTGTGGTCCAGACGCCTCGACAGGTGGTTCGGACCAGAGCCGAAGCAAGCCGGAGTAAGAAAGTGTAAGATAGGCTTTGGTGTCTTTTGAGGCATTTCGCCGAACACATGGTATACATAGAGAAAACAGCCTAAAGACAAAAATACCGACATGTCCAATGACTTTCAAGACTTCATCAATATCCCAAGAGCCATCCCAAGGAATAAGTTCAGTTACCATGGCCGTCGACGAGAAGAAAATGGTCCGAAGTTCAAGATGGTTTAAATGGTGTGCAGCTGAAGTTCCAGCTTGACACCCTATCAGTTTTTTAATCATAACGTTTTTCTCACAACTCTGATTGACCTGATTCTTTTTGGGTTAGAAAGAACACTTGAAGGGCTACATCTTTTGTGTTTTAATGGAAGCTTGTGTCTATCATCTTCAAGGTCAAAATCACGTTGGAAGTTAAGGACAGAAATCTGTCACAAGAAGTACACTGTGGTTCGGACACCCCCACGGATAGTCCGGACCACATCAAGTTGATCTGCACGTTTATGTTAATTTTTAGGGTTTTCTTTCTTGCTTATAAAATAAGAACGTGTATGATCGTTTGGGGGGACTTCTCACTTACGCTTTTCTCTTTAATTTTTAGGTTAGCTTTTCGTTAAAATAGATTAGTGTAAAGAGTTTTTAGTTTAGTTTTTAAAAAATTTTTGGATTGATTACTTTCGAATTCAATTTTAATTCATTGCAAAGAATGATACGCGCTTTGCTATATTCAATGAAATTTATTTTATTTTTGTATTCTCGTTTTATTTACTGTTTTATTATTTCATCCATGTTAGACTAGATTTTTATTATTGATTCAACCCATCAATGATGGGTGGATCTTTATTTGAATGTTGGATGTGATCGAATCCAAGCATGCAACATAAAAGTTGCATGTTAGGGTTCTTGTTCTCT
The DNA here is from genome assembly GCA_019916065.1 of Vitellaria paradoxa. Classification (NCBI taxonomy): domain Eukaryota; kingdom Viridiplantae; phylum Streptophyta; class Magnoliopsida; order Ericales; family Sapotaceae; genus Vitellaria; species Vitellaria paradoxa. Next base: position 20,382,112 of record CM034242.1, on the reverse strand, counting down.
AAATCTACTTTCTAATGTTTTCGAAACTTTCGAAAACTTATGTAGTTGAACATATTTCCTTGAAATCACTGGTAACTACACAGGATTATAACTTTCTTGGTACTTTGAAAACAAACAAAATAGATTTAGATATATTATCTAGTTTTCTTTCTCTTTCGATTTTCAAAGCCTTCGAAAACGTGTAACCTCAATCATATTTCACTGAAATCCTTGATCACGTTGCATGATTAAAACTTTGTTTATATTTTGAAATCAAAGAAAAATGATCTGGACCAAAGAATGTTTTCAAGATGATATCTTTCTAGTTTTATTTATCCTAAACGTGATTTTGAAATTGTGCTTTGGAAATTAAAGCTTTCACGATAAAATATTTTCAGTTTATAAACCAAGATAATAATTACATCCAAACATGAGAATAAGGTATTCACCTAGATTTGTAGGTTGAATCAAGATCTTAAATTATCTTAAATGCGTAGCGTTTTTGCTTTAGTTTTAGTTTAATTTAATTGTTGCAATTTAGTTTTTTTTTTTTTTTATTTTAGTAGTTAGTAAATCAAAACTTCTCAAAACTTAAAATCAATTTCCTTTTCCTATCTTTTAAAATGGAAGTAGTAGGTTGAAGAACTTAGAAAACCCTAGTGTTCAATCTCATAGTTCTCTGTGAATTTGACCTCGGTCTCACCGAGTTGAAATTACACTGCACACTCTTGCACTTGGGGGTTAATTTAGACGCAATATTTAGACGCGGTCAATGACATACCCCAATTTATCGTCAAGCAGGCGAAGGCATCTAGCGTATCTATGACATCCCAGATACGTATAGAGGAGGAAATCAAGGCTCTCATCACTGTCCAGTTGGACACTTTCTGACAGGAGTGGCACGACCAATTATGGGCTAATGTTCTTGATCAGGTCCGTACGAGATGAAAGGTGACAAGACAACGCAGATGGACCAGATGATGGATGAGCTATGAGCTAAGACCTTGACTCTTGAACTCCAATCGTAGGCAGGGGACATCGACCTCCCACTCAAGAAACATATCAAACTCTAACAATCGTTTACAAAATCTAATTTTTATTTTATTGAAAACTTGTTGGCTACTAATTTTTAAACTATTGAATGTAGGTTACTAATGAAGTGATTGGGGTACATGTGCCTTCAACACCTACAGGCAATCATGATTAGGTATATTTTATCATTATATTAATTGTGTATATGATCATTTATTAATGTCTATTTAATGTTTAGAACAATTAATCTATGTTATTATCTATGAGTTTCTGAATAAAATGTAGGAATTAACATAGAGCATGGTCTAGGAGTTGAAAAAAGAGTGATCTAGGAGTTGAACTTGTGAAAATGAACTATGTGGGGATCAAAGTGTTGGATTGCTTGGAATGGCACCGTGTAGTTCATAATTAAAACTTGAAACTTAGGATTTTCTATGTAGGAGCTAGTTACTTAAACCGAGTGTATGATCTCCAATGTCCATGACACTTGACGTGTAACAAGGCTTAGGCACGAGTGATGTGTAGAAATGAACTGCGCAGCGACTAGAGCATCGAATTGCCTCGAATGACCTTATGTGTTTTATAGTTGTTACGGCTAAACTTGTAAATTGGCAAACCTATGATCAAATTGAATTGTTTGTACTTTAGACTTAGGGTAGGCTAAGACACTAGAGTCTTAAGACAATTAGAATTCTAAAAGGCCTCAGAAAATCAAGTCTCCAAAGTGGCTAGAAGTTCTAAAGAGGTTCGGAATTAAATTACGCAGGAAGGCCGCAGGAAGGCCGCAGGAAGGCCGCACTTTGCCACGGGATAGAGCTGAGACCAGGATTTAGAAGTTTGGTCATGCGAGAAGGCCACTATGATTCATGGGATGGCCGCTTGAAGGGCACGGGAAGGCCGCGGGAAGGTCATGGGTGTGCTCTTCCTGCGCTGCTGGTTCGGACAACTTTCTGTTCTCAACTTCCAACGCAATTTTGACCTCGAAGATGACGAATTCAGGCTTTGGCTAAAACATAAAAGTTGTAGCCCTTTGAGTTTTCTTTCCAACCCAAAAGAATTAGGTCAATCTGAATTATGAGTGAAAAGATATGGTCAAAACACTAACAGGGTGTCGAGCTGGAACTTCAGCTGCACACCACTTCAATAGCCCCAGCCGCCTCTGATGGTCTATATATATATCTCATGGCGTCTTCAAGAGGATAAAGAGAAGACACACACATAGAGAAAGATAGAATACTCAATTGTTCATGAGCCAAAAGTTTAATGATTCTTTCAATTACTTAGCCAACATGTTTTGTGCTCAATCCGAAGGAGTTCGGGTTCAAGGTTTGTAAATGCTATGGATTCAGCAAAGCTACTGAGGAGTCAGTATTGAGCCTTTGAGCAGTCAAAGGGCTTTCGTTAAAGGAGTTGGTGAATCGAGGATTCGAGCAAATGTCAACAAGAGAATAGAGTCGAGGAGTCGATCTATCGTGTGTTTGAGTTTGTAACCAATGTTTTGATTTTAGTGAAAGTTTTGTTTGAGGTTTCCCTTTGTGGGTTTTCTCGTTCTTTCTATCATGTCTTCTTCATTCTCGTGTGTATGACTACTTGATTGGGATCTTTACCAACAAATTTTAAATTTTCAATTGGTATAAGAGTTGGTGCGTTTTTTAGAACAAAACGTGATCTTGGTATTTGCTGATGGATCCTCCTAAAGAAGGTGGTTTGAGCACGAGACCCCCGTGGTTCGATGGCACCAACTATGCGTATTGGAAGGTTTGAATGAGAGCTCATCTAATCTCATTGAACGTCAATGTTGGCTGGCCATTAAAAAAGGTTGGGTAAAACTAATACATTCTGTCGACAACGCGATGGTTGAAAAGCCAATGGAATTGTGGACTAGGGCTGAGCAAGAAAAGGATTAATGGAACTACAAAGCCTTGAGCTCAATTTTCTGTGCAGTCTCCACTGATGAGTTTAGAAGAATTTTAAGCTGTGAGATTGCTAAGGAGGCATGGAAAATTCTTGAACTGACTCACGAAGGGAATTCCACTGTTAAAAAGTCCAAGCTCCAGAAAATAACCTCCGAGTTTGAAAACTTGAAGATGTTTGAAGACGAACTTTTTGATAGTTTTTACGCGAAGCTTAGTGACATCGTCAACAGTAATTTCAATCTTAGAGAACCAATTCTCAACCAAAAGATTGTAAGTAAGATTTTTCGATCCCTACCTATGTCCTTCCAAGCAAAAGTTACAGCTATTGAAGAGGCTAAGGATATTGATTCAATGAGGGTAAAAGATTTAGTTGGCTCCCTACAGACTTGTGAAGCCAACATGATCAAACCAAAGTTTAGAGAAGTTGCCCTAAAAATGGTTAAGGAAGACGAGTCCTCCTCTAGTAATGATGAGTCAATCCCCTCTCCTAAAGAAATTGCCATCTATACCAAGAAAAATTAGAAAATTCTTCAAAAATAAAGATAGCAAGCAAGGAAAGACAAAGAAGAATGAGAAAGTCAAAGGAGAGAAATCTTTGGAAAAGAAGAAGAATGAGAACATGGCTAAGGGCGTGAAGTGCTACGAGTGCTAAGGCTATGGTCACTTTGCTCAAGACTGTGGAAATAAAAAGAGGAAGAAGAAGGTTCTCAATGCTACTTTTGATTATTCAGATGATCTGTCGAGTACCTCCTCTTCTTCAGAAGATTTTCCAAAGATTTATATTGCTTTCATGGTTAGAGCATGTGCTTCCTCAAATTCAGTTGAGTCATTCTCCTCTATGCATAAGGAAGAAGAATCCTCCGAAAGTGAAATTCAGATGAGGAATTCGATGTTGAAGAGGCGTATGAACAGCTATATCAAGACTCTCAAAAGCTTCACAAGCAAAATGAAAAGTTGACCGTGAAAACAAAATATTGAAAAGAGAGAGAGACAGTCTAAAAATTGCTCTAGAAGAATTGCAAGCCAAATGTGAAGATCTTGAAGCAAACAAGAATACTCAAGAGGAGTTGATAGCGGCACTTAAGGCCAAGTTGGAATAAAAAGAAAAAGATGTGAAAGAGGCAAATGGTAAGCTGCAAACAATAGAATCAAAGATGAATACTACATCTTCCCAGCTTGATGACATACTTGGTGTAATAACCTGAATTTTTTTTTTCTCTTAAATAATTTGCTTAAGTGTGGTGGTGATATTTATTATAGTAAAAATCTAGAAAATTTAGCATTTGAAAATTTTTGGAATGATAAAATTAGTTAGAAAGATTTTCGGATTTAATTTCACCCTATGTGGGAGTTTAATGTAGAATTTTTAAACTTTTATCCAAACAATTCCTAGCCCAATTACCTATTTGGTTTAACCCAAGCCCATTAACCGATGGGTCAACCCTTTCTTTGACTTAACTCAACTCACTTTATCACTCACTGAGTTGACTCATGAATAGTAGCTCGAAATCATTTCCCGAAAAACTTCATTTTCCATCCATCATTTCTTTCATACATCTCTCACAATCTCTCAAATTATTTGACTAATTAGTCAAAAAAAAGAAGACCCTACATTGATGACTTTAAAGCATTTCGTTCAAGCATGATTTAAAGACTTAAAGCATCTTGTTTAATTAGTCAAAAAGCTAGCATGATTCCTGGGTCATGCCACCTCCATACATCTTCCCCAATACTTCTTTTAAATAATTTGTTTAATTAGTCAAAAAGTTAGCATGATTCCCGGATCATGCCACCCATCTCCATCCATCCTCCATTACCTCTCTGAAATTATGTGGTTAGATAGTCAAGAAGGCAAAGCTAGATTATTTGGATTATACTACCTATTGTAATTCTACTTTAGTGGCTTTTAAGTCTAGGAAGTGGAAGTTATTTTTCTCTACCGACACTTTCTCTACACTCCCATGACTTCTTATAAATTGTGTGCCTTCAAAGAGAAAAAAAACAATAAGAGAAAAAAAAATCATTCTTTAGTGTGGTTGGAGATTCGGTGTTGTTCGGAGGAAGAAGAAAGGCTTGGAACTTTTCAATTGGGTGGTGTTCAAAGCTCAACTCCTTTTTCCTTCTCAGGCTTGGTCACCAATATCTTCATTGAGGTAGGATGATGAACCTCTTAAAATGTATTTGATGCCTTTTTTGGGTTTGAAGTATGAAACTTGATTTTGATAAAAATAAATACCCACATATTGGAGGTAGGGAAGCCAAAACTTTGACTGATGTAGCTCAGCATGCTGACAGCTCTCTGTTTGTAATTTCTGATGTGCTTCTGACCCCTAAAACGGTAGAATTAGGCTTCGGCTAAAACATAAAAGTTGTAGCCCTTTAAGTTTTCTTTCTAACCCAAAATGATTTGCATCAATCCAATTTGTGAATCAAAAGTTATGCCCAAAATACTGAACATGTGTAAAACTATATCTTCTGAACAAACTATATTCAAGGCTGTTTTTGAACCTTTAGATTTTAGAATTTTAAAAAGTATAAAACATGAAAGTTGTAGGTCTTAAAGTCTAGTTTTTACAGATATAAAGTTTATAGATATTGGAGTTCTGCTCTATTTTATATGAATTTTCTTTTAAGCTGCTATTTCTACTTAGCCTTTAATTGATGCTTGTTCGGATTTTCTTTTTGAGTTGTATGTTTAAAGATCTATTTAAATTTCCAATCACCCTCTGTTAGTTATAGTAATGTTAATAATTTATTTATTTATGATTTTGTTCACAAGGCCTAATCTAGTAAAACACTTATAGTATTTGATAAAAATGCCAAAATGAAACAATGAACTTATTCTTTCCTCATTTGGTCTTCCTTAAATGAATTTGATTTATTCTAATTGATTTTTAGGCATTGTTTTGTCAACCTAGCAAGTTATATAAATATATTTTTATGATTAAGTGAATTTGATTAAACTTATTTAATACCTTCTTAAATATTGGAATAATTCTATGGATATTTGTGGATATCTTGAAGCCAAAAACATATGATAAGGGTTTGATTATAAAGAAGATGATGATTGGAAATTTATTCAAATTATTTTGAATAAAATAAAACTTAGCAAATTTTTTCTAAATTAAATATAAGTCCAAAGAGCTATTTATTATCTTTATATTCCATAAATTAATAAAATAAAAAGGTAAAAGAAGCAAAAACCGAGATCGCAGCCAATGAGGTTCGAACTCGCGACTTCAAATCGCAATTAAGGTCGCCCGCCCACTAAGCTACTAACCTCGGCTTAATTAATATACCATTAGAAATAATTTTATTCTTATCAAGGGTAGTACGGCAAACTTGACAAATAATTAACTAAAATACTAACTCGAATTCTAAATTATTCTAGTTACTTGCTACTTGTTAATTTACATGTAGTACCTACCTACCTTTGTGATAATAATATTGGTGATTATGTTTAATCTTTAATTTATTATGAATTATTATTTAATTTTAAATTGAGATAAAATACTTAAAGTATACCGTATGTGACTGAATAATCCCACTAAGGATTTATCACCTGGGAACATTGCCAGTTGTTGTTAAAAATGTCTGATTGACATACAAGGTACCCTTAGAATGTCAAGGGGTAAAAATAAATTAAGGCACTTGGTGCTAAAGTTATTTTTGGCAGTGGGGTGATGGGTGGGTAGAAATGGCCTTTTAGATGGAGATGGGAACATATACATTTCATTTAGGAGATGCTCCCTTCTGACCTGGCTAGTCAGGTAGTCGGTCGCAACGGCTTGGTTTTTGGTGGGTCACACTATTGGAATGCATTGAATGCTAAGCCCGTAAAGTCACTGATTCCCAAGGCTGAGGGTAGAGGAGGATAGGAGTATGATTATCCTAGCCCGTAAAGTCACTGATTACTATGACTGGCAACCTCTCTTGCTTATGTATGAATGATGTGTTGGAATTATTTAATTATATTTAGTTCCTTATGATGAATATTTTATAAAAAAAAAATAACATATGAAACCTATATCGCTACGAGGTTTGATCCCGAGACCTTAAAGATTGGAGTCTGAGATCCCTACCACTGCAACACCGATTTCATTGTGGTCCAAATAACAACATTAAACTATTTGATGCGTAAGTTAAATAGTAGTTGTAGTGATGGTCTCATCGAACCGTTGTAAGTATGATTTACATTATTCAGTTGGGATCTATTGAATTAATTGTTGAATGACCAATATGCCACTTAATCACATTCACTGTATTGGGTCATCTAATACAGTATAGTATTATGACCACTGCATATAGGCACCTAGGAGATTCTGATTACTGGGCTTTAGTAGCTCACCCTTTTGTGGGAATATTTTTTTCAGGATATTAAGTACAGGGATACTGAAGATGAGTTGAAAAGAGATTAATTTCTCTTAGTATTCCATCAAAAGAGTTATCTATTTTTTTTCTTGCGCAGTACTGGAAGACTTTATTTATTATTGTGGTCTGTAATAATAATTGTTGGATAATTATAATCATCAAGTTTAGACTTAATTACTTTTATTTGATATGTAATGTTAATCACATGGTTGGGACGCTTAGATGGCTCTGTAATACTATTCTCTATCTTTATTTTGTGCCCTGTAGTTGAATCCCATCAAATGATTCAATCTAATAACTTATAAAAATTGGTTGGGATAAACTAGAGATTCTGAATACCTTAAATTTTTATTACGAGTCAACCCCAGTTTGAAAGAAAAATTTGGGGTGTGATGGCGTGTTGTTATCATCTTATTATTATAACCAAATAAAAAAAATCCCAAGTCACCCTCGGGTATTCGGGTTATGAAAATCTGGGGTGTGACACTTGGGATGCAAAGGAACCCATGTGACAAAAGAGGACTTGGCTATACTAGCCCATAGACAGTCAATCTTGAAGCTAAAGCTACCTCTAGTTCCTCAAAGACAACTGCTCCACAAACAGTTAAAGCTCCCCAACCTAAGAAAGGTAATCAGTCTAGATTCTATTTTTAGAGGCCTAAAGGTACGCCCACTAACTTGCAAAGTAAGTTTGTTCCTATATATGGACACACAAGATCACACTGTCACAAATTATTTGGGCTTCCCCTATCCTATGTTGACACTAGGAATTCTTTGAGATCTAATTTTCAAGTGTCAAATAGGTTTAATCCATTAAGGTTTCAAAAGTCATATCTTGATTCTAGACCTTACATGACTTGGCCAGTGAGGAAAAAAAAAAGAAAACTTTTTCAAAACCCATTGGTCCAAAACCCAACAATCACAAGACTCAAAAGGTTTTTCCAAAAATAAGAACTGTTTGGGTTAGAAAGAGTGACTTATATGTCTCTCACACCTCTAAGAGTGTTGAAGGGGTGAATCTTGACATGTAGAGACAAATTTTTTTATGAACTGGGCTATGCGTCATTGGTATATTCTTACCTAGTTCTATGAAATCAAGTAGATTAAATACTTTTTAATTTTTTTAAGATAATTATATTTTTTTTGGTGCAATGCTATTCCTTGTGATACTCTTGCATGTTCTATTACCTCATACACACTTCAAAATCATAGGATTAAAATTGTTGATCTACGTAGTGGTCATAAATTTGAATTAGTTGACGAACTTGAATCCTATGTTTTGTTGTTCCTTGTCATGGTAGTAGTGTGCCAATTGTAATTGCACGAAATTTAGTACATCATGAGAAATCTTTTCCACTACTCAATTGGTTTGATAAATTCTCCTTTTTGGACTATTGGTTGCTCTTGAATTTACATAAAAAAAATCACTTGGAAAGGGCTACCATATGGGATAGAGTGAAAGCTAGCCTGTTGACGTGCGAGTTATCAAAATAACTACTCTCTGGGTTTGACGATACAGGAAGAAGGCTACTTACCTATAAGTGTGTGAAAGCCGCCAAGTAAAAAAAAAAAAAAAAATTGGCGGATGAAAATTGAAAAAATTGAAATATTGGTGTTTAGTTGAAAACAATGAATTGAGGAGAATTTAGTCGAAAAGCTAACATTGCATATCTTACTCAATTCAATTCAATGTCCAAAAGGAGCAATTTTAAAATTTATGCAAGTTTGTGAAAAATGTTAATCATGTTGCACTTAAACTTCATTTCACACACCGCATAGGCATTTAACCATTGGTATGACATGTGCGAACAACTCATGACATAAATAGTAGAGTGATTCTTAGAATTCGTATTTGTTACTATTTATGTATGGTCAAAATTTTTAAAACTGTGTTTAGTTTTGCGTTTGGGAAAATAGAACTTGGAATGATTTGATCAAGATTACCCATTGTACCTAATTTTTTTGTCAATTCATGCCAAAAAGATGGAAACTAGTTTGTGGGAAAATTTAGAATTTTTGAATTAGTTAACTAAGGGGGAGAGATAGTTAAGGGGGAGAATGTTTTGAAAAGAATTTTATTAATTAAGGGGGAGAATTTTTTTGTTTCATCTTTTCTGTTAATATTTCCTTTAATTTTTATTTATTCCACAAGATGCCTTGATCGTTTTGTTTAAGTGTGTAGCAAACAAGTTAACCAATCAGAACATATTGATCAAGGAATAGTTTGTTGATGCCTTAAAGTAGATTGATTTCATTTGTAATTTCATTTATTGAGTTTTGACATGGAATTGCCAAAGACGGAGATTGTTATGGCTAAACTTGTAAATTGGCAAATCCATGATCAAATTGAATTGTTTGTACTTGAGACTTAGTGTAGGCTAAGACACTAAAGTCTTGAGGTGATTAAAAATCTAAAAAGCCTCAGAAAATCAAGTTTCCAAAGTGGCTAGAAGTTCTGAAGAGGTTCGGAATTAAATTATGCAGAAAGACCACAAGAAGGCCGCACTTTGCCGCGGGATAAAGCCAAGACCAGGATTCAAACGTTTGGCCATGCGGGAAGGCCGCTCTGATTCATAGGATGGCCGCTTGAAGGGCGCGGCAAGGCCGCGAGAAGGTCGTGGGTGCACTCTTCCCGCGCTGCTGGTTTTGACAGCTTTCTATTCTCAACTTCCAATGCAATTTTGACCTTGAAGACAATGGATTCAGGCTTTGGCTAAAACACAAAAGTTATAGCCCTTTGAGTCTTCTTTCCAACCCAAAATGAATCAGGTCAATCTGAATTGTGAGTGAAAATATATGGTCAAAATACTAACAGGGTGTTGAGCTGGAACTTCAGCTGCACACCACTTCAATAGCCCCAGCCGCCTCTGATGGTCTATATATATCTCATGGCATCTTCAAGAGGATAGAGAGAAGACACACACATAGAGAGAGATAGAATACTCAATTTTTCATGAGCCAAAAGTTTAATGATTCTCTCAATTACTTAGCCAACATGTTTCGTGCCCAATCCGAAGGAGTTCGGGTTCAAGGTTTGTGAACGCTGTGGATTCAGCAAAGCTACTGAGGAGTCAATATTAAGACTTCGAGGAGTCGAAGGGCTTTCACTAAAGGAGTTAGTGAATCGAGGATTCAAGCAAACGTCAACAAGAGTATAGAGTCGAGGAGTCAATCTATCGTGTGTCTGAGTTTGTAACCAACGTTTTGATTTTAGTGAAAGTTTTGTTTGAGGTTTCCCTTTGTGGGTTTCCTCGTTCCTTCTATCTTTCCTTCTTCATTCTTGTGTGTATGATTGCTTGATTAGGATCTTTACCAGCAAATTTTGAATTTTCAGTAGTTAAAATTTGGAACTTAGAATCCCAAGTAAGAGCTGACAACCCAAATCAAGTGTACGACTTTGATGTCTACGAGACTGAATATGTAGCGAGGCCTAAGCACGAGTGAGGTGTAAAAACAAATTGTGCAAGGATCGAAGCATCAAATTGCTTAGAATGGCCCTGGATAATTTCTAGTTAAAACTTAAAATTTAAGAGTTTCCACAAGTAAGAGTCAATTGCTTAAACTGAGTGTACGACCTCTGATGTCCACGGCACTTGACATGTAGTGAGGCTAAGACACCAGTGTTGTTTAGAAATGAACTCTGCAAGGATCAGGGTGTTGGATTGTTCAGTATGGCCCTATGTAGTTCGTAGTTAAAACTTAAGAGTTTTTAAGTAGTAGTTGACTGCTCAAACTAAGCATATGACCTCCGATGTCCATAGTAGTTAACATATAGCAAGGCTTAGGCACAAGTGATATGTAAAAAATGAATTGTGTGAGGATAGGATCGTCGAATTTCTTAGAATGGCCACCAGTAGTTTTTAGTTAAAACTTGAAACTTAAGAGTTTTCAAGTAGGAGTTGACCACTCAAACTATATGTACGACCTCCAATGTCTACAAGACTCAACATGTAGCGAAGCCTACGCACGAGTAACGTGTAGAAACAAACCATGCAGGGATTGAAGTATTAGATTACGCAAAATGGCCTAGGTAGTTTCTAGTTAAAACTTGATTAAATTTAAAATTTTAAAAGTTTAATTTGTTTATGAATTTTTTTTAAATTTCAATATATTTTGTACCATTAATTAATTTAGTTATTTCTAAATTGATTTCAGTTATAATCGATGCGATTCCGACCCTCTCATTCAAAGGCTTTTATTTTTGTAGTTTTTGTAATAATTAAACATATATAACTTGTTAGTTATTGGATAATTTGTAATGAATTATAATTTTTTATTTTAATAATATTTTTATGAATTTGTGTTAGTTAATTAAATATATTGAAGTAATTGTGTGTATGCACAGGAAGCAAGTAATTGTTGTATATGTATAGGTATAGGAATTTTTTTTGAAATTTGAAATTTGAAAATTTTCAGGTTTATTTTAAAATATATATATATATATAGAAACGATTGCCATAAGTTGACGGGAAAGGTAATGTCATGCTCCAAAATCCACAGCCTGGGAATGTGGGGACAAAACCCACAAATAACCATCAAATCACATAAACATAATCACATCAGAGCAAAAGTGAATAAATAATCGATATTCTAAAATAGAACATCCAAAAGTCTCAATGATGCAACAAAAGCGCTACAAAATCAAATGCCTCAAATACGAGCCCAAAATCCAAAATATGTTAAAGTTTACCATTCAAATATGAAGGTAAGATGAATATAATTATCAAGATAATCTAAGCTGACTAGCTAACTCACAGGTTGATCACATACCCCTACCCCTGCAACATTAACTACAGTAGGGGTGAGCACTGAATTACATGTGTGCTTAGAAATGCATTTATAAAATCATTTTCTTATTTACTATAAAAATTTACCCTGAAAACCATTCCATGTGCAATATTTATAAATTTCATAAAAAGATCCACATTTTTATATTTAATCCATAAGATATAAACTTTATCATCCCCTAAGCCATGATCCCTCAGTCTCATACTTCATTATTATCTCAACATTCATCATTATACAATATCATATACTATGGGTCAAGTATGCTGCAAATTTAGCCTATGGTTGCAGAATTTAACCAAAAATAAATCCATAGGCCTAAGCTATGGGGTATAATTTTGGTCCCACAATTCCAAAATATACTCATCATACCACTTATGGCCTTAGTCCAGTAGTCCCATTCCATCCCATTTTACCTTAATAGGCATCCCGTCCCACACTCCTAATAATAAATAATCGGCTAACTAGTGCATATTATACACTTTGTGGGTTACTAGCCTACTTGAAACGATAACCCTATGCAGGTTTAAAGGTTTTCAACCCTTGAGCTCTAAAACTCACTCTTTTAGTGCCCTTTATGATCCCAATAACAAAATTCAAATCAAATTTCAATCCCATTATCAATATCATATCATACAGAAAAATTCTTCATAAATTAGGTTCTTATGTTTACCCCTTTAATTTATAAGTTTTATTGAATAACATATTTTCCAGCTTAAGTTTCATGTTACTCCCTTCATAAATATTATTTTCATTACAAGGTCAATCAAATTAAATCTTATGCAATCATATTCAAGAATATATACAACTAAATAGATGAATGAAATTTGATATCAAAGTTGCCTTGACAAAGACATATTTTAGACATAAACTTTGATAATTCATACAAAATAGAAAATAAAACATTTTAACTAATTAAAAAGCCTAAAATGGTCAGAATTAATCCTAGTTTCACAAAAATAAAATTTATAATTTATTCATGTAGCCAATTGATATAGATTTTAAGAAAATTAAATAGGTATTTCTATCTAGGACCATTAAAAACAATCAATTTTCACAATTTTTATAAAATTCATTTTAACTCCAAGCATTATGAAAATTTTATCAGAGATTCTTTCATATGTCTAGTTACATGTGTAAAATTTTGATGAATTAATTCAACCTATAAGTATAATTTTGATATAAAAAACTGGATTGATGCTAGTGTAGCAATTCAAACCAAATAGTCAATTTTGACTATTTTCTTAAAATTCATTTTAACTCATATAATCATGAAATATTTACTAGACACTCTTCTATCTGTGTAGTCTTTTACGTAAAAATATCATAAATTAATTCAACTTATATATTTGTGTTTTATATTAAAGATCAAACTAGTTCCAGTGCAAGAACCCAAACTAAACAATCAAATTTGAAAAATCGTAAATCCTTCGTTTCTTAACCATTTTCAGCCTATGAACCATAAAATCAAAGCTCAAGAGATCTAGTTTCTAGTAAAATTAACTTTAATAAATTTTGATGCATGTAACCTATAAATATAAAATAATTTTCACAGCATATCCAGAAAATTCTTAACTCAAAATATGGATTTGTAAAGAAAATGCATTTCCTTAAAACCTTCATTTTCATGCATCAATTTCATAATCGTACACAAATTATGAAAAAATTTACTAATATAGATGAATTCTTATATATATATATATATATATTTACACGAATAAAGAAAACGATCTTATAAACGCATAACATCTCTACACCTCTAATATATACGACGAGAGTATATACTAAAACTACAACACCACCAACTCAAGTTGGTTCTTCTATAATCTGACAAGCCTTCTCCTGGACAAACACTTGATCTCAAAATTCTCTAACGATCTCTTCCTGTGACAAAGTTCTTATATCCTTTTCTTCTCACACAATCACGTAAGAATAACCATGAAGAAAAACTAAATTCTCTCTTTTTCTCAATTTTGAAAATCTTAAGGGAGAAAATGCTAATTTTTCCTTTCTTTTTCGGTGGAAAATCTTTTGTATAGAAAAAAGCTATAATGGTTTTTTTTTTTTTTTTTTTTTTTTTTGAGAATAGATAAAACAACCCAAGGAGTTCCTCCCATTTATCCTCTTAGTACCGACACCTCTAATTTACTCTTCCATCAATACACTCCTAACTGCCATACAAAATTCAAAATTTGTCACCCTTGGCCTCTCTCTCAACAATTAAAACTTGCCACACATCAACCAATAACTGATCTCCTTTCCTATTAATAAAAATAAATATGGCTATATCATACTATGAAAGTACAAGTGTAAACTCACACGTCCTATCATAGACATGTTAATCATACATGTCACAATTAAGAATTTCACATTTTTAAATAATGTATAAGGGAAAAATCCAATAATCTAAATTTAAATATAATAAATCCAAAAATAAAATAACACTAAAAATTGGATCTTTACGGTTAATAGATGAATGTTTCGAGCCAATTAGAAATAACCTAAGCATCAATCATTTTATGACCACTTTTGGTAGTTGGAACCTTTAACGACTAATTGAGGCAATTGGCAATTCTACTTGGCAATCGCTTCATCAACAATTGCCTAAGGCTGGCTAAGAGGCAGTCATCGAAAGTAATAGGTAACTGCCTAGGGACTTTAGGTGACCGTTAATGGCAATCAATTGTTAGATTCCAATAGTGGAGTGGAGATAATATCTCACCCAGAAAGGTGAACACAAAGAATAGAAGAGCATGAGAGGTTGATGAATTGTTACAATTTGACATGGAAGGAAAAAAATAAAAAAGAAAAAGAGAAGGTTCTAATATGGATAGTTTTTTGTTGGGATCAAAAAAGTTGGAAGAATTGTTGCCTGACCAAAGGCATAGAGGGTAGAGCAGAGATGGTTATTAGGGGATGGTAGCTATGTTTAGAAGAGCTAAGAATTTAATAAATTGCCTTGATATGGGAAATAATTCTATGTGTTAGGATTAGCATGTTATCAAGGATTTTATTGTGTAGCATTTCAAGAACATATATTCGGGGGATATGAATACCCACTTTGATTACCCTGATCATATTTTATGTTTCTTTATCTATTACCAAGAAATTAAGCGTTGAGTAGAAGGAATGGTTAGACAAGGGGTTCTCTAATGAAGAAATTAAGGATGCAGTTTTTAGGTGGCACACAATAAAGCACCTGGACCAGATGAATTTCCTATAGAATTCTTCAAGAGGTATTGTGATATTGTGGGTAAGTAGGTTATTATAGTTGTTCGATCCTTTTTTGAATTTGGGAGGGTTGTTAAAAGAAATTAACTGCACTTTAATAGTTTTAATACCTAAAAATTCTCACCCGATATCTATTATTGATTTTAACCCTATTAGTCTTTGTAATGTCATATATAAAATAATTGCTAAGATTTTGGGAAACAAATTGAGGGTGGTGTTGCCTAGTCATATCTCTCCTTTTCAAAATGCCTTTGTTGTGGAAGGGGCTATATATTTCAAATAACATTCTGATTGCTCAAGAAATTTTACATTTCATAAGGAAAAAAAAGAAGGGTAAGACCTTTTTCGCTTTAAAAGTTGATATGAATAAGGCATAAGATCAAATTAGATGGGATTTTGTGATAAGAGCTATAGAAGTTACGGGCTTCAATAATAAATGGACTATTTTAATAAGGGCATGCATATCATCTGTATTGTACATGGTTTTAGCTAAAGTGTGGAGATTGGATTTTTTTGAACCATGATGTGGGCTAAGAAAGGGGGATCCACAATATTTATTTATTTTATGTGCTAAAGCTTTATCAAGTACTACAGAATATTTGAGTAGGAATAAAGTGTGCAAAAGGATATCTATCTACAAAGGGGCGTCAGAAGTTATCCATCTTATCTTTGCAGATGATTGTTTTATTTTTCACAATTTGATTTGCACTCAATATTTTGTCTAAGGTGGATTTTGAATGCATATTTTCATCAGACAAGTCAACTGATTAACATGAATAAGTCTAAAATTATATTGTCGCCATTGATGATGGAAGAAAAGAGGAAAAAAATATATACGAGAGTTTCTGATTGTTAAGATTGCAGAGAAACCAAGAAATATTTATGAATATTAATGGATTTTACCTTCCCTAAGTCCATTATTTTTAAAAATTTGAAACAGAAGATCTTGTTAGAAATACAGAATTGGAAGGTTCCTTTCTTATCGTTTGGAGGAAGAGCAGTTCCGGTGAAACATTATTTATTTGCAATTCCAATCTATATAATGTCAGTTTTTAAAATCCTAAAAAGATGATAGAGAATATTAGGAAATGGAGGATTTCTTTTCTGTGGAAGATGAAAATGGATAAAGGGATTTGTTGGAAGAAATGGACAAATTTATATAAACCAATACAGAAGAATTGGGATTCAGAGATATGGAACATTTTAATTGAGCAATGTTAACTAAAGTGGCCTAGATAATTCTAAAATATCTAGAGGTTTTGATATCAAAATTCTTCAAGGAAAAGTATTGCTCCAACAAATAGTTTTTGGAAGTTAAGGAAGTTAATTATGCATCGTGGGGATGGATAATTATATTATAGGGGCAAGAATTACTAAAAGGGGGTTGTTTTGTTAGGTGGGATCGAATCTAAACTCGGATGCTTTTAGATAACAGTGGGTACTAGGATTTGATAATCCTTATGTGATAGCTTAAACTTAGGAGGGTTGATGGTAATATAGCAATTTTTTATGGCTTTGAACACAGACATTAGAAGAAACTATTGTTGAGGTGCTTTTTCCCAAAATTGATGGTAGATGCTGTTAAGAGGATTTATGTTCCTGAGGGATGTCGTAGCAATAAGTGGGTGTGTGGAGGTACAAAGCATGGAGAGTATTTCATTAAGTCAGCTTATTTTAGTAGTATTAAGGCTGATCTCGAAAATGTGGTTAAGTTGGGTCAGGAGGTGGTTAATTCTATTGAACTAAATGAAAGCAGAGCTTGGGGTGAGATGTGAAGATTAAATATGCCTGCTAAATGGAAATTCTTTGTGTGGAAGCTCTTACACAATGTGTTATTTGTGTTACCTGTGAGGGAGAATTTTTTAAGAAGAGGATTGATGTTGGATGGAAAATGTGTATGGTGTGGCCAAGAGTTGGAAACGTAGAATCATATTTTTATAGAATGCGAGATTGCTAAAGTGGTCTGATATAGCTCAAGCTTGGGAATTAGGTTTTCTGAGATAGACAAAACTAATGTAGTTGGATGGATTAAGAAATGTTTTAAAAAGGGAATAAATGGAGAGAGTGGTTAGAAAATTGATATTTAATTGCTGGGCATTTTGAAATGCAAGGAATGATGAATGTTTTAATAATGTAAATAAGGAACCTATTGATGTAGGATTGAATAATGAAAGTATAAGAAAGAAGTAAAGAAGAAGAAGAAGAAGAAGAAGAAGAAGAATGAGAAGAATAGGAGAAGAATGAGAGAGAGAAGAGCAGCCATAGGAAAGAAACACTGATAAAAAATTATTCACTCAATCAATAATGTTCTATTAACCCTAATTAGGATTTAAATAGAAAATTTTATGGGCCTAACATAAAAGCCTAAAATAAAATAAACCTAATACTAAAATAGCCCAAAAATAAATGGGTCCAAAATAATAAATAAAATAAAGCCTAATTAACTAAGATAAATATTAATAATTAGTCTATAATAATAATGGTTGGGCCTCTTTGGCCCGACGTCCATATCGTCTACTAGTGTCCTCACCAAGTCCCCCTAAGTGGAAAGAACTCGGCTCTGACGAGAGGTACCGTGGGGACTTTCATAAAACTCCATAAGGCCTGGATCAAGCTACTGCAATGTCTTGACAGGAATCCAAATGCAATTAGAATCAGGACGACCAACCCAACGAATCAGGAACCTTCAAACCATGCCATCCTTAGTGAGATCAACCTACTCATCTAAAATAGTATCAATTTTATCACTGTGTGCAAGGATTGGTTGTAATAACCTGAATTTTTTTTTTCTTTTAATTAATTTGCTTAAGTGTGGTGGTGATATTTATTATAGTAAAAATCTAGAAAATTGAGCATTTGAAAACTTTTGGAATGATAAAATTAGTTGGAAAGATTTTTGAATTTAATTTCACTCTATGTGGGAGTTTAATGTAGAATTTCTAAACTTTTATCCAAACACTTCCTAGCCCAATTACCTATTTGGTTTAACCCAAGCCCATTAACCCATGGATCAACCCTTTCTTTGACTCACCTCAACTTACTTCAACTCACTTTATCACTCACTGAGTTGACCCATGAATAGTAGCTCTAAATCATTTCCCGGCAAACTTCATTTTCCATCCATCCCTTCTTCCATACATCTCTCAAATTATTTAGTTTATTAGTCAAAAAGAAGACCCTACATTGATGACTTTAAAGCATTCTTTCAAATAATTTAGCAAGCATGATTTAAAGACTTAAAGCATCTTATTTAATTAGTCAAAAAGGTAGCATGATTCCCGGATCATGTCACCTCCATACATCTCCCCCAATACCTCTCTTAAATGATGTGGTTAGATAGTCAAAAAAGGCTAAGCATGATTCTTGGATCATACTACCTAATGTGATCCTACTTTATTGGCTTTCAAGTTTAGGAAGTGAAGGTTGTTTTTCTCTACCGACACTTTCTCTTATAAATTTGTGTGCCTTCAAAGAGAATAAAAATAAGAGAGAAAAAAAATCATTTTAGTGTGGTTGGAGATTCGGTGTGGCTTGGAGTAAGAAGAGAGGCTTGGAACTTTTCAATTGGGTGGTGTTCAAAGCTCAACTCCTTTTTCCTTCTCAGACTTGGTCACCAATATCTTCACTGAGGTAGGATGACGAACCTCCTAAAATGTATTTGATGCCTTTCTTGGGTTTGAAGTATGAAACTTGATTGTGATAAAAAATAATACCCGCATATTAGGGGTAGGGAAGCCGAAACTTTGATGATATAGCCTAGCATACTGACATCTATCTGTTTGTAACTTCTGATGTGCTTCTGACCCCTACAACCGTGGAATTAGGCTTCGGCTAAAACATAAACATTGTAGCCCTTTAAGTTTTCTTTCTAACCCAAAAATATTTGCATCAATCCGATTTGTGAGTCAAAAGTTATACCCAAAATACTGAGCATGTGTAAAACTGTATCTTCTAAACAAACTGAATTCAAAGCTGTTTTTGCACCTTTAGACCTTAGAATTTTAAAAAGTGTGAAACATGAAAGTTGTAGGTCTTAAAGTCTAGTTTCTACAGATATAAAGTTTACAGATATTGGAGTTCTGCTCTATTTTATATGAATTTTCTTTTAAGCTGCTGTCTCTGCTTAGCCTTTAATTGATGCTTGTTTAGATTTGTTTTAGAATATTATGTTTAAAGATTTATTTAAATTTTCAATTACCTTCTGTTAATTATTATCATGTTAATAATTTCTATTGACATGTAATTTTTTTCACAAGGCCTGATATAGTAAAACACTTATACTATTTGATATAATACTTAAGTGGACTGTTAAGTTGATGCCACCTAGTTATTTTCCAATTGATATGAAATTATTTTAAACTAGATATTATGTATTATTTGACTCTCTAATATTTATGATAACTGACTTAGACAATCAGTTTCATTATAGAAAGTTGGATGACTTATTCAAACTAAAATGGCTAAGTAGAACCAAGTATTTGATAAAAATGCCCAAATGAAACAATGGACTTATTCTTTCCTCATTTGGTCTTCCTTAAATAAATTTGATTTATTTTAATTGATTCTTTTAGGCATTGTTTTGTCAACCTAGCAAGTTAGATAACTATATTTTTATGATTAAGTGAATTTAATGAAACCTAATTAATATCTTTATAAATATTGGAATAATTCTATGGATATTTGTGGATATCTTAAAGCCGAAAACCTATGATAAGGGTTTGGTTATAAATAAGATGATGATTGAAAATTTATTCAAATAAAATAAAACTTATTAATTTTTCTAAAATTAGATATAAGACCAAAGAGCTATTTATTATCTTTATATTCCATAAAATAATAAAATAAAAAGGTAAAAGAGGCAAAAACTGAGATCGCAACCAATGAGGTTCGAACTCGCGACTTCAAATTGTAATTAAGGTCGCCCACCCAATAAGCTGCCAACATCGGTTTAATTAATATACCATTAAAAATAATTTTATTCTTATCAAAGGTAATACGGCAAACTTGTCAAAACAAGTAACAAAAATACTAATTCGAATTCTAAATTATTTTTAGCTACTTGCTACTTGTTAAATTACATGTAGTACCTACCTTTGTGATAATAATATTGGTGACTATGTTAAATCTTTGATTTATTCAGAATTACTTAAAAATATACTGCATGTGACTGAATAATCCCACTTTTGACTCATCGCCCGGGAACATTGCCGATTATTATTAAAAATGTCTTATTTCCATACAAGGCACCCTTGCGAATGTAAAAAAGGTGAGAAGAAATTAAGGCACTCGGCGCTAAAGATATTTTTGACAATGGGGTGATGGGCGGGTAGAAATAGCCTTTTAAAAGGAGATGGGAACATATGAATTTTATTTGGGAGATGCTCTCTTCTGACCTGGCCAGTCAGGTAGTCGATCGCGACGGCTAGGTTTTTGGTGGGTGACATCGTCAGAATGCCTTGGATGCTAAGCCCGTAAAGTCACTAGTTCCCAAGGCTGGGGGTAGAGGAGGATAGGAGTATGATTATCCCAGGAAGATTTAGGTTAAATTCATTTACCAAATTTTACTATGACTGGCAACCTTTCTTGCTTATGTATGAATGATGTGTTGGAATTATTTAATTATATATAATTCCTCTTGATGAATATTTTATAAATATATATATATATATATATGAAACCTGTATCGCTACAAGGTTTGATCCTGAGACCTTGAAGATCTGAATCTAAGATCCTACCACTGCGACACAGATTTCATTGTGGTACACACATCAACATTTAACTAGTTTTACATGTAAGGAAAATAGTAGTTATGGTGACGGTTTCATCAAACCGTTGTAAGTATAATTTACATTATTCAGTTGGGATCTATTAAATTAATTGTTGCATAAACAGTATGCTACCTAATCGCATTCATTGTACGGGGTCACCTAATACAGTGTAGCATTACAACCACTGCATATAGGCACCTAAGAGTTTCTTATTACTAGGCTTTAGTAGCTCACCCCTTGTGGGAATATTTTTTTCAGGATATTAAGCACAGGGATACTGAAGATGAGCTGGAAAGAGATTAATTTTTCTTAAATATTCCATCAGAAGAGTTATCTATTTTTTTTTCCTGCGTAGCACTGAAAGACTTTATTTATTATTGTGGTCTGTAATAATAATTGTTGGATAATTGTAATTATTAAGTTTAGATCTAGTTTACTTTTATTTGGTATGTAGTGCTAGTCGCGTGGTTGGGACACTTAGATGGCTCTGTAATACTATTTTATATCTTTATTTTGTGCCCTATAGTTGAATCCCATCAAATGATTCAGTCTGATGACTTATAAATTAAGATAAACAAGGGATTTTGAATACCTTAAATTTTTATTACGGGTCAACCCCAGTTTGGAGGAAAATTTTGGGGTGTGACAGCATGCTATTATTATCTTATTTTATACTCAAATAAATAATCCCAAGTTACCCTCGGGTATTCAGGTCATGAAAATCCGGGGCGTGACACTGGTGGTAATGAAGGAGTAATAGGTATCAAGTCTGTGTGATAATCAATGGATGGAGCATCAAAAAGTGCATCAGGGGATTGAATGTGTCCTTTGTAGGTAACAAGGTCCTCAACATTAAAGATAAGGCTAAAATTAAAATGTGATGGAACATTAATGACATATGCATTTAATCCAACTTGTTTTAAAATTTTAAAAGGACCAGCACTACGAGTTTGCAATTTCGCAACAGATCACCAACATTAAAAGTAACATATTGTTTATGTAAACCAGCTTTAAGTTTATATGTCGCATTAATTGACTCTAATCGTTTATTGATACCAACATGCAAGTCTCGAATATGTTGTGCCAACGCATCAGTTGACTCAGACACTCTAGCAAATAGAAATATGGGAACTAAGTCTAAAGGCTTCCTAAGCTTATAGCCATACACAACATCAAAAGGGCACATTCCCATCGACCTATTCATAGAGTTATTGTAGGCAAACTGAGTAGTAGGAAGAGTTAAATCCCAATTCCTATGATGATTTTTAACTAAACACCTTGAGAGATTCCCTAAGTTACGGTTAACAACTTCTATTTAGCCATCATTTTGAGGGTGATATGCTGCAAACAATTTGAGTATTATACCAACTAGATGCCAAAGAGTTTTCCAAAAATAGCTAGTGAAATGGACATCCCTATCAGTCACTATGATTTTCAGTAGACTATACAACTTGACGATCTTCGAGAAGTATAACTTAGCAACTATAGAAATATCAAATATTTTACTATAGGGAATAAAGTACATTTTAGAAAAACGATCTACTGCCACAAGAATAGAATCATATTTCTTAGATGTGCGAGGGAGTCTTAAAACAAAGTCTATACTAACATCTTGCCAAGGACAACTAAGAACATGAAGGGGGTATAAAGACTAATATTTTGTTTCCTATGCTTAGCTAACTGAAAAGTACGATATTGTGTCACTATTCTACCAACATCGTTCTTCAAACTCGGCCAGTAAAATTGACGTTCAACTTCCGCTATAGTCTTGTCACGTCCAAAATGTCCTAAAAGACCTCCAGCATGAAGTCCCCACACTAGGAGATCCCGTACTAAGGTCCTCGGGATACAAAGTTCATTAGCCTTAAATAAGAATCCATCCCAAAGAAGGAATTTCAGACTTTCCATTTCGTAGCTCTAGAAAAATTTTCCCAAAGTCAAGACATGACTCATGCTCATCCTTAAGCCTATTGAATCCCATAACTTTAATGCTCATGACAGAAAGTAAGGACATACGATGACTAAGGGCATCAGCTATCTTGTTCTCAACTTCTAACTTATGTTTCATGACAAATGAATAGGCTTGCAAGTACTCAATCCAATGACTATGCCTATGATTAAGCTCTTTTGGGAACTTAGATAATGCAAGGCCTCATGATCATAATAAATGACAAATTCTTTCAAGAGTAAATAATGGCGCCAATAGTGTAAGGCTTGTATCACTACATAAAATTCCTTGTCATAGGTGAAATATTTTTGCTTAGCCTCACACAGTTTGTCACTAAAGTAAGCGATGGGGTGAGGCTCTTGAGTGAATACTCCTCCAATACTTGCTCCTGATGTGTCGCATTCTACCTCGAAGACTTTTGAAAAATCAATGAGATGTAACACGATGGAATCAGTCATTCTTTTCTTGATGTTCTCAAAGGCCCTTGTAGCATTCTTTGTCCACTTAAACTCTCATTGTTGCATACACTCAGTTAGAGGCCATAATGGTGCTAAACCCTTTGATAAATCAACAATAAAAAGTAGCTAACCCATGGAAATGCCAAACATCATGAATAGTTTTGGGTTTAGGCCAATCTAGAATTGCTTTAACTTTCGAGGGGTTAGCTGAAATTCCTTCAGAGGACACAACATATCATAGGAAGGCAACCTTATCAATAAAGAATGAACACTTCTTCAAGTTGGTATAAAGGTTTACTTTCCTAAGGGTGGAACAAACATGAGTAAAGTGGTCTATATGTTGATCCCTACTTTTACTATAAGTAAGGATATTGTCAAAATAAACCACCAAAAACTTTCCTATAAATGGCTTAAGTGCTTGAGTCATTACTCTCATGAAGGTACTAGGGGCATTTGAAAGCCTAAAAGGCATGACTAACCACTTATAAAGGCTATTTTTGGTTTTAAAAGCAGTTTTCCATTCATCTCCTAGGCGAATTCTAATCTGATGATACGCACTTTTCAAATCAAGTTGAGAAAATACCATGACACCTGTCATCATGTCTAACATATCATCTAGTTGAGGGACAAGAAAAGTATACTTCAAAGTTATTTTGTTTATTGCCCTGCTATCTACACACATTCTTTAAGAACCATCTTTTTTTAAAGTTAAGAGGGTTGGAATAGCACAGGGGCGTATGCTCTCTCTAATAAATCCCTTTTTATGAAGTTCATCAACTTACCTTTGTAATTCATCATGCTCAGTAAGATTCATCATACAGTGTGGCAAGTTAGGAAGTATAACTCCTGGGATTAAATCTATTGCATGTTAGATTTCATGCAATGGGGGCAAACTATATGGGAGATCCTCAGGAAAAACATCTTACAACTCCACAAGTTTCCCATTTGCAACTACTAATGTGGCTTGCGAAGAGTCCACAAGAATTTCCTTGACTACCAAGGCAAACATAATACATTCTTTCCCACCCGTATCATGAATATGTTCTTTAGGGCTAATGAAGTCCAAGCTCTTTCTACTTATCACTTATTTTCCTTTGCTGGAATTAGCCTATGTCGGAGGAATAGGCTTAAGATAAATTCTCTTGCCAATAAATATAAAAGAGCATGAATTGGAACGGCTATAAAGAAGGATATCTAAATCAAACAATCATAGCCTTTCCAAAATAATATAGCCTACATCCATATAAATCACATCACAGCAAATTTTGTCTTTATAATCATGGATTAATAGGCACCTAACAATGCTCTTTTACTTTTATGAATAAGGCATCTACCCAAAAAACATTATATAGGTAAGGGTGGGGAACATTTTAAAGTCCTAGACGGGTAATTATACTTGAAGATACTGCATTGATGCAACAACCACTATCCACTATAACCTCACAACCCTTATCATTAATCTTAGTATAAGTGCGGAAAATGGCATGACGATGCCAATCTTCCTTCTCTCAGGCTTGCGTAAGGGTACACCAAACTACACCTATCCGAGGATTGCTAAAGGTGAGTTGTCTTTCCCCTACACTAGAAGAAATGATCCTAAAACATCCCATTACAATTTCCTCATACTCTTCATCCATATCTTCAAATTCCTCCACATTGGGTTTGTATACTTGCTCCTCTACTGGCTCATCACCCTTGACTCTCTTATCCTCCCCAATAACTAGAGCTTGGGAGGGATAACTAGCAAATACATGCCCAAAACTATGACAATTAAAACAATGGACTTGAGAGTTATTTGTAGGATCCTCAAGTAAATTACCCTCATTCTTATTATCTTTCACAACTTGGGTATTAGGAGGTGGTCCCAAACAGACGTAGTGTTTGCCAAGGAAGGGCTATTATTAGAAGGCCGATTGTTATTGCACTTTGCAAATTAGGGCTTAGCCACTAGTTCGTAGTTCTAGACTAGAGTGTAGGCCTTATCTAAAGTGGTGATTACTCTAAGGACAACATGTCTTTGCAGATCATCATTAAGTCAACGCCTAAACCAACTCAAAGTAATGACCTCATCCTCCTAAACATTACATCTCATCGCGAGTTCGTCAAACTAGGTTATGTAATCTTCCACTGGCCTATTACCTTATCAAATATCATTCCATTGATCCAAAAAATTACCATGATAGGACAAAGGCAAATACTTACGCTTAGGTCTCACTTTTATCTCCTCCTAATCTATAACCAGGGGTTCATGATGCCTAGTAAGCAAATTCTCAACACTTTCCCAATATAATTAGGCACTCCTTGTCAGTTTCATTTTAGCAAATTGACACTTTGTCTTTCAGAAAAATGGTACCACTTAAAGAAGTGGTTCATATCTTTCAACTATTTTGTAAACACCCAAGGATCTAGGCAGCCATCAAAAGTCGGGGATTCTACTTTGACTTGTTTTATTAATTTATCATCATACACTCAAGTGACTTGTCATTTCTATGACGTGGCACTAGTTCTCTATCTTGATTCCTAGGCTTAGTGTGTTCCTTAATTATGTCTGCCTTAGTGTTTAGTCTTTGAATAGCCTCGGTGAGGGCTATTAATTGGGTTTGCAACTAGTTATCTACCATAGTGCTAGTGGATGTTAGTGTGCAACTACTACGCAATTGCATACAAAGATTCTATGACTGAACTTGTTGATATCAATAACGACCCACGCAATTTACTACTAATATAAACCTAAACTATTTATATTGAAAGACACGTAAACTCTATATGTTGATCAGACTATAGGACAAATTTGAACAAGGTGCAAGCAATAGTGCTGTATATTATTTTTTAACGAAGGATTAAAGCACGAAAGATTTAAATAAACAAATAAAATACCACTGGCTTAAGGTATATTTGATGAAAGTATTCCTTTCACTATTCAAGACTTCCAAGAGATAAAAGGAAAATAGGGAAAGATGCAAAATAATAAGGAATAATTGTGGACAGTGGGATTATTTTAAAAGAAATGAGTGTTTGGATGATTGGAGTTACAGTGCACACAATAATTCAATTAATTGCTAAAGTAGGGAGTAGTTAATAGCACAAAAAATATAATGAAACAAAGTTACCATTCGAATTGGGAATTGGGAGTGCACTGGTAACCTGGAATCTGCCAAAATAGATTGATGGAGTGTTCTGGAACTCGCTAGAAGTTGCTGGAGGTTCACCAAAAAGTCGTCGGAGCTTCACTAGAGCACAGGTTAGATCGCCGAAGTGAGGCGATTCCAGTGGTGGTGTTGGTTGATCTCTTCGGTGACTAGAATATGCCCTTTTTTGTCTACGAAGTGTGAAAAGCTTTCTTAGTCGTAGGTTTTTCTATGGTAGTTTCTTTTTTTTTTTTTTTTTGGCTTTGCTATTTCACTGTCGTTTGGCTCCACGCTGGTTGCACGGTGATTATCAATAGCGAGGTGGTGCAAAGTCACTGACGATGGGGCTATGGCTGTCAACGATTGAAATCCTGATTGGCTGATTAAATCGTCAACGATTAGGGTTACTCATCAATTATGAACTGCTGGCAACGAACTAGGTCAGTTATTGCTACATGGCTATGATTCCCAAACCTGGCCTTGGCTCTAAGTATAAGGTTTTGGTTCTAGTTGAACAAGAATAGAGATGTAAGTGCAAAAGCTTTTGGTCTAATACCAAAGTTGATGTAGAATTGAATAATGAAAGTATAAGAAAAAAGTAAAGAAGAAGAAGAATAAGAGAAGAATAAGACAGAGAAGAGCAACTGTAGGAAAGAAACACTGATCAGAAATTATTCATTCAATTAATAATGTTCTGTTAACCATACTTAGGGATTAAATAAGAAAAATTCATAGGTCTAGCACAAAAATCTAAAATAAAATAAACCTAATACTAAAATAGCAAAAAATAAATGGGTCCAAAATAATAAATAAAATAAAACCTAATTAACTAAGATAAATATTAATAACCAGTCCATAATAATAATGGTTGTGCCTCTTTGACTTGACATTTATACGCACATCCATATCATCTACTGATGTTCGCACTGTCTACAGCAATTATCAAAACAGCAAGGTTTTGTACTAATATGTTAGATGATGTCACTGACTGTGGTATAAGAAACATAATTGCAAATAAGTTGAAGATAGATAATGGAAAAGGAACCTTCCACGAAGATGAAGTTTGATTGTGACGAATTTATTGAACCAGAATTATATTATGAGCTTGTTATAGCTGTAACATGGGTAATCAAAGATAAAAGGGGAACTCTTCATTCAGCAAAATTGAAGGAGGTTAGGCATCGTCATCATTAATGGTAGAGGCTTTGGCATGTTTAAAGGCTTAAATTCAATTAAGCAATTAAAGTGTGTTAAGAGTTATGATGTTAACATACTAGTTATTACTTTTAAAGTACCCAAAGAACATTGAGAGCTGTAAAATATATAGTAAAAGATTTGTATAAGTTAGAATTTTCCTTTTGCTGTATTGGGAAAGTGGTTAGGAACTTGGTTAAAGAAGCTCATCATCAAGTTAAATATGTAGTCAATATTGGCAAAAAATTTTTATAGTATATTTGTTTGTTTTATTCAAAAAAAATACTATTTTATACCAAAACTGTCACGCCCCGGATTTTCATAACCCAAATGCCCGATGGTGACTTGGAATTATTTGTTAGGTATAAAAATAAGATGATAACAACACGCCGTCACACCCCAAATTTTCTTTCAAACTAAGGTTGACTCGCAATAAAAATTTAAAGTATTCAAAATCCCTAGTTTATCCCAACTAATATTTATAAGCCATTAGGCTGAATCATTTGATAGGGTTTAGTCGCAGAGTACCAAAATAAAGATAGAGAATAGTATTATGTAGCCATCTAAGCGTCCCAACCATGCGATTAATATTACATATCAAATAAAAGCAAACTAGGTCTAAACTTAATGATTATAATCATCCAACAATTATTATTACAAACCACAATAATAAATAAAGTCTTCTAGTGCTGCGTAAGAAAAAAATAGATAACTCTTCTAGTGGAATATTTAAGAGAAATTAATCTTTTTCTAGCTCATCTTCAGTATCCCTATGCTTAATATCCTGAAAAAAAAATATTCCCACAAAGGGGTGAGCTACTGAAGCCCAGTAATCAGAATCTCCTAGGTGCCTATATGCAGTGGTCGTAATACTACACTGTATTAGGTGACCTAATACAGTGAATGTGATTAGGTGGCATACTGTTTATGCAACAATTAATTTAATAGATCCCAACTGATTAATGTAAATTATACTTACAACAGTTCGATGAGACCATTACTGCAACTACTATTTTACTTACACGTCAAATAGTTTAATATTGTTATTTGTACCACAATGAAATCAGTGTCGCAATGGTGGGGATCTCAGATTCAGATATTCAAGGTCTCTGGATCAAATCTCATAGCAGTACAGGTTTCGTATATATATTTTTTTCCTACATCTTTTTATAAAATATTCATCTAAAGGAATTAAATATAATTAAATAATTCCAACAAAGCAAAAGAGGTTGCCAGTCATAGTAAAATTTGATAAAACGGCTTAATCTAAATCCTCCTAAGGTAATCATACTTCTATCCTCCTCTACCCCCAGTCTTGGGAACCAGTGACTTTACAAGCTTAGCATCCAATGCATTCTGACGGTGTCACTCACCAAAAACCTAGCCATCGCAACTGGCTACCTAACTGGCTAGGTCAGAAGGAAGCATCTCCTAAATAAAATGCATATGTTCCCATCTCCATCTAAAAGGCCATTTCTACCTACCCATCACCCCATTGCCAAAGATATTTTTAGCACCGAGCGCCTTAATTTATTTTCACCATTTGACATTCCTAAGGGTAGCTTGTATGGAAATAGGACATTTTTTTAATAGTAACTGGCATCCCGAGCAATGAATCCTAAGTGGGATTATTTAGTCACATACAGTATATTTTTAAGTACTTTATCTAAATCCATAATTCAATAATAATTCTCAAAAAATCAAGGATTTAACATAGTCACCAATATTATTATCACAAATGTAGGCATTACATGTAAATTAACAAGTAGCAAGTAGCTAGAAATAATTTAGAATTCAAATTAGTATTTTGGTTAATTGTTTTGACAAGTTTGCCGTACTACCTTTGATAAGAATAAAATTATTTCTAATGGCATATTAATTAAGCCGAGGTTGGTAGCTTAGTGGGTGAGCGACCCTAATTACGATTTGAAGTCGTGAGTTCGAATCTCATTGGCTACGATCTCGGTTTTTGCCTCTTTTCCATTTTTATTTTATTTTTTATGGAATATAAAGATAATAAATAGCTCTTTTGACTTATATTTAAATTTTAGAAAATTTTATAAGTTTTCTTTTATTCTAATTGGATAGTATAGTACATCAGTTGAACAATTAAACCAATGTGAGATTACAAAACTAATTCATTCTAAACTTTTGATTTGGTAGGAGAATAATATTATTCAAAATAATTTGAATAAATTCCAATCATCATCTTATTTATAACCAAACTGTTGGATCAAGGTTTATAAAATTAGTTTTATAATTGATTTTGATGATAACAAACATTGAATTTTCACAATTAATTTTCAAATAGACATTGTATGAAATGTTACAATTCATTTGATAGATTCAAGATAATAGAGTTGGAAGAGATTGATATTATTTTTTAGATATTTTCACATAATTTGGATGAAGGAATAAAAGAATTTCAAAGTTTGGAGTAATAGAAATCAAAGTAAGATGAATATTTGAATTGGAGGTTAACTCGGATAAACAGATAAATCAGACACGTGTTAGTATATAGATGGTATCTTAAGATCCAACGGTTCAATTTTTGTGAAATTTTAATAGTAAACTAGACTTTCATATCTACAACTTTACTGAAGGAAGATTTTTGTGGATCTGAAGTTAAGGTGTCAAAACATGAGTTGGAATATTAGTCATTACTGAAAAGATTTTAATTCTGGATTCTGGAGCTACTCTTCGTTTTTGAGACATAACTCATACTATACAACTTTAAAAATTCTGATTTTTGGTGTGTGAAAAGAAGACTCAAAAATCTACAACTTTTGTAGTTTAAGTTTCTTTTAATTCTAAAAGTATCATGGTGAAACAGAAGCTTACACTGGAAACACAGATTCAGAATGTCAGAAAAAGCTACCAGAAGCTGGTCTCGGTTCAGAAGCCATATGTAACTATCTAACCGTTGGATGAAGCTCAAAATTTGACATGTCATAGCTGACTTATATATCTACAAAGTCTTCACTCTGAGGTAATGTCAGATTTAAACGTTCTGAGGGTGAAAAACGGTCACAAATATATCTCAGAAAATCTGAATCTGAAAGACAGCATTGGAAGCAAGGAAATTCAATTTCTTTCAAGGGCAAAAGTGTCTTTTCACTTTGTAACGGCCATTTGAACATTTTCATCTATAAATAGAGCCTCAAACTCAGATTCAATGGGATGAACATGGCAAGAAAGAAGTGCTTACAAAGAGATACAAGAAATTCCATATCTTTGCAAACATAGAGTGATTTCTTCTCACATTTGTACTTCATCTTTCATATTCAACTTGTGAGAGTTCTTTTTGATTTGATTGAGTTATAAACTCATCATTGTTGTTGTAAGAAAGGGAAATTTAAATCCCTTTTAATTTGTGAGAGTTGGGTGAGCTCTTGTTGGTTTTGGTTCAAGTGTTAGAACCAAAACAAGAGACTTTCTTTGAGAGAGACTTGTGTGAGTGATTTGGGGATAAAATCACTTAGGAAAGGTTTCTAGCACCTTGGGAAGCTAGTGTTTAATAAGCTCTTCAAAGAATAGTGAAGAAATCTCAAGGAAGGCCTTGGGGAGTGGACGTAGGCAACATTGAAGCCGAACCACTATAAATCGATTGTGTTTGCTTCTCTTCCCTTCTCTTTATATTTATTGCAAACACTAGCACTCACTCTTCATTCACAAATATTAAATAATTTTTTTTTTTTTTGTGTATTTCATATTCTTCTTGACATATTTGTTTTAGGGTTGAAATTTTTATTGCAAAATTTTAAGCAACCCTATTCACCCCCCTCTAGTGTGGCTATTTGGGATAACAACCCTTATCATTGGTTTTTAGCTTCAAGATATCCACAAATGTTTATAGAATTATTCCAATGTTTAGGAAGATATTAAATATGTTTCATTAAATTCTCCTAATCATAAAAATATAGTTATATAACTTGCTAGGTTGACAAATAAGTCCGTTGATTCCCCTAATAAGTCCGTTGATTCATTTGGGCATTTTATCAAATACTTGGTTTTACTTAGCCATTTTAGTTTGAATAAGTCATCCAACTATCCAAGATGAAACTGATTGTCTAAGTCAGTTATCATAAATATTAGTGTCAAATAATATATAATATCCAGTTTAAAATAATTTCATATCAATTGGAAAATAACTAAGTAGTCTCAACTTAACAATCCACTTCAATATTTCATCAAATAATATAAGTGTTTTACTAGATTAGGCCTTGTGAAAAAAAATACACATAAATAAATTATTAACAAAACTATAACTAACTATTTGAAAGTTTAAACATAAAATCTTTAAACATAAAATTCTAAAAAAAAATCCGAACAAGCATCAATTAAAAGCTAAACAGAAATAGCAGCTTGAAAGAAGATTAATATAAAATAGAGCAGAACTCCGATATCTATAAACTTTATATCTGTATAAACTATACTTTAGGACCTACAACTTTCATGTTTTACACTTTTTAAAATTCTAAAGTCTAAAGGTTCAAAAATAGCCTTGAATTCAGTTTGTTCATAAGATACAATTTTACACATGTTCTGTATTTTGGGCATAACTTTTGACTCACAAATTGGATTGATGCAAATCTTTTTGGGTTGGAAAGAAAACTTAAAGAGTTACAATTTTTATGTTTTAACCGAAGCCTAATTCCACCATTTTAGGGGTCAAAAGTACATCAGAAGTTACAAACAGAGAGCCGTCAGCATGCTAGGTTACATCAGTCAAAGTTTCGACTTTCCTACCCCCAATATGCGGATATTTTTTTATCACAATCAAGTTTCATACTTCAAACCCAGAAAATACTTTAGCTTCAAATTGAAGGCAACAAATACATTTTAGGAGGTTCGTCATCCTACCTCAATGAAGATATTGGTGACCAAGTCTAGAAAGGAAGAGGAGTTTAGCCTTGAACACCAACTGAACTGGAAAGCTCTAAGCTTTTCTTCATCCTCCGAGCAACACCGACTCTCCAACCAACACTTGATAATAAAGTTTTTTTTCTCTTATTTTTTTTTCTTTGAAAGCACACAAATTTATAAGAAGTCATAAGAGTGTAGAGAAAGTGTCAGTGGAGAAGACAACCTCCACTTCCCATGCTTCAAAACCACTAAAGTAGAATCATGCATATACAATAGGTGGCATGATCCAAAAATCTTGCTTTGCTTTTTGACTATTTAACCAAATAATTTAAGAGAGTTATTGGAGGATGGATGAAGGTGGCATGATCCGGGAATCATGCTTTACTTTTTGACTATCTAACCAAATAATTTAGGAGAGGTATTGGAGGATGGATAGAGGTGGCATGATCCAGGAATCATGCTTTCGTTTTGATGAATTAACCAAATAATTGTGGAAAAGTATGAGAGAAGAAGATAAGGTTTGCGGAGAATTAATTAAGAGCCACTATTCATGAGTCAACTCAATGAGTAATAAAGTGAGTTAAGGTGAGTCGAAGGATGGGTTGACCCATAGGTTAATGGACTTGGGTTAAATCAAATAGGTAATCGGGTTAAGAATTGTTTGGATAAAATTTTAAAAATTTTACATTAAACTCCCATATAAGAGAAATTTAATCCGAAAATCTTTCCAACTAATTTTATCATTCCAAAATTTTCAAATCCTCAATTTTCTACATTTTTACTATAATAAATATCACCACCACACTTAAGCAAATTAAAAAAAAAATTCAAGTTATTACAAAAACTATGTTTAGATTGTGAGAGGTCATAACTAATATCTTATACCTTCAGTTAAAAATTTTTATACATAAAAGGCTAGGATTAATTTGGGATGAAAAAAAAAAAGAGCTAATTTTTTTTTTTTTTTTTTTTTGTAATTAACCAAAAAAAAATTAATTTGTTTGTGTTTGAAAATGAAAAAAAAAATTAGGTTTTTAAAAGTTAATTTTTTAATTTTTTGTTAATCTGATATACTCTCCCTTAATAGTTTAAAAAAGTTTAAAATATAATAGCGTCATTAATCATTTCAAAAACTAAAAAATTGAGTAGCCAAAAGCTTCCTAAATGATAACCTCACTAATTTGACATTTTCATTAAAAATTCTTAATTCTATCTTGATTTTATGATTATGGTATTTGATTATCTTGCAAATTGTTCTTAAGTTCGTATGTGATCAATTGTTCACATTTTTCTCTGTCGAGAAAACACAAAGATGAACCGTAGTAGTTTTGAATATTAAGGGTATATTTTGCGCACTTATTTTTAGTAATTTTTAGTAATTTTGTATAAAAAGTCACAAAATCTTTTAAGTTTTTCAAAAAGTTTATAGAATTTTACCACAAATTGAAAAATTTTTAATTTTTTTAATTTTGGTTTGTATGGTAGTAAAAATATTTACAAAATTCAACTCTATTTGGAGTTCCAAATTTTTCAAAAAGAGCTCCAAAAAAATCTAAAAATTTTTAATTTCATCCAATTAAATTTTACTATGAGTCATTAAATTTCACCATGAATCATTTTTGTACCAATTTTTATTTTATTTTTTTTTTAACTTTTTCAGAACCCCAAACCTCAACTTCAAAAGTTACTCAAGTTGGTATGCCAAATGTGCACTGAGCCGGCTAACAAATGGTAACTGCAAAATCAATGGCTGCAAATGTTCAAGTTGAAAGATTATATAACCCACAATAATGATTCTACCTGTTTGGCTAACCCAAAACTGATTAATAGAGCTTCGTGATGGAAAGCACCGCTGCCAAAACAACAATAAATTCATTTGAAGCTCAATAAAATACTAAAAATATTCCTAAAATTTTAACTTACATATTGTAAGAATTACAAAATTGTAGCTTATATCAATGCATAGCGGTAATGTCAAAGCCATAATTGTTAATGTCAAAATTCATTTAATGTTTTTTTTTTTTTTTTAGCTATTGACAAAATTATTCTCATCTCCTATTCGAGATTCTCTCTCCTCTCATCTAGGAATGGCCATCTCGGCCGACCTGTCCGTACCTTACGCAATTTTTGCCCCCAACAAGTAAGGGATTCGGGGTTTTTTTTTAAGGATTAAGTAGGGTCTAAGGATATTTTTTAAAAAAATTTCAAAGATCGTGTCGGGTATGAGTACGAGTTTGACCCTAATCTGTATTCTACTCGATTCCCAAAAAATCCCTGGAACCTAACTAGCTTGTGTTAATAGTCTTAGGCTTGAATTTGGAGACTAGAATTTGAATTAATACTTATGTAGTTATGCTTGGATCTAAAATTTAGACTTGATATTTAGGCAATTAAGCTTGTAAAATTTGAAATTTTTGAAATTTAGACTTAATACTTGAATTTGTAAAGTATAAATCTCCAGTGGAGATCGAGTAAGGTATAGAAATTGATTTGGGTTCGAGGATTGAGTGCAAGGATAGACGTACCTGTCCCTTGCCCATCCCTACTCTCATCTTTATATATTCATCCCTATCTTTTTCTCTCGCTTTAATTAAGACTCCTCTCTCTTTTTCTAAAAAAAAAAAAAAAACTCATCTAACTTCTATTTATTTATCTTTCAAAAAAAAAAAAGGCTTCTGTTTATTTCTTAAATATAGAGTTCAGTTAATTACGCCCACTTAATTTATAAACAATTTTTCTTTTAACTATTTATCCCATATTTTTTCATAGTTTATATAATTAAAAATTAAGCAAAATTAAAATATCCAATTAATAACCTAACAAATAAGAAAACATTTATTATTTATAATTTTTGTGTTATATACTATTTTAATTTTATATTCTTAAAATTTTATAATATGAAAATAATAAAACTACATTTTAATATTTTTTCATGATATCGAATCCAAAAACTTTATTAGACCCATTTTAAGTACTATAAAATTAAGCTTAAACTATAAAATATATAGATAAACTTGAATACATCGTCAAAAACAATTATCAATAATTTTTAATAGATGGCCAAAAAATTATTTTTAAAAATACTTTATTATAAACTATTTATTAAAAAATTGTTTTTAATAAATACTTGTTGTTACATTTAGTATTTAAATATTAAAAATTAAACTCACTTTTTAATTATTACACTATCTAAAAAATTATTTTTAAAAATATTTTATTATAAACTATTAAAAATTATTTTTTAACAGTTTATAATAAAGTATTTTTAATAATTTTTAATAAATACTTTTTGTTACAATGATTGTAACAAAAACTATTTTAATATTAAAACTAAAATCATTTTTTCAATTATTATATTGCAAATATACTAAAAATTATTTTTGATAATCTATTTAAGCTCACTTACATTTTTTTATAATTTAAACTTAATTTTATACCATTTAGAATGGATCTAGTAAAATTTTCGGACTCCCTGCTATGGAAACATTAAATTATAATTTTATTATTTTTATATTATAAAATCTTAAGTATATAAATTAAAATTAAGTATACAGCACAAACGTATGAAATAATAAATATTTTCTTATTTGTTAGGTTATTAATTAGATATTTTAATTTTGTTTAATTTTTAATTATGTAAATTGTGAAAAAATATCGGATACATAGTAAAACAAATTGTTTATAAATTAAGGATAATTGAACTAACTTTAAATTTAAGAATTAAACAGTAGTTAGATGAGTTTTTTTGTTAGAGAAAGAGAGCAGAGTTTTTATTAGAAAGAGAGAAATAAATAGAGATAATATATAAGAATGAAAAGAATTAATAATGAAGAAAGAATTTAAAATAAGAATAAGAGATAAGAGTAATTTTGCCAATAAATACAAAAATTATTAAATGAGATCTAAAATTACCAATTCCAATTCTTACATTATTGCTAACTTATATCGATTTATATATATATATATATTTTGCCACTCCAAATACACCACAGCCGCAATAGAGACCATAAACAATCAGTACTCGAACTGAACAACCTCCAACTGCACTTTCCTCCTTAATTATAAGGAGCAACCTCATAGGCATCACACCTGAATGCGCTTCTGGTGCCTTTCATAGTGGGGGTCTATGCAGCGAAGTCCCCAACTTGTCCCAGATAAGTATTCTCATAAACTAACAAACCCCCCCCCCCCCAACACACACACACAGAAGCAGTATATGCCTGTAGACAAAGAGACACCTGAGAGACAGACATCAAACCAAGCAAATTACCATACAAAATAACAAACATGCCCACGAGTGCATATACACACACACTCATACATATATAAGTTCAGTGTGGGGAGGGGGCCAAAAAGACGTTATAGATACAAGCATAATTGCATATATGTCAGAGAGGTGCAAGAAAGCCAGAAAGAAAGAGAGATGGGTGACAGATAGAGGGTGAGCACACAAAGCTCCGAGCATGGAGACATCATGCCAGAAAATACCAAGTGTGCTCACTCTCTTCTGTCACCTCCCTTACCCATGTATAAATAAAACCTCAAAGGAGATGTCATACAAATCTATATTGTATGAAGCGCAATTGCAGCACCACACAAATGCTCTAGCTTATTTAGCATCCTGCCAATTTGCACTACAAATAC
This sequence comes from Vitellaria paradoxa, assembly GCA_019916065.1. Lineage (NCBI taxonomy): Eukaryota > Viridiplantae > Streptophyta > Magnoliopsida > Ericales > Sapotaceae > Vitellaria > Vitellaria paradoxa. The sequence goes on along the minus strand of CM034242.1, from coordinate 20,344,792 downwards.
TACTGTTATGCTCCATTACATTGGAACACACAACACTACTGCTTGGATTTGATTTGATGCTTGAGGAAGGGGGGGTGTGCTCTCCAATTTATATAGGATGAAAAAAGATGTATTCCCGTCACCTATGGAATAAATGTGGCTTTATCATTCTATGGCCACTCAAAATATTTTATCATTTATCAATCTGAGAGAGAGAGAGAGAAATTCTTTATATAAAAATTTATCTTATACCTAAAACCCATATAACTATTAACCACTCATTTATGAAGTTACTCTTACCAATGAATCTCGTAATGCTAAATATTTAAGCATCCAATAGTCACTCTTCATCCATTATGGTTTTGATCACTCTCCCACTTCCTGCCCCTTCCCATGCTGCTTTAAATGGTTTGACAGGAGATAAGAGCTTTTTGGATGTTGCCTGCGCGCGCAGAGAGAGAAAGAGTGAGAGTGAGAGAGAGCAAATACGAACATGATCAAATTTTTATCAGTACATTTGGAGCACCGATTTCCGATGAATTTAACATTTTTCTCCCCCACACATTTTATAAAATCTTAATCTGAAGTTACAGAATATGTGTGTAACATTTTTTTTTTTCCTATTGGAACCGAGAATGCTACCTAAAAACTGAGTCTGAAAATCCTAAAAATGTTACAATTCATATACTCGATGCATGGATGAGCTTCCGACGAGCTCGCCCGCAGCAGTGCAATATCAATGCAATAACTAAGTATTTTCTAATGACTGTTCCACTGACCTAAGATTTTTTATACACATTCTCATTAATTCTCAACAATTCTTAGTGAACAATAAACTTGTCACTTAGACTTTAAATTAATATTTTCCTGGAGTTTTAACAAACGTATATAGAGGTCACAACTCCAACAAAATAATATTCTTTACAATACAACAGCTCCAATTAATAAGCGAAATTGTATGCACCACATAGCTCATGATGACCTTATGCATTGGAGTGCCTTATTACCACAAAAATCTAGAGGCAATTCATATATTGTACGTTGGCATCAGGGGTGGACAGTGGGCGTGGAGGCACTAGGCATAATACTTTTCTATCCTAATTAAGCTCATTTATTTTATAAATTAATTTTTATCATTTATCTTATATTCTTTTCAAAATTTACATAATTAAAAATAATTAAACAATGTTACTATAGGTATACAAAATCTTAATCAATTATAAATTGCCAAGTGTCCAATTGCAAGGGCCAAAAAGATACATTTGATTAATATTTGACAAAGATAAATATTATCGTTGAATTAAATTTAATTTATTTTGAGATAAAATTGAGATAAATATTAAATTTTATCTCTGAAATAATATAAAGAATATAAAGAATAATCTTTATCCCTTTACAAAAAGAGGTAAAGATAATTAACAAAGAAATTTGAAATTATCACAACTCTTCATTTCTCCACTCTAAATAGGGGTAATTCTATGAAAAAATAAATACAACTGCAAGAGATAGAGAAGAGAAGAAGAATTATAAGTGAAGGAGTTCAATCATTCCAAGAAGTAATGGAAGAGAAGAAGTTTAACAAGCTTGGATTTCAATTTCAAGGTCAAGTTTTGAGGTCTACAATTTTGAGATCAAGTCCTTAGATCAAAGCTTCAAGTCGATCAAAGCCTCAAGTCAAATGCCAATCTTTCAAGTCAAAGTTCAAGTCTCTAAATCTTGATCTTAAGATCAAGTCATCAAACCCTCGACTCAAAGTCAAGTGGAACTAATTTTAAAATCAAGTTGCCAAGTTTTCAAGTCAAAATTAAGTCTTCAAAATTTAAAAGAAGAATTTACACTCCATTTGAAAACATTTCTTTCTTAGAATTAATTTAATTTGAATTGATAAATAAAATTGTACTTGGAACATATTTTGAATTTAAGAATTGAATTGATTTAATTTAAGAAAAATATTAAATTTAATCATATTAATAAGAAATAGAAAATACGATGAATATGATTAATGAGAATAAAATTATCCACTTACTTAAATGATTTTAGTAAATAATGAATCTTATCAAATTCTATAATTTTGGATTGAATTTTAAATGATTTAGAAATTCCAAATTTTAAGTAAGAAACAAAATTAAATTTAACTCATAAAATTTTATTTTAATTTAAACATAAGAATTGGTTGTCAAATCCATAGTTCCAGACCAAGTATAAAGGATTTTATTCTATTCAAAATATTTCCAAAAAATTGTACTCACCATCTTTCAAATTAAATAAATAAAATTTATTACCATATAATGTATCTTAAATTTTTGGACAAAAAAATTTATGTGCATTGTTACAAGTGCATAGTTACACTATCCAATCAATAACATATTATTTGATGGATGTATGGTGGATATCTAATTTTGTATATTTATTTTTACTTGTATAATATATAAATAATAAAATTTTATTTTAATATATTCAAGTTGGGCCTTAAGGAACATATCCATTGGGCCTAACAAATTTTCTTGGCCCATTCTAAATAACTTAAAATTAAACTCAAATCTTAAATGTTCAGATAGGGACTTATATTCAACCCTAATTATTATCAATATGTGACTATTTAAGGTAGTACCACTAATATTGTTCTGTTGTTGATTTTCTTATAACAAGGAATTAGTTTATAGGCCCGCCTTATGTGAGTCCTATTAATAAAAATTAAATATATGAAAAAATTAAACATAATATGAATCATATTAATTAACCTATTTATATAATTTTTATTGATTGGCCTAGGCGGGTTCTATGAGATAGGTGGTCCTCGGGTAACACCTTTTTTCTTTGGTGGGAGGCATTGTTCACGAAAAAAATTGATGCTTTTCAAATTTTCATTTAGAAATGAAATATTGCAATGGAATGATTCCATGAACATTAACTTATGCAAAGCAGATTTGAACTTCCAACAAAGAGTAGTAATGCATGGCAGCCCCCACGATCCATTTGGAGGAGGCTAATGTTATATACTTAAACCTTTCTTTTATTTATTTATTTTTTTTTTTAAATTTTTTAACGTCGGGATCGCGTATGTGGCATAATCGTGAACTTATTATATTTAAAAAATAATAACTTACTAAATTGTATTTTATTATAGTAATATATTATCATATTATTCTTATCTTATTTTCTGATAAATTTACTTTTTATAAAAGAATTTTTTCCTTAAAGAGAACTTTTGGTACAATACTGGATAATAAGAAAAATATATAATTTTTTTATTACTTTCCATTACTGACCTCCACTATTACCAATAATAATTTATTTACCCCTTACTTTCAATGTAATTGTTATCCTTTCATTCAAATTAATACGAGGTAAGACAAAAATTATCCCACTAAAATTTAGCCTATGTTACCCAAAACAACCATGCCCTAAAAATGATCGAGAAAGGAAGAAAAATAAGGGATTAATTATTTATATAACTAATAGAGCGATTAGCAGCCAATGAAGGCTGTATAGAACTTCAATAATAACATGAAATGTGGGGAAGCTTCTATGCTGCCAATTAATTAAGAAGGTTAAAGTGGATATGATTTACTTTAATTAAACAATTAATAATGATGCGTAGAATCATTTTGACAAGGTTTGAACAAATCTCACTGCAAATGCATGCGTGACGTCAGGCCTTTTCCACATTCCTTGCCGAGTCATACAATTGTCGACAAATATGCATGATGCCCTTGTTAATTAAGTAATTAATCAAAGGGACATTAATTATATTGGTTAGTTAGTTTAAAGTAATCCATCAAGCTTGACTACAAATAGGCATTAATTGTATTCGACCAATTCAGCCAATTATTGGTAATAATTTTATTAATTTAACAGTAATTATATTCGACCACTTCAGCCAATTATTATATATATATATATATATATTAAGCTTTTCAAAAGAAAGTTTTATGCCTTTTGGTCAAAGTAAGACTCCATTTGAAAAGAGTAATTAGAAACTTAGTTTCTGACTACTATTTTTTTTTTTTCAATTTTTTTTAAAATAATTAGATTTACTCTTTTATATTTTAATTTTTTTTAAATCATTAAGGGCAATAATGTTAAATTAATAAAAATCTAACAAATTGAAAGCTCAAAAACAAACTTTTTAATAGTTAGTTTAAAACAAAAACAAAAAAAAAAAAAACTAACTTTTTTTTTCAAACTAAGCCTAAATCCTCAAAGGGCAAATGATGAAAATAAATATATAACTGTTGATGAAAACCTACGCGATAACAAACTTGATGACAACTTAGAATTTTTTTTTTTTTTTTGGGCTAAGTAAGATTAGTATATATTAACTAAGAAAATGTACGAAATATGCCAGGTCATACCTCAACTCTGCCCCTGAACAGATTCAAGGACAAACTATAGTCATGAGATTATACAAAACAAATGCTCTATATAAGCCATTGCATCCTAAGCAATGCGCTACTCCATGCTACCTTAACTAAAATTACCAGGTAAAATAGTCTTCTACCTAAAAAAAGATGCAACAACAATCTAAATTGATTAGGAAAAACTAGCACTGTGGACATAACAACAAATAACTCTGCTGTATCATCTACATCAATGTGAACCTTTAATCCGCCCCATTGTCTCCATAAGAATTGTGTGGATGATGAAGAAGATAAAGACTTTATTTCAAGAAATTGGAATTTGATATAATAGCAAAGGCTTCCCATATTGCATTCCTATCATCCATAACCTTGTTATCCAAGATAACAACAAAGGCTTCCCATATTGTATTCTTAGCATCCATAACCTTGTTATCAAAGATAACTGCATTTCTATATTTTCATATTTGGTACACCACAATTTGTAAGGATAGTTTACCTATAATACTTTCCAATAAATTGTCCTTAAAATAATTAAGAGCCTATTGTACAATGCCTTCTCAATCAATTGAATTACAAACAAAATTGCTCCTATCCATTACATTTTTACATATCCGAAAGGAGAATGGGCATTGAAAAAATAAGTGATCAAGAATTTTATTCTATCCTTACACAAAACACATATATCAGACCTGCAAATGTCACACTCCTTCAGTTTGTTTAGTATATTGATTCTACATTAGATGGCCAGCTACAAAATGAAACTCATTCGTTGGAGATAACTTTTGAACCAAACTAATCTAGTCCAATCCTTTACACTCCCCTTAGCTCTCAAAATATCCCAGGTAGATTAATTGAAAAAATGTCGCTACTAGCCTTCCAAATTATGCTATCATTCAAGTTTGTGTTAGGTGGAGGGAGAGCTCTAATTGCCTCCTTCAACTTAATTAGTTCAATTCCATTGAATAATCAAGAGGCCATTCTCATCTTCCATTCTTGATTATGGTAGCAACTCCTGCATCCTTTCCTAAGCCCAAATCATAGATCACCCTGTTGTTCATATTGTCATAGATACACTACAACAATAAACACTTTTAGTGACCAAAAATTTAATCGCTAAAGGTTACATTTTGGTGGCTAAAATTTTTGTCGACCAAATATAATTTGGTCGCCAGTTGGTCGACAAAGGCTAGTTACAGAAGGTATTGGTGGCCAAAGATATATTTGGTTGGTAAAAATATTATCTTTGTCGACCAAACTTTAATCGCTAAAAGGTAAGCCTTTGGCGACCAACTTATACTTGGTCGAAAAAGGTTTACCCTTTAGTGACCAAATTTTGGCCACCAAAAGTTAGTTTTTAGTGATCAATTGGTCGGCAAAAGGGTTAAAATTAGAAATTTGAAATTATTTAAAAAAATAAAAATTCAAATGCGGTGTCACGTGGCATCATTTGCTAACCTGTCATCATGCCATATGACAACTCGTGTTGCACCACGTGTCGACCTATAATTACACTACTTGTAGCATATTATTACACCACGTGTTGAATCTATATTTCTGAGATTTTTTTTGTTGTTGTTGAGAATCGAACTCGTGCCATTTATTTGAAAGTAGATGTTGTTGGCCACTAGACCAAACTATTATTTGTATATGTATTTTACATATTTATATATATATAAACCAAATTTTTATCACTTTTGGCAACTAATTGGTCAGCAAAAGTGACAAAAAATTTATTATTTTTATTTAATTATTTTAATTTTGTTTCAATATTTGAAATCATAAACAATATACAGAACTATACAAATATTTAGTAAATAATTTTGGAATAACTATTATATTTAACTAAAAATAATTTTAAATCTTTTTCTATTTTCCTCTAATCCTTATGTGTAGCACATATTTAATACACATCTTTAATTTAATTATATCATGGCTCACTATATATATTTTTCTTTATTTTGTATTTATATTTTTAAAAATAATTTGGTAACATTTAGTTTTAGTTTTAGTTTTAGAAAATTATTTTTAAAAAACAAAATTTTTGAAAATTATTTTAAGAATTTATTTTTAATACAAAAATGTTTTAGGTGATTAGATTTGAAAATAAGTTATGAAAAGACAAAGAAATTAAATTACTTAAAATTAATAAATAATTTTTTATTATTTTTATTTTTAAATTTTTATCATTTCTAACTAAATATAAAATAATCTCACTTTAATATAATTAGTATTAAATTATACTAAACAATTATTAGACATTAAAATATTTAATATTCACTCAGTTATAAGTCATACAAATTATAAAGGCTACTCCAATATATTTACTTCAAAAAAAATTGATTATACATTCAGTTTATCTAAATTTGATTTGATGAAATTAGTTTTAGCATTAATCTAATAACATTTTTTTATTGATCTATGATTATAATTTTTGATAATTTCTATATATTAATTAAAATTAAATAAACAAATGTTAAAATAAAATTTATGAAATCTAATTTAAATCATAAAAAGAGATAAATAAATTTAGTTGAGAGAAAGATAGAGAAAGAAACAAAATTTAATTATTTTTATTTATTTATTTTATTTTTTACAATAAATTTTTATCATTTTTGCTGATCAATTGGTAGCTAAAAGTGGCACCTTTACCTACCAATTGGTAGGCAAAGGTAATAAATATATTATTAATATTTTTAAGTTAGTTCATAATAAATATATTATTTTTTTATCAAATTTTTAACTATCAATTGATTGGGAAAGCAACCATATAACAACTAAAATAATTAGGTCGGTAAAGAATAATTTTTTAGCGACCAATTGGCAGCTAAAAGTGACACTTTTGTTGACCAATTGGTCGAAAAAAGTAACCTTTAAGTGACCAAAATTAATTTGGTCACTAAAGAATAACCTTTTAGTGACCAATTGGTCGGGAAAAATCATCCTTTAGTGACCAAATTTATATTTAGTCAAAAAAAGTAGTTACTGAAAGTGTGATTTGCTGTACTGATAGCTCTAGAACTCATCCAACTATCAAACCAAAACGATGTATCACTACCATTCTTAATATTGTACTGGATAAAAGGTTTAAATATTGCCCTTAATTGTAAAACTTTCTTCCATGTCCAAGAGCAATCACCTGGAAACTTAATAGTGTAGAAGTCATTGGTATGCAATAGATTAGCCTTGATCTATTTAACCTGTGGTGAAGTGCTCTCAGGTTAGCAAATATTCTAAATACATCTTCTCATTACCGCTGATTACGCTTGAAAAGTATAATCATAAATCTTGATTTCCATGCTAATACTTGTAATTTGTGTTTTAATATATTTATTTTAGTTTAATTTTGTTTATTTATATTAGTTTGATCATTTATGCAGGTTTCAGTAGAAAATACACTAAAATAGCTTGTTGGAATGGGATAGATGCATTTTTGACATAGAACAAATTCCAAAAATTAAAAATAGTCTTTAGCAAAGTTGTAGTAGACATCTCAAACTTTTCAGAAAAGTTATTACAGGACAAAATTTGAGTTCGTTTAGATCTTGAAACATTTCTTAAAAGTCAGGACTAGAAAATTAGACAAATTCTAATCACCATAGAATTTAGGGCACATCTTGAGTTTCCAAGGTCCAATTAAGGTGATTCAAAATTCCACAATCAAGTACATATTCTTAGCTACAAAATTTCTTCCGTCTTACTTTTCTTGAAGGTTTTATACTTAATGTTCTATAAAATTTCTTCCATCTCACTTTTCTTGAGTAGCTTCATCACATTACTTTACTTTGGTATTAAATGCACAAAATACTATTTTTGATTTATATGTATGGATCAATACCTCTGACAAAGTGTTATTAACTTAGAGAGTGATGTTAGGTTATCTTTCTTACATTTGGAGGCCTGTGACTTTTCTTTGATTACATTATCTTTAGAATCACTTTGAAGCCTTTAAAGAAATAAAAATAATGTATAAAGTTTCTTGCTTTAGCCACATTTATAACCCTTTTGACCTTAGTTATACAAGTATGCTAACCCTCACATGTCGAGAGATAATTGTGCAAACTTCGTAGCATGGTCTATAAGGAAAAAGCTTGCAATTGAAAGATTATGGTGCAACAAAAAGAAGTCATCTTAAAAAAAAAAGAGACATAGCATTTCATGATTTTATTATTATCAGTCCCATAAAAAAGAAAAAAAATAAAAAATGAAGAAAAGAAAAGATGAAAAAAAAAATAATAAAGCTTCAATGTTTGGCATTCAATGAGTTAAAAGGAGAAAAGTTGGGGGGTACTTCACTGCACTATCATTATAATCCTTAGATATGCATTTTGATTTTTCCTATCCTTTATTTGTCTAACCAATACCCCATGGCCAAGCTACAACCTCGTAAAGACCTAATGGACTTTAGGTAAAAGACACTTATAAGAGCATTGATCTATTTCATATAGTTGATAATAGTTTACTTATTTATGCATTAATACATTCCATTCATGAAGTTATGCAACACTCTGTATTTTAATTCTTTCAGTCACTTCTTCATTCAAGTTTATTGAACTTTTTTGACATTTCATTCCTACATGAACCATGAGAGTAATCCTTCTCGAGTGACTTTATTTGAGAGTCAACAATTACGTGAGATTTGAAGTCTAGATCATAGTCTTTTGGGTATACTTGGTGCTGAGTTGAATGAATAACATTAATTAGCATACTTGAAATTAAATGGTTGAGACCTGGGTATGTTTAATATACATTGGGAAGTTTTATGCAATTTTTGGATTTTGTAACTTGTTGTTTATTGAGATTGAACTTGGAATTGTTTGATTAACTCCAATTGAGTGTTTGAATGTCACATGGCCTAAGGAGCACATCATTAAGTCGATTGACCCTAGTTCACTTCACTACACACCTAAGGTTGGTAGTGGTGCACACCTCTCACCTCTTGACTTAACCCCATCCAAGAGTCTTAATACGAGGATTGTAAGTGACTACAATGAGACTGAACATCACTAGGGAAATGTAGTAGACACAAAGGAATACATAGACATTTTGGGTGTTAAGAGATCATTAGAGCCCACCATTTCCAATCCGTAGATTTCTTGGGTATCGAGAGACTGATTGAACCCAACATGTCCATGTCCTTTCATGCATTATGGCCACATTCAAGGTTTCATAAACCTCATTTGGCCATTCATCCCTGGGTGTGTGTTACACCCGAGGAGCATCCACCTTTGGTACTTTGGGGGCTCGAGGAGAATATCTTATTTCTTAAACCATTTGTGGATGCATGGGCTAGAGAGGGTGTTGGATAACCCTTTTTTTCATTTCATTTGTACATAGTAGATTAGATTTTTCTTTTTTTATTTTCTTATTTCTTGTTAGTTTAGCTTTTCTTTTCTTATTTTCTTTTCTTGTATTTTTATTTTGTCTTTATACTAACTCTCTTTTCTATTTTTTTATTTTTATTTTCTTCTAACATTTTTCTTATATTTTTTTTATTTTCTTCAAATAAGGAAGCTCTTGAGGTAATATCCTTCCTCTCCCTTTTTTTTCTTAGTCATGCACTTCCAAATTGGTACTTCATGTATATAATTGTTGTTATTAAGAGTGTTGTTGTTGAGAGTGCTGTAAAATCTAAGTTGGGGATATATTGGATGATGGCTTAAGTGGCTTGAATAATGGGTGCATGCTTGGTTTATTTTATGCTTTGTTCTTATTTGTAGGCTATTGTTTCATACTCTTCATCATGCTCACTATTGTACACTACAGACCCACATATGCTTCATGGTTCTCACATTGAGAACAATGTGACTTTTAAGTTGAGGGTAAGGTTTGCATGATGAATTGATTTAACATGTACTAAATGGACAAAAAAAATTTCAAATCTTGGGTAAATTAAGGTTATCTTGACTTAGCATGAGTGGACCTTGCATGTGCCTCTGAATTGGTTTAATGTTGATATTAGTCATGAAAATAATAAATGATTCAGTTTCAATCTTGAATAAGGCACTTGATTCAAACTAAGTATATAATTTTCTAATGCATTGAAAACTTGTCACTTGAGACCATTGAATGAAAGTGTGTTAAGGATTTGAGTTCATGATCTTTAGTTATTCAAGCATGCCAAGACATAGGTGGAGACTTAAAACCTTATATATCCTGTGAGTTTTTAAGCATGATCTTTTGCTCTTGAGGGTTTTGTACTTAATGTTCTATAAAATTTCTTCCATCCCACTTTTCTTGAATAGCTTCATCACATTACTTTGCTTTGGTATTAAACGCACAAGATACTATTTTTGATCTACATGTATGGATCAATGCTTCCGACTAAGTGTTATTAACCTAAAGAGTGATGTTAGGTCATCTTTCTTACATTTGGAATCCTGTGACTTTTCTTTAATTACATTACCTTTTGAGCCACTTTGAAGCCTTTGAAGAAATAAAAATAATATATGAAGTTTCTTGTTTTAGCCACATTTGTAACACTTTTGACCTTAGTTATACAAGTATGCCAACCCTCGCTTGTCATGAGATAATTGTGCAAACTTTGCAATAAGGTGTATAAGGAAGGAGCTTGTAATTGAGAAATTATGGTGGAATAAAAAGGAGCCGTCTAAAAAAAGGACATATCATTTCATGAGTTCATTATTATCAGTCTCATGAAAAAGAAATGAATAAAAAAAAGAAGAAAAAAAAAAGAAAAAAAACAATAAAGCTTCAATGTTTGGCATTCAAGGAGTTAAAAGGAGAAAAGTTGGGGGTACTTCATTGCACTATCACCATAATCCTTAAACATGCACTTTGATTTTTCCTATCCTTTATTTGTCTAACCAATTCCCCATGGCCAAGCTACAACCTAGTAAAGACCTAATAGACTTTAGGTGAAAGACACTTCTAAGAGTATTGATCTACTTCATGTGGTTGATAGTAGTTTTTTTGTTTATGCATTAATACATTCCACTCATGAAGTTACGTAATACGCTGTATCTTAATTCTTTCAGCCACTTCTTAATTTAGGTTTATTGTACTTATCTGATATTACATTCCTGTATGAACCATGAGAGTAACCTTTCTCGAGTGATTTTATTTGAGAGTGAAAATTGCGTGAGATTTGAAGTCGAGGCCACAACCTTTTCGGTATACTTGGTGTTGAATTAGGACACTTGAAATTAAATGGTTAAGAGTTAGATAAGTTTTATATGCATTAGGAGGTTTTTATGCAATTTTTAGATTTTGTAACTTGTTCTTTATTAAGATTAAACCTGGAATTGTTTGAGTAACTTATATTACACATAGAACTAATTTAAGAATGTTGTGGGTAAATTCATTGTAAACCTTCACAAGACTTCACTCGTCCACTAGGGAGAACCTAGGGGTTTAAAAGGTTTGTTGCACGTAGTTAAGTGTAATCGTGTTTCCAATGAAAAGAGAATATAGAGTTTTAGTTTTTTTTTTCTTTTCTTTTTTTTTTTAGTTTTTGCAATTTCATTACTAAGGACTAGCAATGTGTAAGTTGGGGGTGTAATTACACTTGAAAAACATAATCATAAATCTTAATTTCCATGCTAATACTAGTAATTTGTGTTTTAATATATTTATTTTAGTTTAAATTTGTTTATTTATGTTAGTTTATTCATTTATGCAGGTTTTAGTAGAAAATGCACTAAAATAGTTTGTTAGAATGAGATAAATGCATTTTTAATGTAGAAGGAGTCCCAGAAATTAAAAGTGGACTTTAGCAAAGTTGCAGTGGACATCTCAAGCTTTTAAGAAAGTTATTATAGGATAAAATTCGAGTTTGTTTGAGACTTGAAACATTGCTTAAAAGTCAGAACTAGAAATCTTGACAAATCCTAATCACCGTAGGATTTGGGGAATATCTTGAATTTTTAAGGTCCAATTGAGTGATCCAAAATCCCACAATCAAGTACATATTCTTAGCTACAACTTTCATGAAGAGCCCAAGTCCAAAAGAGGTCTTCATCTACCCCGAAATCAACTTGTAAAGTTACACAATTTAGAATTCTTCAGATAATTCAACACAACACCCTATCAGTATCAACTCTGATTGATGTGATTCTTTTTGGATTGGAACGAAAACTCAAATAGTGACAACTTTTATGTTGGAGCCAAAGATTGAATCTGTTGTTTGGATGCCTCATCAGGCTGTCCGATAGTAGTAGCTATTAATGCGCGATAAACACTAGGTTTAGGGTTTTGTTTCGTGCTTATAAATACATATTTTACGATGGCAGCCGTAGGCTTTTTCTCTTTTTTTTTTTTTTTGAAATTCAGTTTTTCATTAATATAGGTTAGTTTAAAGAGATTTTTTGGCTTCACTTTACGGATTCAAGTTAGTGAATGCGTCAATGTATTATAGTTTCATTCAATGCTTTATCAATGGAGTTCGTTTTCTTTCCGTTCTCTCTTTTTATTTACTATTTTATTACTATCTTTATGATAGGCTAGATTTTTATTCTTGATTCAACCCATCAATGATGGGTAGATCCTTATTTGTTGATTGGATGTGATCAAATCCTCATATGCAATGTAAAACTTGTATGCTAGGTTTCCTTTTTCTGAATCTTCTTATTCTTTCTTTTCAAAAGCTTTCGAAAACTTGTAACCTTGATCATATTTCGTTGAAATCCCTGATGATGTTACTTGATTAAAACTTTCTTCATATTTGAAAATAAACGAAAAGAGATTTGGACCAAGGACAAACTTATTAAATATCTTTCCAGTTTTCTTATCCTAAATATGATTCTAAAACTGTGCTTTGGAATAATTATTTTAATGATGACATCTTTTAGTTTACTTTTCCTATACGTGAGCTCTAAACTGAGATAAAAAAAATATCTGATTAGAGAATAAGGAATTCACCCGAATTTGTAGGTTGGATCAAGATCTTTAATTATCTTGAATGCATAGTTTTATTGCTTTCATTGTTTTAGTTTAATTTAATTTTGAATTTTTCTTTTTCTATTAATTCAATAGAAGTAATTTAAGTTTTTGAATTTTAATTTAGTTTAGTTTTTGCAATTTACTTTATTTCATTATTAGTTAGTTAATTAATACTTTTCAAAACCTAAAATCAATTTTCTTTTTCCTGTTTTTTTTTTTAGAAAAACAATAGATAAAAAAACTTAGAAAACCCTAGTATTCAATTTCAAAGTTCCTTGTAGATACGATCCTAGACTGACCAGGTAAAACTACACTACATGCCCTTATACTTGGAGGTTTATTCAACTGCACATTTGTGAGGCGGTCAACTACTTTATTCCATTCTTTGAGATCTTTTATGCCTAATCTACCTTCTTTGAAAGGTAGACATCGCTTGCTCCATGCGAATTTAGTTCATATTCTTTTAAGATCCACTTCCTTCCAAAAGAATACACTTATGTACTACTCAATCACCTTTAATGCTTTCTTTGGAATTATGAAATGGTAACTCCAGTAGCTTTGAATGCTAAAAAGAATAGCTTTGATGAGTTGAAGCCTACCTGTATAAGAAAAAGACGTTTCAATCTAGGATTTGATAAGTTTTAGAATTCTCATAATCAAAGGATTGCATTTAGCTAAGGACAGCATCGAAGAAATAAGTGGTACACCCAAGTATCTCATAGGCAACTCTTTCTTTACATATCCCAGCATCTCTTCAACTTCTTGCTCTTGAGAGGGTGACATACATGTGAGAAAAATATTGCTCCTAAATCCATTAGGTACTAAACCAGATAGCCTAGAGAAACTTTCTAATGATCTACTCATTGTAGATACTGACTCCTTATCTCCCATGTAGAAAACCATCAAGTCATTCGTAAAGCACAAGTGAGAAATTTTTGATTTTTCACATCTCCAATGATAGTTAAAATTAGGATTATCTTCAATTTCCTTCCCAATAATATTTGAGAACACATTCATACCAATAACAAAGAGATAAAGAGATATAGGGTCTCTTTGCCTTCAGCTTTTAGCATCATTAAAATACCCTTTTAAACTACCATTAATCTAGATAGAATACTGAGCAATAGAAATACAAGCATTTATCCAATTAATCTTCTTGGAATGAAACCCATCAACCTAAGTGTCTCTAGAATGAATTCCTAATTCACTGAGTTATAAGCCTTCATTAAATCTACCTTCATAGCATATCTAGGTTGTTTATTCTTCCTTCCATATCGCCTCATGAGCTCCTAAGCAAGAAAAATGTTGTCACTAATTTTCCTAACTTGGATGAAAGCTAATGGGCCTCATTAATACTCTGTGGGAAAACCACTTTGATCTATCAGCTAGGATCTTTAAGATACACTTATATAATGTGTTATAACATAAAATTGTCCTAAAATCCTTCAAAAATGTAAGGCTTGGAAACTTAGTTATCAAGGCTATGCATATAGCATTCATCTACTTAAGTGGTACGACCAAATTAAAGAAAGACTTAACAACCTTAACTATATCTTCCCCAACTATTTCCCAAGCTGATTGGAAAAAATAAGCATTAAAACCATTAGGTCTCGGAGCCTTGTTAGGAGCTAAATTGAAAATACAATTCTTAATCTCCTCAGCTTTGCCTGTCCATTCTACTTCTTTCGCAAATGGCACTGGTTTCACAAATTCTAATAGGCTGTAAAGATTAATCCCCTTATTTTCAGTGCCTAAAAGTTACTGCTAAAACTTCAAATCTCATCTCTTACCATCTTATCATCTGCTAAAAGCCTACCATCTTCAGTCTGGATGCTAAGGATTTTATTCCGATTGATTTTAGTCTTAATAGTTTTAAAGAAAAACCCAGTGTATTAATTACCCTCTGCCAGCCATTGTACTCTACCTTTTTGCTTCGAAAAACATTAATTCCTCTATATTAATTAGCTTCAGTTGCTTTTCTTGACATATTCTCTTTATTGGAATCAAGAACGCAACAGAATAGGTTTTTTAAATATTTTTGAATTGATCATGCATAAAATAATACAAACTTCTTATACCATTATATTTGAAATACAAAAATAAATTCAAATAAATAAATAAAATTGACCTTTCGTCGTTTCTTGATTTGATCTTAGTTTCTCAATCTTTCCTAATGGTTAAGGCCCCTTCTTTTCCCTGCCAAGATCCTTTCAGAACTTTTCTGATGTCTAGGGTTGTGTGGGCAACTAAAAAGATTATCCTTTTATATAGGCAAGAGTAAGGATCTAGGTGTAAATAAATTTAAGTTTGCTAATTAGGAAATTACACATAATTATCTTATAATTATGAATGCATTCCCTATGTAAAGTTTTACTATGACAAATCTATACAGAATCTTAAGCTAAATATGAAAAACTAGAATGTTTCCTAATTTAAAAAAAAAAAAAGAAAAGATTTGAACGTTTCCAAATTCAAGATAAAGTTCAAGATATTGCAAGTTTCAAAAAGGCAGCAACATTCCAATTCTAGTCAACAACTGAGCAAAACACAATCCTATGAGAATTAGAATTCAGCTGAGCAGAGTTATAGAAATTCGCGCAGGGCTACGCTTCAAAGGAGCTAGGAGCCCACAAGATGCGCAAAAATTCATCCATTTTGTATTGGCTCAAATTGGATTTTGTAGTCTCTGCAGTATTGTTTGCAATCATTGTTGATTTTAACCTCATTTCACACTCTTCCTTTGAACATTTTAACAAATAAAATTCATTTCTTATCATGTTTTGATTATTTATATTGTGTATGTGTGTTTTGTAGGGTATGGAAAAAAAACACCCAAAGAAAGGCCACTTAGAAGCTTAAATGAAAACACCAATAGAAAACAACGCAGTAGGCACACAAGAAGCTTCCATCATGGGTGCAAGTGCCATGGGCGCCTGATTGTGCTTGTCCATGGACACCTGTTGAGACCCCATTGACCAATCCTTCTCCTAGACATTTTACCGAACACTTGGGGGAAGTTTATCGTGGGCACACGAGGAAGGCCAATCATGGGCACACATATCGTGGTGCCCATCGAGACCAGTTTTGCTAGCCTTTGTCTCAAGACTTTTGTCAAGCACCTATTTGGAGTTAGCTTGGTTGCATGCAAACTTTGTGTTAGGCGCCCATGACTTGCCTTTCCAGTAGAATTGTGGTGTTATTTAAAATGATAAAATT
Organism: Vitellaria paradoxa; assembly: GCA_019916065.1. Lineage (NCBI taxonomy): Eukaryota > Viridiplantae > Streptophyta > Magnoliopsida > Ericales > Sapotaceae > Vitellaria > Vitellaria paradoxa. Next base: position 20,328,338 of record CM034242.1, on the reverse strand, counting down.
ATTTTTCTACCCTTAATTCTTGCAAGCCTATAAATAGGCCTGATTTCTGGCATTACAAGGATGAGCTTTTACATGACGTTTAATCATTAGGGTTAGTTAAAGTTCCATTTGGTGATCTCATCCTTCTCCCTCCTAAGGTTTATGCGTGTAAGTGACTTTACATTTAATTATTTCAATTTTAACGTTGTATATGTGAAATTTATTCAACATGTTCACAGTTTGATTTTTTTTTTTTTTTGTATTGTTTAGCCTCTATAGTATCACTAGAATTTCATGGTTTTGTTTGGCCTTCATGCCCTCTTTTAATTTTGACCTGATGTCAGAGTTGGATTTAGTTTTTAATGCCCAATTTAATTCCAACTTTAATACCTGATTTAGTTCTAACTTTATATTTAATTTGATTATAGCTTACTGCCCAATTTTATTTTTGCTTAATTCTTGATTTGACTCTGGCTTGATGCCTATTTTTTTGGATAAACCGGAACCTTCATCGGTTTATTATAGCCCGCAACGAACCGCAATGATGATGCCTAATTTTATTTGTCTTAATGCCTAATTTAAATTTTGGCTTGGTACTTTATTTGATTGATTTTTTTTTATTATTCATTTTTTATTTTATTTTTATTTTTATTTTTTGTGATCACTTATTGATGCAACCTAATTTTTTTTTTTTTTTTTTTGTTAAAAGAAATGATGCATATGGTGATATTGGTGCACATTAAGCAATTAATAAAGAAGGAAATGAATATATTCATGGTCCTGAGTATGAGAGATTAGTCTTCAAAAATGATATTTCAGTTTCATTATCTTTCAAAATTAAAGTTAATTGGACCAGTAGCAATGATTTACCAGTTGGTAATTTTGAGTTTGATTTGGGCCAATTGGCAAATGATTAAGGGGTGGTAAAAGTTTACAGGCTTTATGGTCATTGATTTAAATCACTTACCTTGATTCCAGTGGATAATGAAGAGAATGGAATGAATAAATTTAAAATTGGTCCCAAAAGTTATCCTGTTTTACATAGACTCTTGAAGGATAGAACAAACTAAGGACGTGAATTTTAATTCCAAGGCTATACGAATTTTCAATTCTTTCTCATGGAATGGACTGAAATAATTTTTGAAGATTATAGTGATATCTTGAATCAAGCTAGAATTTATGGAGCTGTGGTTGTATCCCGATATCCTTATAATTTTTGTCCCAATGTTATAGGAGCTTTTATCAAACTTTGGAGTGCATTAACCAATACTTTACACCATGCTGGAGGTGACATGAGCATATTACTTCATGATTTGAAGATGACAGAAGGTCTACCCATTTCTGGAACTCTTTATGAAGAATTTTTACCCACCAATCAGTAATTGTTAAAGGTGGATGGAGACAAGAATGAAGCCAATTAATCGACTGTTTCTGAGCTATTATTCTTCACACAAGATTGTGCATGCATCTTAAAGTCCCAACTTTAACATGTCCAGAATGGGTAGATTACTTTTATCGGGGAAATGCAATTTATAAAACATATGGTGACATTTAACCATCAGTTACTCCAAGGCATAATCTAAAGGTTTTAGACATGCAATTCCAAATATCCAAAATAGAAATTTTGGCTTTTTTTTATGGCTCTTTGGCTAAGTAGGCATATGATTTATTTATTTATTTATCTATTCATTGATTATGCCTTTAAATTATTTATTAGCATATTCATTTATTTATTGATTGATTTTTTTTGTAGGTATGTATTTCCTTATAAAGGTTATATATTGAGACCTAAAACCTTTGTTATGGCATCTTCGATGGCACATGGGACTAGAGTTTCTCTTAGACAAGTAGCTTTGGGCTTCGTATACCATAGGCTTGGTGAAATGTCTAGATGTCCTAAGGGACTTGGTTCAACCAATCTGGCCTTCCCATTTCATTTTTTAATTGGATGGTGGGAAGGACATTTTTCAAATTTGTATTTGCGTAGACCAACTAGTGCTATTCTTGAAAGTTACCCACTACTAGCTAGATGTTCTGGAGTTATCGCCAAGATGAAGAATTTTTTTTTTTTTTATCAAGGGTGGTTTTTAGGGCTAAGCACATATATAGTATTACCCAAATCCCTTAGAACAATTTGAAGATGTCCAACTTATGGATGATAAGAATATTTCTAAAGGCCCGTTTGAATTTCTAATGAGCATTTGGTCTACTGATCTTCCAATTTGAACCAAAGGCAAAACATGGATTGAACCTTATTATCCAAATAGATTTGGGCATCAATTTTGGGTTTGACCAAGGTATTTCAACAAATGTTTTGAATTTCCCAGTTGCCCAAAGAATTCTTCATGGTATTGATGACTTAGCTAAGGCGCAAACCTTTTTATAGAAATACTCATGCCCTTTTTCACATTCCTCGTATAGCTCACATAAAATCTTGCTCTTAGTGGTACTTTTCTTATGGGTGAAAAACTCTATTACCTATTTAAGGCCATATTTTTACAGAGTCCATGAGACCCTAAACAAAAGGTCATTACACAAAAGAAAACCAATTTTTATCATTGATAAAATTAAGGAAGTTTCAGCAAGCGTAAGGGGAGCTATAAGATTTTCCAATTATGATACAATTGCTCAAAGGTTTGATGCAACTGTTGAGAAATCCGTTAATCAATTTGGTTGGAATGTGATGGAAAGAAGACTAAAGTTGGAGTTCACACTAAAAGTTTGCTAAGTGGTAAAGAAGATTCTTCGAGTTACGATGACTACAAAAGATCTCGTTATAACAAATCTGATGATTCAAATAAGTCTGATAGTCCTGATATTGAAGCTCTATTTAAAGATTTCCCTATGGGAGGCAAGAGGTTGACAAAGTTGATACTTCTCTTAAGTTCAATGTCCTAAAAAATGAGCATATAAACGATGTTGAGCAAGTTGACTATGAAGGCCCTAATGATTTCATTATAGGTTTGTCCTGTGATAAACCTTTTGATGGTTTGGAGTTTTCCATAGATAAAAGAATATCATTACAGAATTCCAAATGTGAAGAGCCTACTGAGAGAAAGTTATCATTAGAAGAGCTTTCAAGATAAATTATGACAAACATATGGGGAAAAGCTGATGAATTAGCCAGAAATTCTGTCAATGGCGTTATTAAATATATAGCTGAACAACTCTCTTCTACTTCATCACCCAAGGATTTGAAATTGCTATATCCTATGGTTACGAAATATTTAGATATGATTTATAGGATAATTTTTGAATCTGCTTCCACTAGAGATAAAGTTAACTAGTTTGCTAGCAAGGTCACTCAATTATTTGATTTGTTTGAAGACCTTGATCACGATAATTCTACTTTGAAGCAGATTGAATAGACAATATCCACCTGATGACAACTTATTATGAAGATTGTTTGAATGCTCAAAAGAATCTTTAATTAGAATTGGTAGACACTTTGAAGGATTCAGAAGCTTTTCAGGACAAATAAGTAGAAATTCAAAGAGAAAAGGCTAGAATCTAACCTATAAGAGGTCAATTGGAGTCTAACAAGACAAAAGTTCAAGAAAAGATTGGCAAGTTGGAATCTTCATTTAAGGTGCAAAGAAGTCTTGGGAGTGAGCTTCAACAATCTCTTATAAATTCCGAAAAAGAGAAGCTCCAAGCATTTGAAGATCGTAAAGTGGCTTTTCAAAATGCTCTTAGTTCTTTGCATTTATTTCCTTGAAAATATTGAATAGCTTTTCCTTTTACTTGAACTTTCATTTCAATTAGTTTAGAAGTTTTTTTTCTTTTTTTATTATCTTTTTTTTTTTTTGGTAGTGAAGAGTTGAGAAGAAATTTTTATTCACATATGAGACATTGAACATTTTTATGATTTGAAATGTCACTCATAGTTCATTTTATTTATTTATTATTTATTTTACAACTAAACTTAAAATAAGAATTATGAGCTACTTACGTATCCAGGTCGAGAATAAATCTGAATTTTTGAACGATGTTCAACTTTTCTCAAAATAACTTTTTGGGTTGAACTTGAAATAAGAATTATAAGTTGCTTACACATCTAAGTCGAAAATAAATTTTAGACTGTAACATAGTTCAACCTTTTTTTATAAAACAATTTTTCTTTTTTTTACAAAACTTGAAATAAAAATTCCAAGCTGCTTACGTGGGCAAGTTAGGAATAAAATCCAAACTAGAGAATTATAAATTGCTTACGCATCCGTCAGGAATAAATTTTAGAGTGGAACATAATTCAACCTTTTTTTATAAAACATTTTTTTAACATAAAACTTGAAACAAAAATTTCAAGCTGCTTACGTGGGCAAGTTAGGAATAAAATCCAAACTAGAACGTAGTTCAACCTTTTTTTTTTTTAAATAATTTTATTTATTATTATTATTTTTTTTTTTTTGGCTATGACTGAGCTAGAAATAAAAATTCCGAGCTACCTATGTATCCAAATCGAGAATAAATTTTGGATTGGAACGTAGTTCAACTTTTTTTTTAAAACAATTTTTTTACTGAACTTGAAATAAAAATTCCAAGCTGCTTACAGATCTAAGTCGAGAATGAATTCTGGACTGGAACGTAGTTCAACTTTTTTTAAAACAATTTTTTTTTTTACTGAAATTGAAATAAAAATTTCAAGCTACCTACGTATCCAAATCGGGAATAAATTTTAGACTGGAACGTAGTTTAATTGTTTTGTAAGGAGAAAATAATTTTTTTTTTGTTATGATTGAAATTGAAATAAAAATTCTAAATTTCCTTCATATCCAAGTTGGGAATAAATTTTGAACTAGAATCAAGTAAAACGTAATTCAACTTTTGTTTTAGAGAAAAAAATTTTGTTTTGGTTATGACTGAACTTGAAATAAAAATTCCAAACTGCCTATGTATCCAAGTTGGGAATAAATTTTGAACTAGAATTAAGCCAAATGTAGTTCAACTTTTTTAAAAGAATTTTTTTTTTTTTTATGTTATGGCTGAAACTTGAAATAAAAATCCCAAGCTACATACGTATCCAAAGTCGAGAATAAATTTCAAACTAGAATCAAGTCAAATGTAGTTTAACTTTTTTTCAAAACAATTTTTTTTTTTTTTTATGTTATAACTGAACTTGAATAAAATCCCAAGCTGCCTACGAATCCAAGTCAAAAATAAATTCCAAACTGGAATCAAATCAAACATAGTTCAACTTTTGTTTTTATTTACTCATAATTTAAACTCGTAAGAGCTAGATGGATCATGCAGTTTAGGCTCGTGTGATAAAGAGCATAAGACACATCATGTAGTTTAGACTCGTACAATTAGAAGAATTAGAATCTTCAATTTTGTGAAAATGGTAGACAATTTAGGCTCATATCAAGAAGTTGGATTCTTCAATTAAGCATGGAGCCTTTTAATGAATTTCTTGTTGACACAGGGATACACAGGGATATATGTATTTGCCCTCTGAATTTTAAAGTTCATATGCTCCTTTAGGGAAAACCTTAGTTATAATATATGGTCCCTCCATTTTGCTTCAAATTTTCCTATCATTCTTCTTGTGATATCAATTGGTCGTTTCACTGTCAAAACCAAATCACCAACTGAGAAAGATCTATGTTTGACTTTTCTATTAAAAGAACCAGCCATTTGGCGAGCCTTTTCTCATCAAGTGCCTCAAGCTTAGCCAATCTGATTTTAGCATTATTATCTAGGTTGGTGAGTTGAGTGGCAATTCTAAGAGGAGGCAATTGCACTTCTAATGGAAGTATAACCTCCAAGGCCATAAGCAAGACTATATGGTGTGCAACCATTGGATGCACGAACAATTGTTCTATATGCCCACAAAGCTTCTAGTAAACACTCATGCTAGTCTTTCCTATGTTTTGAGGCCATCTTTTTAAGAATTTTACTGAGCACTTTATTAAAGGCTTCTACTTGGCTATTTGAAGATGGATTGAAACTTGAACTTTTCAGTTAACTTTATGATGATTGAACTTTTGAAGTATAGGGCGCTGTCTAAAATGATTTTTGAGGGAACTCTATAACAATAAATATGTTATTCCATATAAAATTTGCAACATCAGTTGCCCTTACTTCTTTTAATGGTACCAATTCAGCCCATTTAGAAAAGTAATCAGTCCCTACCAATATGTATTGATGAAAACGAGAAGATAGGGGCTTAAAAGGACCCATAACATCGAGGTGCCAAGTTTTAAAGTGCCAAGATAACATAGTAGGAAGCTGACACACTCTATAAGTTTTTGCAAACTTCATTACATCTTGGACAATGGCTGGCTAATAGTAACCTAACCTTTTTAATTGTCTAGCAAGTTTTGAGCCAACTTCATGTGCACTACAAGTCCCACCATGAGTTTCTTGGAAGGCTTCAGTAGCTTCCTCTTTTGATAAACACCTTAAAAGAATTCCTTTAAAAGATTTTATATACAAGTGTTGTTTAAATAAGAAATTACAAGATCTCAACATCTCACACCAACCCGTTTCTTTGGATCAGTTGGCAATCATCCATGTATGAAATAGTCAATAAACAATTAGCACCAATATTTCTTTAATTTCACAGATAGTTACTATATTGGCATCTTCTGTTTCTTTAAGGTAGTCACGTGCTGAGGGCAGTAGATGACGTTCCTCAACTATGACCTGTATGTCTCTTTGCTTAGGTAAAGTCAGAGATGTTGCTAAGTTAGCCAATGCATCTACTTTATCATTCTCTGATCTAGGCACATGATTTAAGTCAATTTCTTGAAATTATCAGGTACTTGGCTATTTAGTGATAGAACACCAAGTTCTCATTTCTGACTTCATATAGGCCATTAATGATTTAACAACCAATTGAGAATCACCAAATACTTTTAAGCAACTAATGTGCATTTCCAGTGCCATTTCTAGGCTGATAATCAATGCTTCATACTCTACCATATTATTGAAAAGTAGCACCAAAAGTGAGAATGAGTATGGGATTAAACCCTAAAAGGTGTTACAAAGACAGTGCCTTCCTCTTTCTTGATGCCTCATCAAAATATTACCATGATGCAATTTCAACAATTAGTACTTCCTCGTCAAGAAAGTCATCTGGTAATTGCATATAATTAGGTATTAGGTTTGCTGTAAGAAAGTTAGCAAGTGCTTGACCTTTTATTGCCTTTTGTGGACTAAAGTGGTGTCAAATTCTGTTAACACAAATGAGGTTAGCTCTTGAAATTAATGTAACTAGATGGGCACGCAAGTAATGTCTTACTTTTTGCACGACAAAAATTAATTCCAAACAAACTTTCTCAATAAGAGAGTAACTACTTGCCGCCCTCGTGAGTATACGACTTATGTAGTACAAAGTATTTTTTTTCTTCATCATTATTTTAGCCTAGTAATGCCCATGGAGAGCACTCAAGAGCTGTAATATATAGAGTCAATGGTCATTCTTTAGTAAGAGCCATTAACGTTGGTGATTTTGTCAAATATTTTTTAATGATGTCAAAAGCTTTTTGACATGTTTAATCCCATACAAAAAGGACATCCTTCTTCATTAGTCTGGTAAAAGATTGACACCGTCCTGATAATTTTGATATAAATCTTCTTATATAAGCTAACCATCCTCGAACACCATGTAACTGGCACAAGTTCTAAGGAGGTGACATTTACAAAATTGCTTTGATTTTGATTAGATCAATTTTAATTCCTCGATGTTTGACAATAAACCTAAGGAAATTTCCTTATGTAACCCCAAATGCACATTTTAAGCTGATACTTTTGAAGTCTATTGAAAACTTTTCAAATCCTTTAGGTGTTACTTTCTTTTTTGGTTTTAATAACCATATCATACATGTAACGTTCAAGTGTATTATGAAGTATGTCATTGAAAACAAATGTCACAGCCTGTTGATATGTGACACCAGCATTTTTCAGTCCAAAGGCATTACTGTATAATATAATATTCCTTTAGAGGAACAAAATGCAGTCAATTGTTCATCTTCTAGAGCCAATTTTATTTGGTTGTAACCCAAAAATCCATCCACAAAAGATAGAACACCATGCCTATGGTTGCATTTACTAACAATTTAGTAACTAGGAGCAAGAATTCATCTTTTGGACATGCATCATTTAGATCTCTGAAATCCATACGTATGCGAACTTGTCCATTTTTCTGTTTGACTGGCACAATGTTTGCATATTGAACCTCTCGGATGAAACTTGCATTTTTCAATTTTTCAACCTCATCTTCTATTTGCATAGTTAGCTTTTTTCGAAAAAGACATTGAGTTTGCTTTATGATGAAACTTGCATTTTTCAATTTTTCAACCTCATCTTCTATTTGCATAGTTAGCTTTTTTCGAAAAAGACATTAAGTTTGTTTTATAAGACGTTTTTCTTTTAATAGAGATAGTTGATGAACTACAACTTTGGGATCTAGTCTTGACATTTCTTAATATCCCCAAGCAAATTGATCTTGCTATTCCTGAAGAAGCTATTGATAGGCACTTAATTCTTCTTCGAAAAGACAAACACTAACGACGATAGGCTTGGGATCCTTGGTAGTTCCGAGAGTGGCTTGACCACCATCTTCAATCTGTAGTTGTGCATGTTAAGTTTGTTTAATGAATTCAAGACACTCATCCTAAATAGGATTGTTATCTTGTTCATGATTAGAAGAATCTATTGTTTAGTGTTCCTCAAAGGAGACACAATTAATTTGTTCAATTTTCTTTAACTCTTCGTCACACTTCACATCGTCATTGAAACATAAATGGTCACTACCTACGCTTTTCCTGTCATATGCCCATGCGGTAAAATTAGTGTATGGACTTCTGGAATTAAGCACAAGATCATCCTAATCGGGATTAAAGAAATTCCTAATTTTAGGATGTCTCCCAGGTCGAAACCATAATTCATCATCTGATTGATAAGCTTTAAGCCTCCAAAGATGACTTTGGAACCTTACCCAATTATAAGAGTATTTAACAAGCTCAACGTCTAAAATATATCCAACACCAAGAATTTCTTTTTTTCTAAGCTCCCAAGTATTTACGCAATTCCATAATCAAAGTAAGGAATTGATTGATGACCTTTTTGCTTCAGTTGTCTTAAGGGTTTCCTTGTTTGGGTGAGGCTTAACTGCCATGCAATCTATGAAAGGGTCAACCTCCTCTCCCATGTTAACCTTGTTCCCATTAATATGATCATTCTTCGTAGGTGTAATACCCCGAACTTTTGCATGAATGTAAATAGATGGTTATTCAAACATTTTGAGGTAATAGTATGTTGATAAGATGGTATTCATCATTAATTGTACTTTAGAATTGGAAACTTTGAGAAAAATGAGCCAAACTTGTGAGAGTTGGCATTTTAGCACAGGTGCAGAAGAGGGGGGCACCTTGGGCACCCAAAGGCTTGGGCACACGAGACATGGGCGCCCAAGAGTTTGGGTGCACGACTGAGAAGGTCTTGGGCGCTCGAGCTATAGCAAAAGTGACAGGTGTGATGTGTTTTGACTTGTGTGGTCGAGCCTTAAACCTATACACCAATATCTATGCTATGGGGATGGAAGGATCTGGAATCTACTGTGGAACCATTAAAATATTAGCAAAAAGTGGTAAATATATATATGTGTGTGATGGAAAAGAGAGAGAAATGTTGATTGGAAGAGAGTGAGACCGAAGAGGAAAAAAGAAGAAGAAACAAGAGAACCAAGCGAGGGTTTGAATGGTAAGTCTTTCTAGCCTTGATTAGAAACTAATTAACTTTGTGAATATGCAATTGAACACTCAAGGAACCCATCTATGCTATTTGTTTATCATTTAGATCAAAGGGAGAGAAGATCAAACCAATCAAAGTTGGGAGCTTGAAACCAAGAAGAGACCACCTCTTGTTTTTCATCTCTATTTGGTTTGAGGTAGCAATTTTATGCTCATTCTTACATATATAATGTGTAACAAGATCTAGAACAATATTTGGGTAACCATTACAAGATTTGATTTTATTTATGGAAGAAAATGAGGGTTATACACACATGTATAGGTAAAGAGAAAGATAAGGATTTTTGATCCATAACTTGGCCCATAATCAATGAAAACTCAAATGGTTGGTTTCCTTTAATGCTTATAAGACTTGTGGAGATGTTATGAACATGAAACTTTAGGTATTTTAACTTAAAGTTGGTCAATTTGAGGTTCCAAGTATGGAAAACCAAGAAACCAGAAAACAGAACATAAAACCCGTAACTTGGACCAAGCTATGGGAGCATGAGAGAGACACAATTGTTCGGCGCCCAAAACATAGGCACCCAACCTCCTTAAACGCACAAGGCGTGGGCGCACGGCTGAGTGCCAGCTTGGGCGTCCACCGAGCCTAGGTCTGATTTCTGACTTTGTTTATTTTGACTTTCTACTTTAGGTTTATGAAAGAGTTTAGTAACATGTTTTCACTTGAAACTTTTATTTGATTAATTGCATGGATTTAAAAAGGAAAATGTGTTCTAAAAAGTGATTAAGGATTTTGTTATCTTAAGCTAATGGGATTTAACTTGTAATGGTGAATGAGTGTTACCTTGAATGAAATGAATTGGAAGATTACTTTGAGATAAGAGTCTTAATCAAGTAGAATTGTGATTATGACTTGATGTAAACTAAATATTGAGGTATATGAACATGTGATTGAATTAAGTAAAATGTGAATTGACAAAGAGACTCAAAATTCATATGATGATAAATGTTGAATGTTTAATAAGGTTTGATCAATGTTGATATGTGATGAATCTTGGGATGAACCGAAAAGTGAATATATGTTTGAAAGAATTGAAATGTGAACTTTTGTTAATAAGTGATGGAGATTAAATGAGGCTTGGATTAAATGAGATGAATGGATGAAATGAGTTGTGTTCCATAATGAAATGGAATGTGGTTATGTGTGTTGGAAAGTTTATGGTAATGAATATGAATTGTGATTAAAGAGTATTGAATGTGAAGAATGATTGGTTATGTGCCGGGGGCCGTGGTGGGGTGCGAAAATAGGAAGGGTCTTGAGATTATCCTCGGGTTGAAAGACCCGGAACCTACGTAGAGTTTGGTGTCAATACCAGTGGGTTAGTAGCTCAATACATTGTGTGTGTTTTGGCTCCTCATGGCCCTGGACTGCAATGCTAAACTACGAATTCGATTTATCGTTTCCGTTGGGTATTGGCCCATAAAAGACGATATTGTGGATGCACCCAACTCCTGATGACTTGTGTGGTTATGGCAACGTGATCGAATGATGAATAAGTGCTAATGTGGATATGGTTGTGCGATTGAATGTTGAATATGTGATATTGTGACATATGTTATATATGTGATAATGTGATATATGTTGAATATGTGATAATGTGATATGGAACGTAATTGGATATAAGTTTGGAAATTTAATAATGAAGAATAATTGGAATTGAATACAAAATTAGGGTGATGTTGAATGGTGTTAAATACTTGCTTAAGTTGAAAACTAATTGATATCAATGAATTGTTAGGGCTTATAAAAAGTTGTTGGTGTAGTTATACATATATGAACATTGGCATTGTTGAATGAATATATGTTTTCACCTAAGCTAGCTACTCGTTGCGTTAATGAAAAGTTATGGTTCTAGAAAATGTTGAAGTTTGAAAAGTTATGGTTCTAGAAAATGTTGAAGTGGCTAACCTTACCTGAACAGCATTGCATGATTAGTTTGCATACCATATATGTTTGTTTGAGACATCGTGGGCACAAGTGGACCCGTGCTCACGTCCCTACAGATTTTGATGCAGAAACAAGACATAATAATCAAGTGGGCTAATAGGGTTGGATTGGAAGTATGAGCATGAGCTCTACTAAGCTTAGCAAAACTTTTGGTCATTTAGTATAAATTTCATTTGGAATTGTAATACTATACAGTGCTAGACTTATTCAATTTGGTTGTAATGGCCTTAAAGCCTAAGTTATGTATAAATGGAATGGAGTATGGAGTATGTAACCTGGCGACAGTCAAGGTTTAACTTATGTTATCTTATATTATGTCTTGGGCTCATTAGTTGATGTTGCGCTGGTCTGATCATAGGTGGTTACGTTAGTGCATGTCGTATGTGTTTATCACTCACCCCTCAAGTCGTGAGATTCGAGGTATGACAGTAGGATTAGCTTGAATGGTACTAACATCTTGCTGTTGATTAGAGGAGTCTTTTGATTGATTTTCTTCAAAAGAGACACAATTAATTTGTGTAACCTCTAAATTTTTGTTAACTTTATTTTCCTCATCCTACTTTATAAGAGCATTTGATTTAACATTTACCTACGACTTCTTTTTCAACTTCCATTTCTTGATCTTTTTAAACTTCAAAGGCTTAGAATGGGGAAAGCCTCAAAGCCTTTCGAACACCAAGACTCGGGGTTTGATTTCATCATTACCTTCGGTAAACATAACCTTTTCTTAATTTTTGAAGATTGCAAGTTCCTAAAAGGTATTTTTAAGTACGTCATTTTGTTAGCAAATAATGACATTCTTTTTGCCTTTCTTGGCAAAAGACCTTTTCTTTTTGGGCTTCCAGTTTGATAGACCAACTAATGATGAAGTTAATCTCCATGGTTGTTCCTTATGAATGACAACATTCCTATTATGACTTCTAACATCCTCAAATGTAGTTTTGATCACCAAACTTTCTGGAAATGACTGATTTATTCTTTAGAGATGACAAGTATAATCTGTGGTTAAAGTTGCCATTGTTCCTTGAACAAAATTTTCCTAATTAATCATCACTGCAACTTACTCTGATTGTTGTTGGTCTTTTACTGCATGTTTCAAAACAATTTTTGGTTTTGAAATTTTTTGAGTAGAATTTCTATCAATTCCTCTTAGAGAGGTCACTTTGAATTAGACACTCTTTGCTTTTGATGAAGAAGGTAAAGTCACAAGCTTGACATTTTCATTTTTCTTGCTTTCTTTAAATCACTTGTAGAAAAAAATGAAGGGGACCTGTTAACTTTATAAAACTTAGCATTTGCATGGTCAACAGTGATCTTCTTTTCAACTAACTTTTTCCATTTTGTTGTATGACAAACTTAAAACATTGGTGTAGTATTAAAGGAAGAATTTTATTGGTATGGATCTAGGGATGCCTTAATAGATCATTATATTATTTATCCGTTGGTTTTCATAGCATGGGGATGAGGAAAATACCTCAAGTCCGAGCTTGAAGATTGAAGATGCGCAATGGAAAGACTCTTAATCAGCAATACAATCTTCCAAGATATTCTCAAAATTTTTTCTCTCTAGATGGTATATATATGGTCATGTTATAGTCTTTTTGGCTTACCTCAGTTTATATCAAAGAGAATGAGATCTAGTATCTGAGTATCTGAGATATTATCTTACTGTATTAAAAAAAAATCTCTCAACAACTAAGAGAATCTCTCTTTTGCTCTCTAATATCCTAATACACATTTAGTGTATATAACGTATATAAAATACTATCTTAACAACCAAGATAAGGTATCAAGGAAAATATCTCAACCACTTAGCCATATATTGATATAGGTTATATTTACATATAATGTTATAACTTATTTTCAAACAAAAGGATAATTGTTAAGCTAACTAGACCTGGGCCCATTAAGATTAAATTGAGCTAGCTTGGGGACTAAAGGCCCATGGACTCCTAACTTAAACTTAAAAGATTTGGGCCTTGTCATCTTATGACATCTCATCAACCTTTTAAATTAATACCGAGCTATTCCACTAAAAGCTTTGGGTTGCACTTTAGTTGCCAATGTTGAAATTCATTTAATTAAAACACCTTTAAAAGGTGTTTTAATTAAATGAATTTCAACATTGGCAACTAAAGTGCAACTAAAGGTGTTTTAATTAAATGAATTTGGTCTTAAACCAATAATATCTACTTAATTAACCCTCTATTACATGCTCGTAATTAAGCTGAGCTAATATTAAATGTCAATCCTCTTAAATTACATATTTATCCCTAATTCACTATTTATCCAAATTTTGATCATTCCCAAAATTTCTATATTTATAAATAATTTGTAAATAAATAGTATTATTCAATAAACAATTTATTGAATAAAACTGTAGCTACAGATTTAATGACATGAATAATATACAACTTAGGTGAGCACAAAAAAAATAGATTCCATCTTACAAGTATATATTCCTACAATTTATGAAATTAAATTCCCAAGCTATTAACCGCTTATATAGATCTCACTTTATGATATCTCAAATAGATTTAATTCATAAATGTGAGCCCATTATGAACTCAAAATTAAGGTTTATTAAGTCTATTAAAGTTTTAGTAAATTATGATCAATGCCATTTATTAAACTGCATCATAATTCGTAATAGTCCATTCAATATGTATATTATATATGTACACTAACTTATCTACTCGAAGTCCCTACTTCAGTGATTAAGACTGGTCATCCAATTAAGAAGTAGAAAAGTTATAGTTTTTGAAATGCCGTTTCATTAAAAACTATGAATATGCTTCTATTTATTAAACTTGTGATTTATGTTTTTTTGTATTGACTTCTTATGTCAAATACTTAAATCACATATTTCATAAATAAGGACAATTATGTATGCTTAAATAAATGAATAAATATTTTATTATTACCAAAAAAATAAAATGTTATTATAAATCATGCTTTTAAGGGTATAAATGTAATACAAATCTAGCAGTATTAACATCGATAACATGAAATAATCCTGACATATATAGGCCATCAAATTAAATTTGCAACTCAATAGCGCTTAGGGCTTTTTATCCTATTTGATTAAATCTCTGAGTTATTAAATTTGAAGGTGACAACCGCTGAATTGACAAGCCTATCAAAAGTAATATTTTCAAAGTCAATAAATTTACAACTGATCCACAATCTAGCATGATTCAAGTTATCATAGTGTCCCCAATAACCCCTAAGACAAAGAGGATGATTGTGATGCTCTGACCCAAGTTGTAAATCATCATCAGTAAAAGTGATATAGGAGATCCATTCAGCACAGAGTTCTCTGAGTGGTGATGAATTAGCATTATCCATATAAAAATCTGGGCTTATTAAAGCTTAAATCAATGCTTTTCTATGCTCTTTTGATAATTACAAAGCATCATATACAGTTAGAAGAGCTGGAATACACTTTAGATGTGCTAAGACATCATATTTAACTTGAGGTGATGCATTTCAAGAATTGTGTCTAGTAGGTATTTTGGGGAATCTCCTATTTTTGCCTTTTCTGTTGAGTCAAACTTTGACAGCTCCTTTGTCTTAGGATTCAAAGAAACCTCTGAAAAAGAAGGAGACTTTTTATGTTGCTGCTTTTATAGTGATGAAAGACGTTAACCATAGTGCAAAGTTATCTCATCTACCTCTTGATTTTGAGAATTAATCTCTTCAATTTTAACTATAAAACACTCTATACTTGCTTTATTTTTCTCAACTATTTCCTTCTCAAACAATTTAAGCTGACAAATAGTCAGCAAGTTTTACAAGTATTCTATTAGGCTGAGTATTTTCTTCCTCATAAGGAGTCTTGGGTTTCTTTGAATTTCTTACTCTTTTTGAAAACTTTTTCTTTTTGTTCCCCTTTACTGGTTTTGGCCTTTGAATTACCAGAGGTGGGTGGCTTGAGGATTTTACAGCAGACAATAACTTTTTTTTTTTTTTTTTTTTGCTAAGATATGTTTGCCATTCATTAGCACTTTTAGCTTCTGATTAGAAAGCATCTTCCTAAACTTGTAAATCAAATTCTATCATGATTTCATAGTGTCGGTATGCTAAGATTGCCTACACGATGCATGTTCGGATAAGCATAAACATAAAACACATCATCATCAACTTGGAATGCCACTTTGACTTCCCCCTCAGGGAGGCAAATAGTGGGAATCAAATCATCATTTATGTCTTTAACTAAGGACACATTATTGAAAGTTGCAATCGATTCCTTAAGAGAAGAGGACTCTTTAATTACAAGTTCCCCGTTTTTAATCATTGCTTGAATAATGTTTTTCAAAACATAACATTCCTTAAGTGGATGGCTAACAATCCTGTAATATGGATAATACTTTGGATCACCAGCTTTATTAACCTCAAAAGATCTCTTTGGTTCAGTCAATTGTATAGCTTTTTCTTTCATCAATTGGTTGAAAATAGTTTCCACATCATCATGATGGAAACTATATTTCACTTATTTCTTTCCTTTCAAAGAAAGTCTTCTGGTTTATCCTTTACCTTTACCAGTTTCATTATCCTTCTTTTTAATAAAAGTAGCCATTGACTCTCTTTTCTTCATTGGCTTCTTATTTTCAGTCCTTTTGTCATCTGAAGAGTTTGACCTTTGAACTATACTTTTTTTACCAAGCAATTTGTCTTTCAATTTCACTAGCTTTTGAAATAAGTGCATCAAATGTTTGAGATTTTACAGTGCCAACATTGTTATTTTTGTTAGTAAGTTGTTAGAGCACATTTGAACCATTAATTATTCTGAGCATTACAAGTTCAAACTTCTCCATCGTGTAATGAAATCATTTGCATTTTCATTTGGTTTTATCTACCATCTGCTAGATCTTTGGTGGATATTTTTTCTGTTGAACTTACAAATTGAGCCAAAAATGCCCTTTGTATGTAATCTTAGGTAAGGATAGAAGTTGAAGCTGTGTGTATCAAGTGAATATCGATCCTTTGAGGGATTGCATAAACTACCTAATCAATAAGGCATCAGATTGAGCTAACTCACCATATATAGAATAAAAATGAGCTAAGTGTTCTTGTGATGATCCATAAATTCCATCAAACTTTTTAAATTTTGGCTTTTAATAATCAACTACAAACAGAAGATTATCATAATGAGTGGGATATGGCTTTCGATATCAAAGATGCTTAGAACTCTCTGATTTTTTTGCCTATTAATGCTTTGATATCAACCTACATTGTTGGTGCAGTTGATGTTTGAACCTCTTTATGATGTATATGCTCGTGTGCAGACATGCTTGCTTGATTGGCCACTTGAGCAACCAAAGCAGCGATTTCAACATCCTTTTGGGTTAACCTTCGCTGCATTTCTTGTAGTTGCTCATCGAGATTGGTTATACTAGTCATGAGCACAGGCATGTCTTTGCATTGGGATTTTTCATCAATTACCAATCTTTTGTGAAACTTTGTTGTTAAGTTAGTAGAAAAATCATCTTTTCCAAACAAAGCTTTTGGATCTCCATATAGAAGATTATCGCAACTGGCCATGGAACTGATTGGCTATCTTGGACTTTCCAATCTACTTCACGTTGATGATTTTTAAGATATTGTAGTTGATTGATCTTGATTGTTTGAAGAAAGTGATTTTTGAGATATCATAATTGGGTGATTTTGATCATGTGATTTATTTGAAGTAATTGACTCCTCAGATGGAGATTTTACACTCATTTTTACCCGAGACTGCGAAATAGGACTGGTTTGAAGCTTTGCATCACTTGTGGATGCATGGGGCATCTCATGTCCACGATGCATTTGTTTTGCCAGTAAGAAACTTGAAAAGAATGCCTACTTTTCTTTTTCTTTCTCTAATTTAGCGGCCTTTGATTTCTCAATGCTAAAAGCAGGAAGTGGATGCATAACTGCTTCAGGAGTGTTAGCGATTTGAGGTATTTCAATTTTTCTATTCGGTCCCATGTTGTTCTTTGACTCAAAAATCTTCTTTACCTTAGTTGAAGCTAAAAGAACTTCAACCCCTTTGGCCCTAAAGTTTGCAACAAATTTAGCCCTTTTCAATGTTTTCACCACTTTTATCCTTGAAAAGGATAAGGGAGTTATCTCTTCTTCTTAGATAGATGTCACCATAACAGAAGTTGTCGATGGCAATTCAATTGGAATTGACCTAACTAGAATTTAATTAGTACACAGTTGATTTTCAACTACTGCCCTGACAAACATTATACCCTTGGGCATTTTATTACTAGGGGATTTCTTATTTTTTGTGGGTGATTTTATCGTTGTTCAAAGCAACCATAGTCTTTGGGACTAAAGTCGCCTTGGTGCACTCTTTATTGGAAGTTTTTAAGGCATCCAATAGTGAAATGTGTTTTGAGGCAACTTGACCAACAGCCATAGACATGCAGTCAAGCGTGAAAGTATCACGATACTATCTCTTTTTAAAAGCTTTGTATGCCAAAGTTTGAATCAGATGATAGTAAACAATAATTCTCAGTGGCATGTGGAAAACTTGCAAAACTGATACCTAAGAATTAATTTAGAAATGGAGATGAAAGGGAGAACGGGTCCCACTAGGCATGCCAAAAATCATGTTAAGCAATAATATTAAAAGAAAAATATTGATTGCAAAACACAATTTCACTCCTATTGTAAAATATAGAAGCTCTTATTATATGGGTTGGACCCATTCAAGATATAACGTATCCCTCAATTGTATCCCTTAATTCAAAGGAATACCCTTTTATTCTAATTACCTATTTATCACAAGTTCAATTCAGGCATCAAGAGTAGACATTTATTTTGTTTATTTTAAGTAACTAAACCAAGATAAACCCATGATTAATAAGATCAGGTCATAATGTAATTCACAATAAATAAATTCATTGGTGTATTTTTTAAGGGGTAGTTGGTTAATTTTCCTTCTAATGACAATTATTTATTTATTTATTATTATTTTTTTAGGGGGTGAACTTTTGGGTTCATAAGGGTCGTGACTAGACCCATTTAAATGGGTTGCCTACGTGTCTAAGTCGGGAAATAATTAGGATTAGAATCAAGTCAAACGTAATTCTTACTTCAATTATTAAAACTACTTTTTCTAGAATTTGATTTTATTAAGAAGCTTTAATTTGAGGCCTTGAGGCCATTAAAACTTCAAGAAAAAAAAATTAGGATTATGCTTCAATTTTATTTGTGTAATCCAACTCTATTTCAATATCTTCCATGCACTTAAAAATGCATTGCTTCTCACTATTGATTGATTTTTTTATTTATGTTTTAAATGAACAAACATGTTGAGTTGCTTCAGAAATAAAAATTTCTAATTGGTTAGGCAACTGAGGTTTTTTGAAAAGCAAAAAATATAGAAATCAAGATTCTTTGTTGATACAGATTGCATCAAAGTGTAAATTTTAGTAGAGATTTCTCCCTCTCTCTCTCTCTCTCTCTCTCTCTCTCTCTCTCTATCACATGGGATTTGAAACGTGAAGAAGATTGTGCTATATAGCTATGGTTGTTGGTAGTACTAGAACTTTTGACGATAAAGTTTATCATTATCGAAAACTTTTTAAAACCTTTAGATTTGACTAGATGTTTTTTGGTGCCTTTAATTACTTAAATTTTGGAGCAACAGATAGCTCTATTTTTTTTAATCTATAAAAGATTAGGATTAAAAGCCAATAGACTTAAATTTTAGAGCAATAGATAGTTATCTCTCTCTCTATTTTTTTTTTAATCTGTAAAGGATTAGAATTAAAGGCCAACGACAACTTTAATCCTAAACAGATTTTGATTCCAGATCTGAAGTCTCTGAAAAGAGTATGTCAATTGGAAAAATATTAGGTCTGGAATCTTTAAAAGAGTCCGTAACTGATCATTATCAGATACAAAAAGGAAAAAAATAGACAAAAGAAGGAGAAATGTTGTCTTTTCACAGTAAAATTCTAAATAATCCCTCTTTCTTCATATTTCGTCTTCTTTTTTATTTTATTTATTTATTTATTTTTGGCCTTCATTTCCTCTATCACGTTTTTAATTAATTCACAGACTTCTACTTATACAAGACTTACATGGCTCTATATGCATCACATTTGTGAATGTGGCCAATTGATGAATGTGGCTGGTTAACCACCCCACGTCCTTTTCCTTGCCTTTTTTTTCTTTTTTAATAAAAACTTCAACATCCCAACACACATATATGTATCGTATGTATATATATTATGATTATTTATTTACTGTAGGAAAAAGCCTATACAAAAAATTTAAAGATCCTTTTTTATTTTTTAAAAATAAATAAAAAATAATAATTTAACAAAGTGGTTTGTAATAATTATGTAGCCAATTTTTTGATTATGTAACTTTCACATGTCAGTGGTTAAACTACTTTTACCAATACCATTCAACTATACTTTCAACTTATTCTTTCCAGTTCATATATTGTCATACAATCAGCCTTAAGGATCTTATGAGAAATCTTCTCAAATGCGGAACTTGCAAACTTCATCATAAAATTGTAACCATACTCCTATACAATATTGAATGGATGCTTATGCATAGGAATTCAGTGACCTACTGTCTTTCTCATCTGTGAGTGATCATACTTTTCACCAAATTACATAGAGAGAGGACCCATTAACCTTTCATCCACATTGGAACTCACTGGGAGGAAGTTCAATGTTTTTTTTTGGTTCCAATTTTCTTCTCAACATGATTGTAAATGTCATTTCATATTAGTTGTTGCCTCAACCACACACATTAATAATTTAATTTTACAATGTATGTATTGGACCTTTTTCACATTGTTAGGAAGTTCAATTTCCTTAAACTCCAAGTAGACATTATATTCTTTTGTACCTTACCCTTGTCATCATTAATGGTTCTTCAAATCAAGTTTGCTCATCTCCATAGGAATGATCAATTTCAATAGTTTCATTATTTGGAGTTGGAGAGAAAAAAACATGTGTATTGAAGATGGCATGTGGTTTCTCTTGTTAGAGACGACATTCCTATCAAAGCTAAAATTTAATATTTCTATAAAACAAATAGCTATGAATATTGAATAACAAATCTTATCAAAATATGTATATATATATATTAAACCACTAATTCAAACTCTTCAAATAAGGCTATCAATTACACATTACTCTCATCTCAAGTTTAAATTAACGTTTATTTCTTCTAACTCAAATGCATAAAAATAAACAACAATGTTCAACAATATATAATGTTCAATAATGTTCAGGAATATATTAGATGCACAAAAATGAAAAATTGTATTCTCAGAAGGCCCTTGAATGGCAATTCAACATTTTATAATATATATGATGTCAAGGTATTAGAAAATGAATCTTGTTGAACTAAATTATGTTTGCAAATCCTAGATGGAAGTAAATAAAAACATTTAGGAATAGAAATTTTTATCTACTAAATATCATTACAATTTGTTCTATTCCATATCAAATTAAAAAAAAAATAAGAGAATGCATAAATAATTTGACCTTAAGATAACATAGCACAACACATATGGTTTGTGGGGTTTTCTATTAAGAATATTATTTTATAGAAGAAAATTCTAACATGACAGAGCACCAATTTCTTTTTGGATTTTAGTGAAACGAACTCGTGAAAATGCACAGTTTAGGATTTATAATTTTATCCACTTGCACATTTTTCATGCTTTCACTTTTGATTTGCAACCATTAGAAAAATATATATTTATGTATATAATATTTTAAAAAAAAATTACATGGTCAACCCTTCCCCTACTATATAGAGTGGGGTTGGGTTTCTTTTTTGTTGTTCAAAGTTTTGACACCCATTTATTCCAATTAAATAGAACAAATACAGATAATTATTTTTGAATTAGTGATTCCCAACAAAGAACACTTGCACATTTTTACTCACCTTCGAAAAACACCAAGATAGTGACTCAAACTCACAATGGCTCTCTTGCGGTAAAGATAGTGCTTGGGTTTAAAATTGGCAGTCAAATGAGGTATACAGTCGTTGACGATAGTCCTCATAACAACAAAAGTGTTTGGTTTTGAAATCGATAGCGAGCAGCAGTAGATATCTGAAGCCCAATCAAAAAATAACTTTGATTTTGAACACAACATACATAGGTAGAGCGTTTCTTAGGTTACTGTACATATATAGATAGAGGGTTTTTTAGGTTACTGTTAGCCAGGAATAGAAATAACATCGTTTCATTATCGATTAGCTCGCGAACTTTATGGGTCAAACCATATTAAGTTCAAGCGCGGCTCAATTCATTATTGAACCTTAAACAAAGCTCGAATCTGGCTCGAATTTATTACAAATCAAGCTCGAATCGAGATTTTATAGAGTCGAGCTCAAATAGTTTGATAAAAGCTCGATTCATTTCCCCCCTAAAGACTAGTTTGATTTTAAGTTTTTTAGGACATGTTATTCTTGAGCTCGACTTGAACCCCGATGTATATGTGACAAGGCAAGGTTGATTGCAACAAAGTCGTGCTTGCTTGATCAATAAGAGTGTCAATGAACTGAACTGTTTGTGAACTATTAACAAGTGACTCATTAAGGGCTCAGCTTAAACTCAACCCTTTTAATAAATAAGTTGAGATTGAACCTCCTTTCAAACCCATTTATTAAATGAATTGGACCCATGCTTAAGAATACTTGACTCGTTTAGCTCAGGAGCCTACTTATATAATTATGATATTAAAATATATAATTTAATAACATTAGTTAAATTATTTAACTGTTTAGATATTCGATATAAATGAGTTTTAGTGGACCGAATTTTAATATTTTTTTTACGAACTAACTCTAAACTTAATTTTTTTAGGTCTTATTAAACTTGAACTTAGCTTGAACCTAACAAATATAAGACGAATTGAACTTGAACTCGAGAAATTGGAGGTCAATATGGCCCACTTGCACCTGGGGGACGAGGCCCACTTGGACCCTACTTGCTTGGTAGAATTTCAAGACCCCTAAAGCCGTTTTGGATCAAATTATAATGGAGTCTGCGAAACCGGGTCCGCTTTAGAATGGATTCTCTAAAACCGGGTCGCTTTGTGCTGTACACTCATCTGTGAACCGAATTAATGAAGTTGCCCTTTTACGTTGATCAAAGGAGTCCTGACCTGCTAGGGTTCCAAATTTGGAGGTTTTTCCGTTTCTCAGGCTTCAAAAGGTTGGGTGGGTTCCACCTGTTCGACGATTACCATCCTCCTCCCAGTTCCTCAACACACGCACGTCTATACACATATAGATTGAGTTTGTGTTCAGGAGCAGCAGCCATGTCATTGAGAACGATGACCAGAAATTTGAGAAGGCAGCTGATGCCTTGTATGTCTGCTCCTGCTTCTATGTTGCATTCGCATGCTACTAGCTTTGGTATGTTCGTTTCTATCTCCTTCTCTCCCCTTGCTCTCGAGAATTTTGTTTTCGTTATGTTTTTTTTTTTTTTTTATTATTGTGTTGAGAGGTTATTTAGATTATTATTTTTCTTGTGTTGCCTTTTGTAATGCTTATATCCAATCCTTGTATGTATTTTGTGTTTAAAACTAACTAAACTAAATATAAAGGACAGGGATTTCCCTATTGCACAGGTGATGATTCCCAAATCTTTGGGCCACCTTGTGCATCAGTATGAGTGTGGATTGCTAAAATTTTCAATGTAAAGGTCAGTGCTAAGGATTTGTAACGTCTTTATTCTAGATGCTTTCAAAAAGATGAAACAATCTCCTAAAAGGTATGCAACATTTAATTTCTCTATGACACTAGCATTGCCCAGTTGCACTCGCATCCCTCATCTGAACCTAAACACAGCAATATATAGTTTGTGTGCTCGTACTATATAGGTGTGACGAATTACAGGTGGATTCATAACTATGTCAAAACCTTAAGCTAAGATGCACGGGCACGGATATAGAACATGGAGATGACACATCCTAGGTACGCCGACACGCCTCTTTTAAAAATTATGAAGACATAACATGGCAGGGGGATGTTCAAGAATAGATGCATATTTATACATGCATACACATATAGGGGTGAGCAAAAACCGACCAAGCTGAAAAAATCAAACTGGATCGACCAAATTCGGTCGAAACGGTTCGGTATTTCAGTTAACTAGTCTAGTTCAATTTATTTTTTTCAAAAGAATAAAAAAAAATTCAGTTTTCATCCAGTTTGGAAAATTTGATCACCGAACTGATTGCAAAATTGAAGCTTATAGTTTTTCATATTAAATTATGTATTCAACTTAACATATGTTTGTAAGGTGTGGTCCATCGATTTAGGCGTATCCTAAGTTCTAATCCAATTAATATATTTGCACATTTTATAATTTAGTTGATTTGCAGGCAGTTCTTTTATAAACAAAATAGTTTTTTTGAAAAAAAATAAATTTAGTTTTGTTCGATATTTGACTGAGCTGACCATATGCTTAGCCATAGATGCCAACCTAATTTTTAGCCCTACACACACGCACACACACATATGAGAAGCAACTATCTATTTATTTTTATAATATATACATTTATCTTTTATTTATTTGTAATTTAGAAATTCTTGAACAAATTGGGAGCTTTGGGTGTTAAAGTTCCTTTTTTTTTTTAATTAAAGATGGGATTAATAGATATATATATGTTTATGCTACTTTCATTTCATTATTTAATTTCCATTTTTTTCTTTAAAATTACAATGATTTTCATGTCTATCTAAGTGATGGACGGGTGAATGTCCAGTTGGGAAAAATTAAAATTAATTTGACATGTTTAGATGTATGTCCAACACGTGTTAGGAGATTGTCATATGAGTGTTGGTATTTGACATGGACACTACTCGGACATGGCACATTCCTAGAAGTTTTGTTGCTTCCTAGCACTTAAATATGCAAAATTTGTGGGGGATCACACTTCACCATAAAAATATGATCATCTTGGAAGAAAAAGATGAAAAAAAAGAAGAAATTCAACTTTTAAATATTGAAATTTGTAATATTGTTTGTAACACTGCTGCACAAGGAGTGTTCCATAGGCACTTCTTAAGACTCCTTGAGCATTGACAAACTTCTTACCTTTAGTTTAAATTTATTAAAAAAAGTGCATTAATTTTGAATGCTAAAATTGGTGGAACAACTAAGGAGCATGCATTGGTCACAGTTTGACATGATGTGCACGTACATGAGAATTTCAAAAAAATTAGGATATAGATACTCCTTGTTTTATATGACAAATAAATTGCTTATATTTGGTATTAACAAGCTAATTAGTAGTCAAAGGGTCTTGTATTTTAAATATTAAAAGGTTGAATAGGAGAGCAAAATTCTATAAATTCATACTTATTTTAATTATTCTTATTTTAATTATTGCCGTCCACTTTATTTTCTTCAAACATGCAGCAAAACTCTAGATGTGTCTATAAGTATGTCTTGATGTTAAATACGCGTGTCTTGGTGATAGACATGCCCATCTTGTGTGGTTTTGAAGCATATGTTGAAATTAAATGTTAAAAAAAAAAAATAGTAGAAGCATTGGTGGCTTAAATGTGTCATATATGGACATGACACTCCCAAAGGCCCCCATGCTTCTTAGTGGAGTCGTTTCTATAAATGTGGTAAAGCAAAATAAAAATTGCTTCTCAAGTTCTATGGCTTAAAACACCCCTCCCTATGGGAAAAAGGGATGGGGCTTCTGTTTCATGTTAAAGATAAAGTTGGATAGTGAAATTAGAAAAATGGTTTGGCTTTTTGGTAAACTAAATGGTATAGGGCTGCAAGGGTTTTCTTGATATACATTCATAGCACAGGATGAAAATTCATAAGTTCTTGTTCCAACAACAACGATGACGATGACAACAACAATAACAACAACAAGAATAATAATGATCATCATCATCATCATTATTTTTTTCTTACCCTTGGATGTTGTCTTGGGGGGGGGGGGTACCCTATTTTGGCCTAGAAATTTGGCAATAAGGTGATATCCTAAGTTACATTTCAGGTTTTAAAGAAGTACGCGAAGAAGAAAAAAGCCACATGGTTAGCAATGTCTTCAGCAGTGTTGCTTCAAACTATGATCTCATGAATGATTTGATGAGTGTAGGATTACATAGATTGTGGAAGGATAGGTTAGACTCTGTAGTCATTCATCTTGAAAAATTTTTAAATTTGCAAGATGTTACCCGCTGCTTCTTACAATGCTTTTCTTATTACTCAACTTTTTCCAGATTGGTTTCGAAATTAAGTCCATTTCCTGGAATGAAGCATCTTGATGTGGCAGGAGGAACAGGTAAATCACGTTGTCTATATATCTAATGCTTTTCTGTAGTTATTAAGGCTGTAAGTCTAAACCTGGAAGTGGGGGGACATGTGCATCATGGGTGGTTTGAGAACGAAAAGAAGATTAGAAACATTCTCTATGATGGTTTTATTTTTACTATTATAAAGCCTAAAGATCAAAACTCAACTCATCGTCATGGTCTATTTTAACCGCGGAAAGGTTATGATACCATCAAATTTTTTTTTCCTTGTTTTTAGTTTTGGTGACCAATTGGATGCAAATGGGAAAAGATGCCTTACAATTTATTTTAAGTTGTAAAGTTGAAATTGAAACAATTATAGTTCAAAACTGGGGAATATTAGAACTTTTATTGTTTTGGTTGTAAAAAGCAACCTTCTCAAGGGCAGAGTTATATTGGACCCACCCCAATTATGGATTGCAAACCCTCGTCTTGTGAACCATCCTACAAGATTGCTAATAGGGGGTGGACCAAGGAATTTTATTGAGCGGAAGAAAAATTAAACAAAAATAAACATTACAGATTTTCTAAATATCATAAAAGTTCATATCGTTAAGCTAAACACGAATAATATGTGCAATAAAATAAAGCATTAAAATATTTAAATCTCGAATTAGAACCAAATATAGTTT
The DNA here is from genome assembly GCA_019916065.1 of Vitellaria paradoxa. Taxonomy (NCBI): domain Eukaryota; kingdom Viridiplantae; phylum Streptophyta; class Magnoliopsida; order Ericales; family Sapotaceae; genus Vitellaria; species Vitellaria paradoxa. Next base: position 20,301,717 of record CM034242.1, on the reverse strand, counting down.
AAACACAAAATACCTTAGTTGTTTTTGGAAGAGATGTGATTGAATCTTGATTCTTGAGATAAATTTATTGCAAGTTGAAGATGGAGCTTTAACATATGTTAAAATGATGTCTTGATGGGAGAGGATGAGGGTTTGGGAGATAGAAAGAGAGGGGTAGAAAATAAATAAAAAAATTCAGTGTGGGTTGAATTCGGTTGAAACTTGAGAGAGAGCGAGAGGAAAAATAATGGTCGAGTGGGTTGAGAGAGAGTGAATGAGCGGACGGTGGGTTGTGTGTGTGAGAGAGAGAGAGAGAGAGAGAGAGAGATGGGGGTGTAGAAATGAAAGATGTTGTAAGTTTGGTGTAACAAGAGAGAGAGATAGGGGGTGTAGAAATGAAAGATGCTGTAAGTTTGGTTTGACGCGCGCGCGCGCACAAGAGAGATAGAGAGAGAGAGAGAGAGAGAGAGAGAGGAAATGAGAGATGAAGAGGTAGAGAGAGAATAAATAGAGGATGAAGAGGCATAGTTGTGGGTTTGGTTTAGAGAGAGAGAGAGAGAGAGAGAGAGTAAAAAGATACAAAAAATAGAAAAAAGTAATGGAAAGTACGAAAATAACTTTTTAACTAATTTGATAATACCAAAAAAAAAAAAACTATCACACATATAAAGGGCAATTTCTAAAAAATAATAAAAAATTAATATAATATATATGAAAATTTTGAAGCCAGTGGGGGCATTTGCCCTTGGTCCCTTTTTAAGTCCGCTAGTGATTGCTAACTAGACAAGTATAGGCTTATTCTGCCTTTTCATCACGTGGGCTACCTCTTGGGGTTGGAATGATGTAGATTGAAAGCTATATTTAAAGACTCGTAGTTTATTTTCACTTGGACTCAGATGCATCATAAGCAAAACTTTCATGTAGATTCAATACTGAGTTTTCCTATCCTTCTGGAAAATTAATTATTATAAAACAGTAACAATACTGATTTTGTAAACATTTAGTGCATCAGATGAGTGACTTATTTTATTGTGAAATTGAATTTTAATCTTGATGAGTACAATGTGTTGCTTTGTCTAACTCTGAGGTTTTGATGCTCTAAGATGCAAATTTTAAGTGTTGTTGTTTTTAAATAAGAAAGAGATGTTCCGAGGAGCACTTACTTTGCTGTCTCGATTGAATGTGGACTTAAAATTTTTGGTAATTAATATTGTGACCACAAAAGTGAAAGTTATCTATCTATATTATACTTTTTGAGCTTGAGTTAAAAATACTCTAATTTTACAGGGGATGTTGCTTTTAGGATCCTAGAAACTATAAACAGTGTCAATCGTAGAGCGTTGCAAGATGTTTTTGAAGATAATATCTTTGAAGAAACTAAGATATATATTTGTGACATCAATCCAAATATGTTGAACGTTGGAAAAAAGAGGGCCCAAGAGAGAGGTAATGTTTGTGAAGTGCATTTGAAATTGAATAATTCATGTGTATCATCTGGATGAATGGAGCTAAAACTTTCAGTGGGCCATTTGTTCTGGATGATATATCCTGTTTTCTTTCGGGAATAAGATTGTACTTCAACATTTCTTAGGTATTGGAGAACACCGATCCCTCATATGGGTGGAAGGAGATGCAGAAGCTCTAAGTTTTGAAGATGATTCAATGGATGGCTATACAATTGCCTTTGGAATCAGGAATGTTACGCATATAGAAAAAGTCCTTGCTGAAGCGTTTAGGTAACTTCTGCTTGTTGGTTGTTGAATGTAGTCGAAAATTTTAAAATCTCAACATAATATTGAGTGATGAACATTGTGTTTTTTCCTATTTATTTCCTTAAATTTTAGGGGAAAATCAAAGATAATTGTTGGATGTTGAAGTATAAAAATTGGGAAAAATTAGACGCACAAGCGAGTGGTCCCTCTAGTTTGTATTTATAGTCCTGAAATCTATACACGATAGGAAATACATATCAATCACAATCCTCACAATCTTTCAAAGTATTCATATAACCATAAATACGCACATTCTATAGCTAGCGTATATTCCGTGGTTAACACTCCGTTAAGTTGGAGCATACATATCATAAGTTCCAAGGTTGTTACAAATATATTGAACTTATACTAGGCACCTCAACAAGTTGCCAAGACTTTGGTTGACAACCACAGTTTGCCCATCAGTCTGGGGATGGCAGGCAGTGGGGAATTTGAGCTTAGTTTCAACCAAGGACCATAGGGTTCGCAAAAAATGGCCCATAAAACAAACATCTTGGTCAGACACAGTAGCCTTAGCGGGGCCAACATGAAATTTCTGAACCACATGTCGAGCTTCATTGGTAAGAATGGGCGGAGAGTCAGAAGAAGTTTCTTTTAGGAGAAGAGCAAACACAACAAATTCTTTGAGAATTTCATGCTCAAACTCCTTAGGGCTGATTATATGTGGTTTCTTTTTGTTCTTTGGGCTAGCTTTGTGAGGAGTGATGGGCTTTTGGTGAAGTGGATGAATAGTGATTCTTTCCATTAAACATGAAGGAGCAAGAATTGTAACATCGAGAAGTCGAATATCCATGGTCAACCTAAGATGAGGTGTCCTACATCCATGGGAATAACATCTGATGCAGGAGCATAACTAATTGATCTCTCTCTCTCTCTCTCTCTCTCTCTCTCTCTTTAAATAAGTAAAAGGGTCATGTGACTAGCATATGACTTTTAATGAGTTTGGATGGTTAGGATTTGTTCTCTTATTTTAAGATGAAGGGTGAAGATTCTAGGATTATTAAGACTATTATAAGTAGTCTCTTTTATTCTGCAGCAAGGATTATTGATTGGTTTTTGATAAATAGAAAAAGCTGAGTTTGTTTTTTGAGCCCTAGACTGAGCTCCTATTGTAATTATATTATTTTGTCTCCAATGTTTTTTTTTTAGTTTCTGCATTTATCTTCCTTGGCTGCATTAAGTGGTATCAGAGCCTCAAAACTATGATTAGACACGATGGTTGATTATGGTAGAGGCCGTGGGAGTGGAAGAAACCAAGTGCAACAAACAGAGATGGCTGAACTGAGATGTATGATTGAAGATTTTTTGTGAGTGGTACAAATGCTGTAGTGCAGGGAACAAGTGGAAGCTCGTACGGAGATTCTGGAAGGCAATCACGACCCTTTTGACATACTGAAAGGTAGTCTAGAGGATGACGACGAAGTAGAAGAGGAGAATCTCTTCTTTGAGATTGAGCACGTAGAAATCTGAATTGAGGTAGATTGGAAGAGAGATTAGTGTGAGCCCTTGATTTGAGTGGCGGAGGAATTAAAATTGAGGTTAATTTTTTTGGAAAAATGCATGTGGAAGATTATTTGGATTGGGAAACTAGTTTGGAGATCTATTTTGGGGGTAAACCCATGGCAGAAGAGAGAGATGCTATTTGTGAAGCTTAAATTGAAGAGTATTGTAGTTCAATGGTGGAAGCGAATTGAGGAGTAGCGATCTCGACAAGGAAAGCGAAAAATCTGCACATGAGAACATATTCCAGCTGATTATGTAATGGAGTTGTATGAGAAATTTCATTCCTTGAAACAAAGGGGCATGACAACCGAGGAGTATACATCTAAGTTTAACAACCTTTCTATTCGAGTTGGTTTAAACGAGAGTAGTGAACAAATGACTTCTTGTTATCTCTCAGGCGTGAACCAGTCAATTAGGGATGAGATGGGAGTAGTTCATATGTTCAACCTAGAAGATGCTTGACAAAATACCTTAATAGTTGACAAGAGGGTGTGGCGTTATGGTGTGAGAAAACCATTGCCTGTCCGTGTGGATGGTACATCACAGCGAAATGTAGCTGCTGTTCGGAGTGAACAAAATGTCCCAAAATTTGATAACGAGTTGCTACAACTAACTAACCTAGTGGTGGAATCAATGGGGTGGCTGATAGAGGTGAAAAAGGCAAAGCAATTGCAAGATTAGATGGAAGATATGTTGCTGGTGCAAATAACTCGAAGGTAGGTAATACTTCACAGGTTCGTTGTTTTATTTGTGGAGAGAAGGGATGCACATCTTATGGATGCCCACAACGAAGAATCAATTTAGTATAACCTGGGAAAGAGGAAGAGGAAGTAATGGAACCAGTTTATGACAAATATGATGATAGTGAGGAAGATGTTGAAGTTCTTCCAGTCCAAGGTGAGTCCTTGGTTGTACGAAGAGTGATGACAACTCCCAAGAATGAAGAAGAGGAGGATTGGAGGAGACATAATATTTCCTATGCAAGTGTTTTTAGTGGTGATGAAGTTTCTAATTTTATTCTTGATGGAGGTAGCAATGAGAACATCATTTCAAAGGAGGCCATAGAAAAGTTGAAATTATCAACTGAAAAGCATCTAAATCCTTATAAGGTTGCTTGGTTTCGAAAGAGAAATGAGGTATTGATTACTTCTCGTTATTTAGTTAAATTTACAGTAGGCAGTAATATTGATGATGAAGCTTGGTGTGACGTGGTGCTTATGGATACATGTCATATTCTTTTGGGGAGGCTGTGGTTGTATGATTAGGGCATGGTTCATTATACAAAAGTAAACATATTCCTTCAAGGAAGGTAGTGAAAATCTTACTTTGCAACCTCTAAAGGAAGGAGTTACAAATTTTCCTAATGCTAGAATGATTAATGGTTTCTTGACTATCGAAAAGTTTGAAGATGGAGAGGCTTTTGTTGAACATGTTCCAAGTTCCACGAAGAAGTAAAGGCATCAATCGAAGGTCGTAATGAGTCATATTCAGCAGCTAATAAACATCAAAGGGTGCAAGAATTTGTAGAAGGTGACTTGGTGCTAGTACCTTTGAAGCGAGAAAGGTTCACTGAAGGAACTTATCACAAACTTTAGTTGAGAAAATTTGCACCATGTAAGGTAGTGAAGAAAATTAGTTCCAGTGCTTATATAATCGAGCTGCCACCTGAGCTGCAAATCAGTCAAATCTTTAATTTTTTTAACTTGTACCCATTTGATGGATTTGATGGAGACTGAGGCTGTAGAAGAACAAGTTAAACAACTACAAAGGTGAAGAACAATGTCATTGAAAATGTACTTGATGTTAAAGAAGTTGAATTTAAAAGAGGCAACAAATATAGGCGATTCTTGGTGAAATGGTGGGGCAAACTAGCTATTGAAAGCATTGGGATTGCTGAAGAAGAATTGAAGAAGATTGATCTTGAGTTATATAAAGAGATTATCAAGGTTTTCTCGATGGAGTCGAGTTGTTCCTACTTAGAGGGGTTGATGCAGAAGCATAACCAATTAATTAGTGTCTTTTTTTTTTCTATGTTTATGAGTGTTTTATATATATATATATAAATAATAGAGGGGTCATGTGATTAACATGTGATTTTTAATGAATTTGGATGGTTAGGATTTGTTATTTTATTTTAAGATGAAGGGTCAAAATTCTAGGGTTACTAAGACTATTATAAATAGTCTCTTATTTTGTAGCAAGGATTATTGATTGATTTTTGATAAATAGAAAAAGTTGAGTTTGCTTTTTGAGCCCTAGGCTGAGTTCCTGTTGCGATCACATTATTCTGTCTATTGTTTTTCTATTAGTTGCTGTGTTTGTCTTCCTTGTCTGCATTAACATCACACCAGATGTTATCCTTATAGTCGAGGAATTGGATGGGCACGAGGCAACGCTGCTTGACATCTATGGAAGAATTGTCAACCCAAGAGACACTATATGGGGCAGGGTGAGGAATAGGTTGTAGTCGAAAACGGGTTATAGTGCCGGTAGAGATTGCATTAATGCAACTACCACTGTCAATGATAATCTTGCATGGCTTGTTATTGATTTTGATGAAGGTGTGAAAAATGGCATGACAATGCCAATCAATAGTTTACTTAGGTTGTGTAGGGATGCAATGCACAACTCTTAATCGAGAGGCAAATACGCACTATGAAGGCACCCCAAAAAGGTCTCATTAGGCTCGTCATTAAAATCTTCAAAGTCCTTGAGGTTAGTTTCATAGATTTGTTCTTGCAATTGGTCCTCATTAATTGCCCCCGCAGCTTCCCTAAGGTTCAGGGTATCGGTAGACGTGTGACTAAAACGCTGGCAGTTAAAACATTTCACATGGAAATGGTCTTGAGGGCCATCAAATGTTGTTTTCTTGCTTCAGATGTCAAAAGCAGGTGAGATATTAGAGGGAGCTGGTTCTAACATAGACTTAGATTTGGGAGATGAAGTCTGGCAAGAAGGCTGGCGATTGTGGTCATTTGAGTCACTAGGACTCTTAGTGACTATTTCATAGTTTTAGTTTTAAGTAAAGTAAAAAAATATATAATAATAATAATAATAATAATAAAAATAATATAATAATATTAATTACCCAAAAAAAAAAAAAAGGAATAATATTATTTCAAGGTGGTGACACCCCTAAAAACAATTTCTCTTCCACGATCATCCTAAAGACCTTGCTTAAATATGCTTAAAGTCATGGCCTCATCTTCGATAACATTGCATTTCACACGAAACTCGTCAAAATGAGTTACGTACTCAACCACAAATTGGTTGCCTTGCCTAAGGTTATTCCATTGGTTTAACAGATTGATCCTATAGGATGAGGGCACGTATTGTCAGTCAATTTTGCACTTGCGCATACTCCACTTCTTTTGCTTTAGACATGCCATGCCAATTAAAGAACAATTTATGTCGCAAAGCCATTAACTAAAGATGGAAGCGTCAAGACGACCATCAAAAGATGGTGCATCTAACTTGATGTTTTTGAAAAGTCTATCATCAAAATTATGGGTTTTAAGGTCATTATGGTAATGACCACGATCTCTGTCATGGACCCTACGGTTTTGCCTATGGGGTAATTGATTACCTCTCCTAATATGGTGATTGTAAGAGGCATCAGAATCATTGACGTTCGACAAATGGTGGGTTCTTTCAAGGGTTTCCACCCTAGTGGCTAAGTCCTCCCTTGCTGATTAGCAAGAAATTCTTCTTGGAAAATCATTATTTGGTCTTGAAGGTCTTTAAACATTTGGCCCATTTGTGCATCTATGGGGGCAATGGGTTGAGGTTCCATGTTACTGGTTGACGTATTCAATGTGACAAGACGACCGCTACGCAAATTTATGCAACACAGTGATTATGTATTTTAAGATCACTAAACAACTAGGGCAGGTATGTACGCGCTCTTCCTTTTTTTGGGGATTAGTGACAATTCGGATTAGTACAAAAATCAAAGGCAACAACTAGAGGCAAAATTTGAAAGCAAGGTCCGAATACTTTAATCACCAAAATTTCGAGTGTCAAATTAAGCTCCAAATTTAATAATGAGGGTTGTTTTTAAATTGGAGGGTAAAGAGGATTCAATTATCAATCAAAATATTTTCTAGATCAGAGTATATGGGAACTCAATTATGGGCACAATACAATAGGGTTTGATACTATCAAGATATAGAAAGTAATAAAAAGGAGATGGAATAGAAGGAGTGCACCTTGGTTGGCAAAAAAATACTATTGGAATGTCCTGTAAATGCCTCACGTGTCTTGAAGTATCTCGGAAGCTGTTGAAATGTCACTAGAGCTTTGTCGGCAGGTTGTTGGGGTTGCCTAACTACGGTGATGACTATGCGGGGTTTGTCGGAGCTGATCTTGGGTGGATATGTGGATATGTTCTCATTCGTTGAGCAGTTGGTGGCACATGGGGTTGCGTGGGGCTGCAGGTGGTTCTCGTATGGATTCGCGAGGTTCGCCGGAGTAGTGTGAGACTACTGGTGGTGTTGGCTGGTCTTTTTTGTTGCCAGAGATGTTTCGTTGCTGTTGTTTGCAGCAGTGAGATATTTCTTCGACGTTTCTAGAACCTTCCAGATACTTTAGCAGTTACTTGGAAGGAAGTTTGGTGTTGCTAGTGAAACCGCTAAACTCGTTGGCGTGGTGGGTCGGTCACTGGAGTAATGGGTCAACCCCAAATAGGTTTGAGTAGCAACAAAGGCGTAAAGATTGACTGGGCTAGTGTTTCGAACAGCGATGGGTTTTAATATATATTTTTTTAATGACCAGGTTTAGCTCTGATACTAATCTGATGTGAAACAAGAAAAAGATTAAACCAAGGAGAGAAGAAATATTAAGAGAGAGAGCGCAATGAGGGAGAAGTCAAACAACTCGCAAGGTGTATTTTTTATTAAATATTCAACCATGCCTTACAAGACAACATCCAAGCCTTTACGTAGGTAAAGCTAGGTAGATTAGGAGTCATTTTGAGCAAACCAAGAGATAATGACTCCTATAACAGCTACAAATCGGCCAAAAAAATACAAAACAAACATAAATTAAGTACAATGTCTATAGATGATCCATCACTATTTATTCCTCCAATAGCGCTGCAATTTGGCTTAAGAAAATAACTCAAGGGAAAGACGTGTGAACTGACCTAGTTACTCATTCTGTTTAGGTACTATAGTCCTTGTGAGGCATTTTGGTCCATGCAGCACTTATAGACAATGCTAATACTCCAATGTACCGGAGGTTAGTGTTCTCCTTTACACGTGCACACTATGTAAACAATGTTAATGCTAGATTGTAGTCTGTATGGAGATTAAAATATAGATATTAGGCTTAATTTGCTTATTCAGCTGCATATTTTCCTTTCTTCTGGAAATTCGATTCTCTAATTCAGTGTTAACGTGCTATATTGACTGTTGTTGGTCCATTTATTAGGGTGCTTAAACGTGGAGGAAGATTCCTATGCCTTGAACTGAGCCACGTAGAAGTTCCAGTTTTTAAGCAGTTGTCAGTATCTCCTGTTCTCAGCTAGTAAGCCTTAAGTCATACATGACAGACCATATGCTTTGTACATTTTTTGCAGTTGAGCATGTGTTCTAGTTTTATTATCATTTAACAAGTGATATCCTATTGTCTTCAGAGACATGTTGTTTACCATATAACTCATCATATCTGGAGATTTCCCTCCACATTTTGTTCAATGAGTGTCTTATTTTTACATTAGTATTGCTTAAGTAACTCTAAATTAAAGGATACCTTCTGGCTGTCCTTATTGGTATGGAGCTCTCTATTTATTAACTTGTTATCAAGTCTCTTTAGTTTGTTTTAGCCATCATGGTGAGCTTCTTCATATTTTTATGTAGGTATGATTATTACTCATTCTCAGTCATTCCATCCATTGGAGAGCTAGTTGCAGGTGACCGGGGATCTTATCAATACTTGGTCGAGAGTATTCGTCGCTTTCCCTCACAGGTTATGATTCTTGGATTCCCGTAGCAATATTTCTATCTTAGCATCTTTGGGATTTATTTTTTTCTTCATGGGTCTAAGAACATTATTAAGATTTGACTTATAAAAAATCGAAAACGTTACTCAGATTTGGGAATATCTAGGGGACTGAACTACTCATCTTGTATTCACAAGTAACTCACAGGCAAACTGCTGGCATATGAGCTTATGGTTAGTTTTAAGAAATTTAGTTAGGCTTATGGGTGTTTGCTGGGCAATTGGCTAAATCCCACATGTGTTACCTATATGATGTCTGGTAACTGCTGAATCAGTTGAAAGTATTAAGACGATGATTTTCTATTAATTTCCTGAAAATATGAATATATTTATATGTATTTGTATATTACCATGCTTGTATATTGTCATACTTTCTGTCCGCATGCAATTGATATATATTTCAACTAGAACTATCTACCATTCTTTTGTGGGGAGTGACGCAAAGGGAAAGCAAAATAATTTCAATTACAATGCAGGTATTAAATTCTAAGGAGTCATCATATAATTTGTTATTGCTGTATTAGTTTCAGATCCTGTCCTCTTGCTTTCAGCTGTATCCTGTATATCTAGTTTCTATGTTCTGAAAAATGAAGACAAAACATAAAAAATAAAGGAGAAGAAAGTGAAGAGGAAAATAACAAATGAGATGTACCAAAGAAGCTTTTGACTGTATTTATAGTAAGCCTAATGTACAAAATTGATATAACCCTAGAATTTCGGATGATCACTATGGTTGTTAATAGTGTATGTTACCCACTTCCTCATCTAAAAGCTTAAACTTTTTTTTTTAGGGGGGGGGATATATTATTTATATTGGTTTGTTTTCTTTTAACATGCTTCCTCACATTTGGCCATACGACTTTTTAAAGGGACCAACGAGGTGCGATTTTAACTTGTTATGGCTGACAGTGAAGTTTGAACTTGGAGTCTTTGTCTGTTTTGTTATCATGTTAAAGTGTGAGTCATCCAAACCAAACCAAACCAAACCAAACCAAACCAAGCCTTTTCCCACTAGGTGGGGTCGGCTATATGGATTTGTCAACGCCAATTAGATCTGTTTAGGGGCATGTCCTTCGATAAATCTAGGTAGGTCAGGTCATGTTTAATGGTTTCTTTCCAGCTTCTCTTGGGTCTTCCTCTACCTCTCATACTTCTGGCAATCTCCATACTTTCACACCTTCTAACAGGTGCCTCTGCTGGACGCATTCTAACATTGCCAAACCATCTTAATCGGTTTTCTCTCATTTTATCTTCAATCGGTACTATTCCTACTTTGCCCCTAATCTCCTCGTTCCTAATCCTATATTTCCTTGTAATCCTACGCATCCACCTTAGCATTCTCATCTCCGCAACTGCCATCTTCTGACCATGATTATGCTTTACTGCCCAACACTCTGATCCATATAGCAGCGCTGGTCTAACCGCTACCTTATAATACTTTCCTTTCACCTTGAGGGAGATTTTTCGGTCGCACAAAACTCCCGAAACACTCCTCCATTTGGTCCACCCAGCTTGAATCTTGTGATTTACATCAGTATCAATCCCTCCATCTTGTTGCACCATAGATCTAAGGTACCTAAATTTATCTTTCTCTACAATCTTTTGTGTGCCTAAACTTACTTCTATACTACCCGTTATTCTATTTTGACTAAACTTACATTCCATATATTCCGTCTTGCATCGGTTAGCCTAAACCTTTTTGTCTCTAACGTATCCCGCTACAATTCTAGCTTAGCATTCACTCATTCTCTCGTCTCATCTACTAAAACAATATCATCTGCAAATAGCATATACCACGGCACCTCATCCTAAATATGTCTTGTAATCTCATCCATAACTAAAGCAAACAAGTACGGGCTTAACGCTGAGTCTTGATGTAAACCAATCGTGATAGGGAACTCATTAGTCTCTCTACCAGTCGTCCATATAGATGTCATGGCTCTATCATACATGTCCTTTATCGGCTCAATATATGTGACACACGCTCTTTTCTTTTCCAATACTCTGCATAGAATCTCCCTAGGAACCCGATCATATGCCTTCTCTAAATCGATGAACACCATATGTAAATCTTTTTTACCTTCTCTATACTGTTCCATTAACCTCCTCAAGAGAAAGATAGGCTCCACAGTTGATCTTCCAGGCACGAAACCAAATTGGTTCTCTGAAACGTTTGTTGTCCTTCTTAGTCTTCTCTCAATAACTCTCTCCCATAATTTCATCGTATGGCTCATCAATTTAATCCCGCGGTAGTTCGCACAGTTCTGAATATCTCCTTTGTTCTTGTATATGGGTTTAAGGATACTTTTCCTCCATGCATCAGGCATCTTCTTGCTCTTTAGCACTACATTAAAAAGTTTTGTCAACCAACTTATGCCATCCTCTCCTAAGCACCTCCAAACCTCAATAGGGATACCATCTGGCCCAACTGCTTTCCCATTCTTCATCTTTTTTAATACTTCTTTTACTTCTTCCCTACTGATTCTCCTATAGAATATAAAATTTAATTCTTTCCTAAAAGTGGTAAACTGCCCTAAATGTATGTCACTACTGCTGCTTTCGTTTAATAACTTGTAGAAGTAGCTCTTCCAACGCTCCTTTATCTCCTCTTCCTTTACTAATACATTTTCATCCTCATCCTTAATGCATTTAACTTAGTTTAAATCCTTGGTCCGTCTATCTCTAGATTTAGCAAGCTTGAATATCTCTCTTTCGCCCTCCTTAGTGTCAAGTCGCCTATATAAATCCTCAAATGTCTTTGCCTTAGCCTCACTAACTGCCTTTTTGGTTTCTCTTCTAGCTTCTCTATATCTCTCTAAGTTCGCTTCATTTCGGTCGTTTTGCCAAGATTTAAAACACTCTCTTTTAACTCTTATCTTGTCTTGGACGGCCTCGTTCCACCACCATGCCTCTTTCTGTGTCGGAGCATTCCCTTTGGATTCTCCTAAGACTTCTTTCCCTACCCTCCTAATACACTTTGCTACCTTATCCCACATAATATTTGCACTCTCATTTACCGTCCAAATATTTTCCTCTAGTACTCTTTCCCTGAATGCTGCTTGCTTATCACCTTTTAAGTTCCACCATTTAGTCTTTGAGCATCTATACGACTTCTTTTTTCTAGCCCACCTTTGAAACTGCACATCTATGACCAACAACCTATGTTGGGTAGTCAAGCTCTCCCCTGGTATAACTTTACAATCTTTACAAGCTACACGGTCTCTTTTCCTAGTTAAGAAGAAGTCAATCTATGTCTTTGAGGAGCCACTCTTATAAGTCACCAAATGTTCCTCTCTCTTCCTAAAAAAGGTGTTCATCACCATGAGATTATAAGCCACTGCAAACTCCAAAATATCCTTCCCTTCTTCATTTCTATCACCGTAACCATATCCCCCGTGTACTCCTATGTATCCATCTATGTCGCGTCCTATATGACCGTTCAAATCTCCTCCTATGAAGACCATCTCTCCTTGAGGTATCTCTAATAGCATTCCTTCCAAGTCTTCCCAAAACTTCTCCTTATGTACATCTCCTGAGCCCACCTGGGGGGCATAAGTACTAATTACGTTTACTATCTCTTCTCCTAACACTAACTTAATTGCAATAATCCTATTCTCCTAACACTAACTTAATTGCAATAATCCTATTCTCCTAACACTAACTTAATTGCAATAATCCTATCTCCACAGCGTTTCACATTGACTATATCTTCCTTTAGGTCCTTGCTTACTACTATGCCGGCCTCATTTCTCGATCTATTAAGTCCCGTATACCATAACTTATACCCAGTCCTCTCAATCTCTTTAGCTTTCTGTCCCACCCACTTCGTCTCTTGCAAGCAAGCAATTGCGATTCTTCTCCTTTCCATTGTATCCACCACTTCCATAAGTTTCCTAGTTAAGCTCCCAATATTCCAAGTACCTAATCTCAGCCTTCTATTTTGGACTAGCTTCCTTGCCCCCCCCACTCGTCCAGGAAAGTGCGAGGACCCTTGCCTATTTAACACCGCACCCGGGCGCCGATGCAGCAGTCCTTGCTTAGTTAACACTGTACTCGGACCATACAGCGCGCCGCTAAGTAGGAACGCCCCCACGAAATCTCATTAGGTGTCAGAAAATCCATAAGAAAATTCGACAAAGTTTTACGCTAGCTGTCGACTACCTAACACAACCCTCCCCCTTTATCCGGGCTTGGGACCGTACATGAAAAAAAAACATAGGCGAAGTTAAAGTGTGAGTCATCATCTCACTAAAAAAATTAAGCTATTAGGAAGAGGGCAACTTTATCCTTTGTTTTATAAAACCAAACCAAATCAAACCAAGCTTTTTCCCACTAGGTGGGATCGGCTATATGGATTTGTCGACGCCAATTAGATCTGTTTAGGGGCATGTCCTCCGATAAATCTAGATAGGTCAAGTCATGTTTAATGGTTTCTTTCCAGCTTCTCTTGGGTCTTCCTCTACCTCTCCTACTCCTGGCAATCTCCATATTTTCACACCTTCTAACAGGTGCCTCTACTGGACGCCTTCTAATATGGCCAAATCATCTTAATCGGTTTTCTCTCATTTTATCTTCAATCGGTGCTATTCCTACTTTGCCCCTAATCTCCTCGTTCCTAATCCTATCTTTCCTTGTAATCCTGCACATCCACCTTAGCATCCTTATCTCCGCAACTGGTATCTTCTGACCATTATTATGCTTTACTGCGCAACACTCTGATCCATATAGCAGCGCTGGTCTAACCGCTACCTTATAATACTTTCCTTTCACCTTGAGGGGAATTTTTCGGTCGCACAAAACTCCCGAAGCACTCCTCCATTTGGTCCACCTAGCTTGAATCCTGTGACTTACATCAGTATCAATCCCTCCATCTTGTTGCATCATAGATCTAAGGTACCTAAATTTATCTTTCTCTACAATCTTTTGTGTGCCTAAACTTACTTCTATACTACCCGTTATTCTATTTTGACTAAACTTACATTCCATATATTCCGTCTTGCATCGGTTTAGCCTAAACCCTTTTGTTTCTAACGTATCCCGCCACAATTCTAGCTTAGCATTCACTCCTTCTCTCGTCTCATCTACTAAAACAATATCATCTGCAAATAGCATACACCACGGCACCTCATCCTGAATATGTCTTGTAATCTCATCCATAACTAAAGCAAACAAGTACGGGCTTAACGTTGAGTCTTGATGTAAACCAATCGTGATAGGGAACTCATTAGTCTCTCCACCAGTCGTCCGTATAGATGTCATGGTTCTATCATATATGTCCTTTATCACCTCAATATATGTGACACATGCTCCTTTCTTTTCCAATACTCTGCATAGAATCTCCCTAGGAACCCGATCATATGCCTTTTCTAAATCGATGAACATCATATGTAAATTTTTTTGACATTCTCTATACTGTTCCATTAACCTCCTCAAGAGAAAGATAGGCTCCATAGTTGATCTTCCAGGCATGAAACCAAATTGGTTCTCTGAAACGTTTGTTGTCCTTCTTAGTCTTCTCTCAATAACTCTCTCCCATAATTTCATCGTATGGCTCATCAATTTAATTCCGCGGTAATTCGCACAGTTCTGAATATCTCCTTTGTTCTTGTATATGGGTTTAAGGATACTTTTCCTCCATGCGTCAGGCATCTTCTTGCTCTTTAGCACTACATTAAAAAGTTTTGTCAACCAACTTATGCCATCCTCTTCTAAGCACCTCCAAACCTCAATAGGGATACCATCTGGCCCAATCGCTTTCCCATTCTTCATCCTTTTTAATACTTCTTTTACTTCTTCCCTACTGATTCTCTATCCTTTGTTTTAATACTATGTTAAATTATTAGTCATCATCTCGCTTAAAAACTTAAGCTATTAGGAAGTGGGAAACTTTTATCATTTGCATTGACTTATTTTTCTCTCAACATGTCTTCTCAGGTTTTACCAAACTGACATTTTTTGAAGGGGCCAAATGTGGGAATATTGAATTTCTTTTGTGGGGTGGTGAAATTTGAACTTTGGACCTTGTGAAGAAATTAGGTACAGAGAAATCTTCTTATTTCAATACAATTCTCTCTGTACATGCTATCTAATATATACAAGGAGGAATCAAATAAAAATAAAATGCCTATAAATCAGATCCCCACAAATTAATACTTCAGGAATGCTGATATGACTACGAAAAATTATGATTGCCAAAAATGTATATATTTGTGGCTGTTCTTCTCACACTTCCCCTTAGACTATTGAATGGATGTTATTCATTCCAAGCTTGCCAATTATAGATTGAAATATTGTGCCTGTCAGTCCCTTGGTTAACACGTCTACAAGTTGACCTTCAGTAGAAACAATGGAAGTACAAATTAGACCACGATTCAAATTTTCTTTCATAAAATGCCTGTCAACTTCAACATGTTTGGTGCGGTTGTGTTGTACTAGATTATGTGCTTTGTTGATGGCTAACTTGTTGTCGTAGTAGAGTTTCATTGGTGCCTCCCACTTGATCTTCAAGTCGTCTAGGATGATCTTGAGTCATAGTAGTTCACAAATTTCAAGTTGCATTGCCCTAAATTCTGCTTCTACACTAGATCTTGCCACAACGTTCTGCTTCTTACTTCTCCAAGTCACAATATTGCCACTAAGAAAAGTACAATAACTTGATATGAATCTTCAGTCAACAGGAGACCCTGCATAGTTAGCATTTATGTGAGCTTCAAGAGTCAATATTTCTCCTTTCTTAAACAGAATTCCTTTCCTTGGTGATCCCTTTGGATAATGTATTATCTTATATACTACTTGAAGACACACTTTGAGGTAACGCATAAACTGACTTACCACACTTAATTGCGTAGGCAATATGAGACCTGGTATGAGACAAGTAGATTAATCTTCCAACTATTCTTAGATAAGTGCCTCTATCTACTGTAGCAATCTTCAGAGTCTCTCCAAGTATGTGGTTGAAGTCTATAGGAGTCTCGGCAGGTTTGCACCCTAATTTCTCTGTCTCTTTTAGTAGATCCAACATATATTTTTGTTGA
Organism: Vitellaria paradoxa; assembly: GCA_019916065.1. NCBI lineage: Eukaryota > Viridiplantae > Streptophyta > Magnoliopsida > Ericales > Sapotaceae > Vitellaria > Vitellaria paradoxa. The sequence continues at coordinate 20,285,429 of CM034242.1, read as the reverse complement.
GATATGTAAATTCTATGTTGTGAGTGAGCAACTTCAATGTCAAGAAAGTATTTCAACCTCCCTAGCTCAATTATTTCAAATTCCTTAATTAGACACCTTTTTAAGGCTTCTTTTCCCTCCATATCATTCCCTGTTGCCACAATATCATCTACATATGCTAGCAAGGCAGTCACTCCTCCTGAATCCGAGTGCTTAACAAACAAGTATGATCTCCTTGTCTTTGTTTATGTCCCATTGTTAGCATAACTTTAGGAAATCATCCGATCCAAGCTCTAGGGGATTGTTTGAGACCATATAAAGCCTTTTTTTGGTCTGCACACCTTTCCCTCCAGATTCGAACCAAAACTAGAAGGAATCTCTATGTGGATTTCTTCATTCAAATTATAGTGTAAGAAGGCATTCTTAACGTCAAACTATTGCATACTCCACCTAGGATTAGTAGCCAATGATAACAATACCCTCACAATGTTTCTTTTAGCAACAGGGACAAAGGTTTTTAGAAAGTCAATTCCATAAGTTTGCATATATCCCTTGGCTACCAATTTAGCCTTATATCTTTCGAGAGATCCATCTGCATTATATTTGACAAAGAACATTCATTTACACCCTATTAGATTCTTTCCCCTAGGAGGTTCCACTAATTCCCAAATTTTGTTTCTCCAAAGCTTCCATTTCAACTGTCATAGCATTTCTTCATTCCTTATGACCCAAGACCTCAAGCACGGTTTTGGGAATGGTTATGGTGTTTAGGTGTGTAAGAAAGGCTTTGTGACTATGACAACTTTTCATATGACACAAAATGTGATAATGGATATAATGGGAATTGAGTGCATTTTCTTGTGCCTTTTCGAATAGCAATTGGAGTATTGTCATAAGGAGAATCAAAATTCATATCTTGAGAAGATTCAGGTAGAGTATTTACTTCATTACCAAAGGTTGATTCAGACTCTTGGGCTTGCATAGGTTCAGAGAAGGGTACCTTTCTTCTTGGATAGGTTTGCAGTGGGCGAGTGGAACCTTGAACTTCAGTATCTTTTTTCAAAGGCTGTGATTTAGGAGGAGAAGGAGAATGATAAGGTGAGTCGGGTCCAACAATATTAGAGATTGGAGGACTTTGAGTAGGAGGAGCAGTGTTTGAAGAAGAAGAGTGAGAATCAAGTTCCAACAAAAATTAAGTCTCTGTCCTTGTCTTCCATAAAAGATGTCTCCCTTTGAAGATAAGGACGTGTGAAATAGCTTTCCGTTTCAACAAATGTGACATCAATGGGTACATAGAATTTTTTATTGGAGGGCTTTAAGCTTTAAGTGCTGATGGGTCTGACTTTCTCTTGTTCTGAGAATGAAAATGGACAAAAGAGAGACAACCATGTATTTTTGTAACAAGATTATTTGTAGTGTTGAAATTAGGAAAGTATGTAGACAAAACTTGCATAGGACTTTTAAAATCAAGTACATGAGAAGGCATCCTATTTATGAGATGAGCAGTAGTTAGAACAACTTCTCCCTAATAATTTTTAGGAATATGTTTTTGGAATGGCTAATAGATGACCATTTTTTCCTCCCCCCCCCCTTCTCTTGTTGAGGGGTGTTATTACAAGATAGTTCATGGATTATTCTCTCTCAGAAAGAATGGCGACATGATTTGATTGAAAAAATTCTTATCATTATCAGACCTGAACATTTTTTATCATATTGTGGAAAGTAGGAAAAACTGAACTCATGTTGGACTTATTTTTGAGAAGAAAAATCTATGATACACGAGTACAATCATCAATGGAAGAAACAAACCAACAAGCCCCAAATACATTAGCAACAATAGACGGCCCCCAAATATCACCTTGAATGAGTAAAAAAGCAACAGGTGTTATTTTATTACTAATTGGAAAGGAAGCACATTTATACTCTACAAGTTCGCAAATATCACAATGAAAATGATTCTCAGCTATTTCTTTAAATAGCAATGGAAACGTAATTAAGAATTCCAAATGAAGAATGTCCAAGATGAAGAAGGTAAAGCCAAATCTTGTCTTCATTCGAAAGGGAAGATTCAGAAAATAATATCAAAGATAAATTATTCTTGGTTCCATTTTGCCGACTAGATTATTTAGTAAAGTCCATCTTCCTCCTTTTTTTTTTTGATTGGTAAGTTGAGGAGGGGGGAGAGCACCCCAGGTGTTGAACCCGGGTGGATAAGGAGGCTTTTTGAGACTTTTACCACTCGGCCAAGAGCCTTCCTCTAAGTCCATCTTCCTCCTTAGCATGTCTAATCATCTTCCTCGTGCCTTGGTTCTGAAATATACAATGTGAGGAATAAAAAGTCACATTACAATTCAAATCTTTTGTGAGCCTGTGTATGGACAAAAAGTTGGTGAATAGTTTTGGGACATGAAGAACATTGTCAAGTTTCAAGGTTTGGTTACTTAAAGACACTTCATCAGCCGTCAACTGTTTTTAATGTACCGTTAGCTATAGCTATTTTCTTATTGCTGGGACAAGGAGTGTAGCAAATGAACTTGTGGGATGAAGGGGTCATATGGTCTGTGGCCCCTGAGTCAATTACCCAAGAGTCTGAAAAAAGGGTGCTTGAGACACTAAGACCGTAAGGAGGATACTTACGTAAGAGTGCTAGGGAACAGGTGCCTACATTAATAGATTTCTCCAAGGTTCCCAACAAAATTCCTCAACTTCTCTATTTCATCTTTATTGGATTCACCTTGCTCCTATGATATGTCTGCTTGCCCAGATTGTGTGCAAGTCATATAAGCCTGTCCTCGTCCCTTTTGTTGTCCTTTTTTCATGTTCACATTTTTATTGGACAACCGTGGCTTTCTATCGAGCTTCAGTAGTGTTCTATTGTGTGATGAGGTTTCTTTTAGTGAGTACACTACAGGTATTCCTTACTTTTGGTTTTGGACTACTCATTCATGTTCATAATTTGTTGATTAGAATTAGAATTCTTATCCCTTGCATTTTGAGACCTTAGATGAAGCTTCAATTGCCTGAGATTCAACCATGACTCCTCTATATTCTTCCTCTACTTGGATTATAAGAACAGTCTCATTCAATGAAGGCAAGCCTTCTTCCCCAAGTACTAGTATTCTAACCAGGTCAAATTCCATATTCAGACTTGTAAAAAAAACATAAATCATGTCTCTCTCTTCAAGCCTATTCACCATGGCCACGTATTCACTGCACTTCAATTGGTTGCATTGATAATGATCCGTTTCTTGTTGCATACTCATGGCAATATGCTCTCCTTGTTTGGTTGTAGAAATCTTAATATTTATTTCATAGATTTGAGTAGTAACACAAACCTTGGAATAAGTTTGTCTAATAGCCTCCTGTATTTCTTTGGCTGTGCTTAGAAACATACATGTATTACTGATCTCAGGTAGCATTGAATTCCACAACCACGACATTACCATAGTCTTCTTTATCTCAAGCATCAAATTTGGTGTTCCTTGGTTTGGGTCTTGTACTAGTCAAGTGACCCAATTTGCCTTTCCCATTCAAGACAGTTCGAACCACCTGTGATCATTTTAGGTAGTTTTTTTCCGTTCAACCTATATGCAACTTGCAAGCTCTGTAAATTCCTTGTGGATGGAATAGGGTTTGTTTTCATACCTTTTATGTTGGAACTACTTATGATTTTTGACATGGAGACTATCGTAAAGTTGATTACGGCTATCGATGACGATCACGAAAGCAGTTAGGTTTTTGATGTCAATCGCGATGTCAGCTGTAGGTTGCGAAGTCGGCTAGGTGTTTCGACAACGATCGCGAAAGCAGTTGTGAATTTTGACTGCGATTGTGAACTTTGACCACGATTGCAAAGACAATTGTGAGGTTTCAGTGATGATCACGAAGGTGATTGCTAACTCCAACAATGTTCAGAAAGTCAATTGCGAACTTCGATGACAATCACGTAGATGATTGCGAGGTCCTGATGACGATTGTGAACCCGATTGTGAACTCGACGACAATCGTGAAGGTGATGCGAACTCAAGATGATCTCAAATCCAACTAGAAGATCTGATGGCGATTGCGAAGTCTGCTATGAGTGTTGATGCTGATTTCTAAAGAATGAGACTTGAATTGAACAACAATTAAGGGTGTAAAAGATGCCTGGCAATGAAGGCCAAGCGAAAAGAAAAGAATTCTCGGAGAACCTAAGGCTTTGGTACCGTATGAAGAAATTTGGTATAAAGAAATCTTCTTTTCATTGCAATACAATTCTCTGAACATTCTATCCAATATATATAACTAGGAATCAAATAAAAATAGAACGCCAATAAATCAAATCCCCACAAATTGGGGATGCAGATATAACTTACCAAAAAGTTTAAGAAAAGGGTGAGGCTGACGTAGCTTTGCTAGGTCAGTCCCATGATATTGATTTAGTAGTCTAACTGTCCAGATGTATTCACACTATTTTAATTTAAAAAAATGTGAACGTATCTGGACTATTTAATTTTAATCCAATGATCTTGATTGCAAGTCATGAGGCTGAAATCCAAATTATAATTGCCAAAAATATATGTATTTACAGTTTGTTAGACCTTTACTAGATACTATGTAGTGTTAGCCATTATCTCACCTAAAAACTCATGTTGTTAGGGAGGGGGACAACTTTATCATTTATATTGGCTTATTTTCTTTCAAAAATATATTATATTTCTTGCAGTGGAAAAACGACGAAGCATTCATTAATTCGATAAGTAGATTAACTCTACAGGGTTAGGTGCAATATGGTTAAGCTGGGACCACAGGTGTTAATTTTGCGCTGTACTGGCAGGTTCAGTCCGAGATTTTTCATTTTGGCCTCCCCCCCCCCCCCCCAAAAAAAAAAAAGATATAAGATCACTAATTCTGTTTCAGTGAAATTACTACATTATTCCAGCACATCTTGGTAATGCTCGTGTGTTCAGATGAAGTTGTAGAAATTTTCATGCACATCTTGTGCATTGAAGTTCTTCCGATGTTAGATTGCACACTACACTCAAAAGCTTGATTGCAATCATAAAGTTCCCCTTGATCTTAGTTGTAACTCCTCAAAAAATTTCAAATCAGTTGTTATGCGTGTATATGTAAAATAAGTTATACTGAATAAAAAGGGTACCGAAGAACTTAAAGCAAAATGAAACAAACAGAGGGTGGCTGTGCCAACTTGTGGATACCGCAACTAATCCTCGAGTCATGAAGTAAAATTATGATTAGTTTAGATATAAATATCTTTTATTAATATTTAATATTTATGCTGATAATTCAAGGATGGTACATCGAAACACTAGCATCGGCACATAGCATACGAATGGGAAAAACAGTACATTAATGAGTATGTTATTCGTAACTATGGTTGGGGCTGCTGACCACTCACAACCTGTTCCCTGAGAAAATGCTGGCTACAATGGTTGTGCTACTTCATTTTGTCAAATTGATTCAACAAGCCGACAAAATATAGATACGTGCATTTGATAGTCTTACTCACAAAAAATTGTTAGGGAAATTCAAAATTTTAAAATTTAAATCCAACCATCCTTGTGATTGGGGATTGTAAGTATTAATGTGTCTCCATTTAATTGCTTTATTGTGCCTCATCATCACAAATATATGGTACAAATATTGTGATAAAATATTTTCCCTTTCCATGGGCTGCAAACAAACCAAGTGGAGCTGAGTATCAGTTTGTTCGTGTTTGTTTGGTAAGCTTATTGGTGAGTTTGAGTTTGAGTTGACCTTTGAACAGGCTTGAAATTTCTTTGTTCGAGCTTGTTTGATAGGTTTATTAACGAGCTTGAACTTGAGCTTGAGTCAAGCATGCTGGCGAGCTTCAAATTGAGCATGTTTTTTGAAAAAGATAAGTAAAATTTTTATTTAAGGGAGACTATCCAAGCATTGATGTGATGCTAATACAAAGCAACATTCAAAGTGACGTAAATACAATTAGACCCAAAAACAAACTGAGATCAACATATTTGATCGAGAAAGTTCAAGAAGGAAGATAATTCCATCTCCCTTCCATCCCTTGTCCAACCGTAAAGACAAGTAATAAGATAACTCTTGATTCTCAATGCAGTCCTGTCATCTTCAAAAATTCTTCGATTCCTCTCCTTTCATACCAGCCAAAACACACAGAATGGAACCACCTTCCATATGGACTTTTTATTCTTTCCGAGTGGTTGCCCCCACCAAGCCAAAAGAAAATCACAAAGGTCTTTTGGAAAGCACATGTGAACTCCGAAACATGAAAGAAACAACCCCCACATCTCAGCTACCCATTGACAATGTTAGAGAAGATGAGCTATGGATTCCTCCGGACTAAAACATAAGGTGCGTTGATTAACTATAGAATGGGTTCTAAGCTTAAGATTATCCATGGTTAGAATCTTCTCCCTAGCAGCACACCAAGAGAAGAAGAGAACTCTTGTAGGAACAGCATTTTTCCAAAATTTTGACCAATGAAGCACGGATACAGATACGGGAGTGGGTACAGGTACGAGTATGGATATGAGATACGACAATTTTCAAAAAATGAGGATACGGGTACAGCAAAGATACGGCAAAAAAATAAAATAAAATATATATTTTATTTAAAATAATTTTGAAGATAGCATGTATACACTATTCAATATTTTATAAATAACAATTATATAACTTGAAAAATACTATTCAATCCATAAATTAACATCATTCATTCTTAAAACTACCAACACCATTCATACACAAAACACAAATATAACAAAAAGTATCAAATACAATTTCATACATCCCAAAATAAAAATAGTTTTTTCATTTCCTAAATTTTAGTTAGATCAAACTTCAATCATATCAATCTATTTTAGTTAATTATAGTTTGGCTTCTACTAAAATTTTATCATATCAATTGTACCCCCAAAAAGGTTTAAAATATTACATTTAGACTCTTGCCGTATCTTGGAAGTATCCTTCCCGTATCCTAACCGTATCCCAGCCGTATTCTATGCAAAATTTAAAATAAAAAATTAGGATACGCCACGTGGCGTATCCGACCATATCCGTATCTCCAAAGTATCCAATACGAGTGCGGCACCTAGTTTGAAGTATTCGTGCTTTATAGATTTTCACCAAGGAAAGTTGTCCATTGTCTCCCCATGGAGGGTCAAATAAAAAGATTTAACAATGATGGTTTTCTCATTAGACACTTCCAAACCATGGAGTCTTCTGTATCTTCCAGATAAGCATTCTTTAGCAATTCCATAAGAGACAAATATTCATCCAGTTCCCAGTCATTAATGTTCCTGCGAAGCAGCAAAAACCAAGTGCAGTGTCTGCCCAATCCAATGCAACAATCTTTGACAAGTGCATCCTTATTAACTGCGAGGGCATAAAATCACGGGAAATAAATTATATAAGCAGCCAACATTCAACCAATCATGTTTCCAAAATAAAATCCTATCACCTCTCCCCACTTTCCATGAAATGTAGCTTGCAAACTTCATCCAATTTTTCCTTATTCCTTTCCATAGACTTGCACCAGAAGAATTAGAACATTGGGCAGAGCATCAGCCACCCAATTCTTCCCCATACTTGATCATAATTACTCTCTTCCAAAGCCTGGTAATGTCCTGAGAAAATCTCCAGAGCCACTTACCAAGTAGAGCTTCATTCTGCAACTGCAACTGCCTGATGTCGAGACCTCTTGCAACCAGTGGGGAGCAAACTCTCTTCCAATTCACCAGGCTGTATTTGAAGGCCCCATCACATATGCCCCAAAGAAAGTTCCTTTGCATTTTCTCTAGATTTTTAATGACTGACGCAGGGGCTTTGAAAAGGGAGAGAAAATATGTAGGGAGATTAGATAGCACACTTTTGATCAGTGTGACTCTAGCCCCTTTGGATAGATATCGCATCTTCCATACAACAAACCTGTTCCTACACCTTTTCAGGACAGGTTCCCAGATCTGTTTGGGTTTAAGATGAGCTCCTAGAGGCATACCTAAATAAGTAGTTGGAAAGGAGCCTGATTTGCATCCCAAAATTGCTAGCAGTTCACTTATAGGATAGGCATCTCCAATAGAAATGACCTCAGACTTACTCAAATTAATCTTCATGCCAGTGACAGTCTCAAAACCCAGCATAATACATCGCAAATGTCCCAATTGCATCATATCAGCTCCACAAAATACTATGGAGTCATCTGCGAAGAGGAGGTGAGTGATACTTACTGAATCCCTAAGTCTATTTCTGACCGAGAAGCCTTCAATCAATCCAGCTTCTTCCACTTTCTGCATCATTTTACTTAGAACTTCCATGATGATAATAAATAGAAGAGTGGTGAGAGGATTTCCTTGCCTTAAACCTCTAGATGATACAAAGAACGCCTCTGAAGAGCCATTAATCAGAATAGAGAACTTGACAGTGGAGATGCACCAGTGAATCCATTTGCACCACCTATTTCCAAAACCCGTTCTTCTCAGCAAATAGATCAAGCACTTCCAGTTAACATGATCGAAAGCTTTCTCAATATCAAGTTTGCAAACTATATTAGCTTCCTTTCTCTTTACCTTTGAGTCAATAACTTCATTGACTACCAGGACAGCATCCAATATTTGCCTACCACCCACAAAATGCATTTTGAGAGGCAGAGATAATAGGGTCCAAAACTTTCTTCAACCTGACAGCAAGAACCTTAGCGATCAGCTTGTAAACAACTCCAACCAAACTGATAGACCTGAAATCTTTAACATCAACAGCCCCATTCTTCTTCAGAATTAAAGTTATGAAGGTGGAATTCAGGCTTCTAACAAATCTGCAGCTGCTGTGAAATTCTGCAAATACCAGCAATAAATCCTGTTTGAGGACACTCCAGCACTTTTGAAAGAAAGCTATGGTCCAGCCATCTGGACCAGGAGCTTTATCTCCATCAAGATCCTTAAGGGCTTTGAAAACCTCAAATTCAGAGAAGGGTTTTTCAAGACTTTCAGCTTCCATTAAACTGATCTGAGAAAAGTTCAACCCATCAACTTTAGGTCTCCATTCAGCTTGTTCCATGAACAGCTGCTTGTAGAAATCCAGAATTCCTTGTTTTATCAGCTCCTGGTCTTCAGTAATAGAGCCATTTACTCTTAGCTTATAAATCCAGTTTTTCCTCTTGTTTGTTGATGCCATTTTATGAAAGAATTTTGTATTTCTGTCTCCTTCTTTCAGTCATTTAATTCTTGATTTTTGCCTCCAGCTGGTTTCTTCCATTTTAATCAACTTATTCAGCTCTTTAATCTTTTCCTCTTTGCTGTGTTTCTCCTGGTTTGTGAGCCTCCTGGAGTCATCAATCAAGTCAAGTTTCTGAATTTCCTTCTCAAGCTGCAGCTTTTGATTCTCAATTTTCCCAAACACCTCCAAGTTCCATCTTTTCAAATCATTTTTAAGACATTTGAGCTTCTGTGTCAATATGTAACTGGCACTTCCATTAAAATAGTAGCCTTGCCACCACTTGGTAATCATATCAATGAAACCTTTAGTTTGCAGCAACATATTCTCGAATCTAAAAGGTTTTGGTCCATTTCTTAATCCTCCCCCATCCAGCAACAGTGGGTGATGATCGGATATCAAACGAGGCTTAGATTTCTGAATTACCTCAGGAAATAGGTCTTCCCAATCACTAGACACAATAAATCTGTCAATTCTAGACTTCCTCTTGCTCTTACTCCAAGTAAATTTTCGGCCATTCAAAGGTAGTTCTATGCATTCTAAGTCAGTAATGAAGTCTGAGAAGATTTGCATCTGTTTTGATCTTTTATTGTAGTTCCATTTTTCCTCAATACTTTTAACCATATTAAAGTCACCACCCATACACCAGGGAGATTGCCATCGAAAAGCAGCAGCTCCAATTTCCTCCAGAAAATCATCTTTCAGTTTTCTCTCCACTGGACCATATACTCCAGTGAAGGACTAGGTGATTTCCTCTTCAGCATGCTTAAACAGACAAGATATTTAGAAAATTCCAACTTCAAAATCTAACATATTTAGTTTTCTGCTATCCTACATTAACAAAATTCCTCTGGAGGCTCCTATAGCATCAAGAGCTTTCCATTTATACCAATCTCTTCCCCATATTGATCTTATAACTTTCTCATCAATCTCTCCTAACTTGGTCTCCTGCAAACAAACAATATCCGGGCTCCATTTTCTGAGGGAATTCTTGATAAGCGTTCTTTTCGGCAGATCACAGCAACCTCTAACATTCCAACTAAGAATTTTAGGCTTCATTTAAAACAAATGGGTAATGAATCTCCTGATTTTCTTCCTACATAAGTCTGATTTTGCCCTTTTTTATCATATGAGATTGAGCTCTGTAGGTTTTTAAGCTCACTTAAACCTCTTCTAGTGTACCCTGCTAGTTTCTTTTCTTCCTTATTCAGATGAGCACCTCTTTTCTCTTCGATGGACTTTAGGAGCTCCAAAATCTTATCTTCAAACCCCTCGCTGGAGATTCCCAAAATCTTCTTGAAAGATTTCATACGGTTAATTACCCATTTTGAAAATTTTCCTTGATCAGATCCACATTCCCCAAGCAGCAGAAGTTCATTGGTTATATTCCAATCTTCAGGACCACAGCAGGCCAGAGGTGAACAATCTATTACTTCATTTGTCTCACTGTCATTGGCATTCATGAGGGGGGAGTTCTCATACATAAAGTCAGTTTTATCTCCAAAACTACATTCAGATTGAGAGTCAAAGTCAAGCCCATCTTCAAACTCGAAATTCTTCTTTTCTCCTCTCATGATATCTCTCCAAATCTGGTCATCCCTTGAAGGTACAGCAATAATCGAAAGGTTACAAGGATGATTGACTGAATATTTCTGCTTAATTTGTCCCCCTCTGAAGGCAGTAAAATTTTGATTCCCCTCTTCCTTTTCCCTCATTAAACTTGATGTTTCACTGTCAACTGTAGCATTAGTAACCTGTTCCTTCTTAGTCTCCACATCCGATGAATCTTTCACAGAGTTAAGTATGTCAAATTTATTAAATGAAGGCTGACCCTTATTAATAGAATTTGAAGTGTGACCTTTCATATAAGCAGCATTTTTGTCACCCACTTTAATCCATCGAACCTTCCTATTTTTCCAGTTGTAATTATTGCTTCTCCTCTGATTCCCATTCCTATTAAATATTCTGACTCTTTGGCTTCCCGTTGTGTCAGCTTCCCGCGCCACCCCCTTCCTCATCTCCGATGATCGGCGACTGCCAAGCAAAATCCTTTGATTAGCGATCCAATCTGCCCATGGTCTACGATCTACCTAGATGGGGCAATCATACAAGGTGTTTCCAACCTTAATCTTCACCGAAGCTGGAACATTCCTTTCATTCCCCAAAATTCTCAATTTGACCCATTTTAGATGCGATTGCTTTATAGTTTCCTCAGCTGCTTCCAAGTGACCTCCACAATAGTCTCCTATATTTTCAAAAATTCATTTGTCCCATAGGAATACATGCAGGTCAATCACTCGGATTCAGGTGGATTTTTGACTCCAGCCTCTTCTGCTACAGCAAATTCAGCTATGCCATCTATCCAAAAATAATGGCTTTCCATTTAACGAATGCTTACCGATTTTCTCCTCTGCTAATTCTTTAGATGGAAAGATAAACAAGAAAGTGTCCGGATCAATTTCTTTGACTTCTACTCCTCTAGGAATTTTCCAGCGACTGTCCACCCATCTCCTTACATCTGCAGGATTTTTATTTCCATGCTCTAATCCACCTATGCTGCCAACCAAACATCTGGACAATTGGAAACTCCTTTCTATTGCATCCTCAAAATTAACTGACACGTAATGTTCCTCATCTTCAATGAGTGAACATCTCAAACCAGAAAGCTTCCATTAAGGAAGGCTTGCTGCTTGCAGATAGGTTCTTTGTGGTTGTGCAGTTGTTTTCCTTTTGTTCCAATCTCTCAGTGGAAAAACTTCCTCCATCCTTTGAGGGAGATTCCAATCATTTGTCGGGAGTACAATGGACTGACCAACTTTCTCCCTCGGGACAAAATTTGATAGCAAGTCTGCGAAGAAAAACCATCCATGCCCAGCTGCTATCTCAGGGACACACATCTGTCTTCTGCCATATGGAGCAAACAGACGAAGCTCCAATTTTCTAATAGCACCTACCTTGATTCTGGAACAAATCAAAGATCTGAGGCCTCCCCTCAGGCATCCTAACTGTTGACAACCACCAAACGTCCTTCTCTCTTTCTAGCACATCTTTTGCAGCTATTAAAATTCTTCAACGTAAAGAGCTAGAACCTTAACATAACCCTTTCCTCTTTCAATCAACCTTATTCCTCCATTTCCTTTAATATCTTCTTCTACATCAATCGTGACTTCTTTCGTATGAAAAGAGCGTCTAAGTTTCCTATCTAAAAATTGTTTGCCTTCTAATCTCATTCTCGCCATCATTCAAGATTTCCTTGATTGGTGCACGATAGAAAGGAACTCCTAAAGTGCACCGAGAACATTTTAGTAGCTCAACAATTGCTTCAAATTGAGCATGTTACTGAATAAACGTAACAAACAAATAAGTTTTTTTTAATAAACAAACAAATAAACTTTTCTAACGTTAGAAACAAACAACTTATAACTTATCTAAATTATTAATAAGAAAAGCTAAGTTATTAAAACTTTATAATCAGTATTAGTTAATCTAATTATAAATTTGTTCGCAAACACTTTGATGACTATATAAATTAGATATAAACGAATATGTTCACGAACAATAAACTAGTTTATTCACGGGCCTTATTAAGCAACACCCTGTCTGTGTTTGACTTGTTATTTATTGAGCTTGAAAAATATATTCAAGTTTATTCATTTTCCTTATGTAATGAACATAAGCGAGTTGTTAACTAGTTTGTTCGGAAGCAGCTTGTCAATGCTTAGTTCGTTTGCAGCCACCACCAAACACACACCCCCCCCCCCCAAAAAAAGGGGGGGGGGAGGAAAACTATTGTTGGGTGGAATAAGGATCACTAGTTTCTTAGTAGCCTTGGCTGCACTGCCTTGTGTTTTAATTGTAGGTAATTATATACCTTCATGGGATAGATTTTATTTGATTAATCGGCCTTACTGAAGTTTAGTTTTCCCTTTTGATATGTATGGGCATCAATGCTTGATCTAATAAAAGCAGCCTGGTGAAAAACCATGATTTGCTGGTAGCACTTCAAACTGAACCCATAATTACAGAAACCATGATACGAGACTCTAGTTTTTCTGTTCTATTCTGTTAGTCTGCATGTACTCATTTTATGACATCTGTAATTGATTGCAGGAGAGATTTGCTTCGATGATTGCAGATGCTGGGTTTCAGAAGGTTGAATATGAAAATCTTGTTGGGGGAGTGGTGGCAATCCATTCTGGGTTGAAATTTTAGAATCTTCCTTATGATTTATGCCATCTGATTTGTTGGTACTTTAATGTGGGGAGTCATATTTTCTCCTTTTTTTTTTTTCTTTTATAAGATCAGATTCCGGAAAATTTTGCTTTCTAGGGTTCAATAGTTGATCCATTTCATCTTCTGATTTTGTTTTACGGATATTTCATATTCTATTTGAGATGAGACAAATTCTTTTGTATTGCTCTAAGAAGAATAAATTCTAAAATTGCACATTAGATGGTAGACTGTGCATGCTTTGTATTTATGTGCAAGCTTGGAGTGGTTAGGGAAAAAGGGGAAAAAGAGATCAAAGTGAATGATCCTATTTGGTAATTTTTCTGATGGATAACTATCTTCCAGCTAGGGCCTCACAGGGTCGTGGATTCATTCAAATTCAGTGTATTGGTCCTCATCTTGCTATGGGACATTCTTGCCTAGTGTTCTGTAGGCAGCTAGAAAAATTCAGGCAGCCTATTTTCCAGTCAATAAGCTGTTTTGCGTGGTTAAATTAGATGCGTACTCTTTCCCGTTCCATAAAAGGGCGCAAATGCAGTAGAATTTTACGCAAAGGACGGGTTTATTTCATTGGATATAGAGTTCGAATAAGGGATAGTATCTTATTCTTAATTTTTATTCACATTTTTTTCTTGAAGATATTATTTTAATAAAAAAAATTGTAGTAGAATGTTGCATAGAAATTAAAAGTGGAGATGCCACTTATCACATGAAACGCACATGGCCATAGTGTCTACTTCAAAAACACACCCAATATACACATGCTTCTTTACACTTGGGAAGTCTTTCATTTGCAACAACAGTAACTAGAGCCGGTCCCACCTAGTGGAAAAATGCTTGATTTGGTTTGGTTACAGATAACAGTAACTAGCTTTTTGGGGTTGCAGTAACTGGAGAGTTGTTTGAGTACTGGATCACGGATCCATTTCCTGATCTCCTTCCTTTTGCAGCAGCTGAAGAAGTTGACACTTCTCTGCCAGGTTTTGGTGAAGGTGGCCATTGCCCGCAGGTAACAGCCATGTCCCTCAGCTGCTGGAGCCCTTCAAGATTTGAAATAATGTCTGCCATTTTTGGCCTGTCTTTGGGGTTCTGACTCACACATTGCAACGCCAGAAGAGCCATTTCCTTTGCTCCTTTAACGGAGTACTGCCCTGCTAGCCTCGGGTCCATGATGCAGCGCAACCTCCGGCAACTGGTCAAGTAAGGCTTTGCCCAATCGACCAGGTTCTGCTCGATCTTTGGCCTTGTTTTGTCCATTGCTCTTCTTCCTGTTAATAGTTCTAGCAGCACCACCCCATAGCTGTATATGTCACTTTTTGTGGTCAAGTGCCCTGCGTTAACACATTGAGTGACACAGACTAGAAGTTGGGAATATCATTCATAAATAGTTCCATTATTATACGTATATATATATATATATGCATCTCAAGCATATGTAGGTAAATTCTGAAGTCTATTATTGAAATGATTTGGAGCTTAACTAAGAGAGTTCTGTACCTGTACTGACGTATTCAGGAGCAGCATATCCATAGGTACCCATTACCCGAGTAGTAACGTGGGTGTTTGATCCGTCAGGGCCCATCTTTGCAAGTCCGAAGTCGGACAATTTAGCATTGAAGTCCTGCAAAAAGACAACCTTTGTCGGAAGTGCCAACATGATGTGACCTAGAGGATCTATATTCACTGTCACAACTGTTAAATTTGAGTGTGGCATGCATGCCATTGTAGTTAGGCTCCATTTGAGAAGTCTTAGTTTTGGGTTACTAAATTTTTTTGACTTTTTTTTTTTAAATGATCAAATTTACTTTATTACATTTTAAACTTTCTTTAAATCATGAATAATAGAAACGTCAAATTAAAAAAAAAAAAAAGTTAAAAAGTTAGTTACTAAAAAAAAATTTTTTTCCCTTCCCAAATGCAAAAAAGATAAATTTTTCAGTAACTAACTAGTAATCAACAACAACAATAACAAAAAAAAAATTAATTAATTTTTTTGTCTTTCCACAACTAAACTTTATTTTTTCCCATGTGACTTATTACAGACTCACAGGACTGTTTTGGAGATCAAAATTAAGGAAAGGAAAAGAGAGATTGAGTGGGAGACAATTAAGAAGAATGAATGTATACATACAGAGTCTAGCAAGATGTTAGAAGTCTTGAAGTCCCGGTATATGACAGGCTTCTCAGCGCCGTGCAGGAATGCAAGCCCTTTGGCTGCGCCTACGGCAATCTTCAATCTTGTGCCCCATGGCAATGAAATTGACATCCCTGTTAAAATGGTTATGGTGGTTGTACTTTTGAGTAAGGCAAAAAAAAAAAAGAAAAAAATTGAAAGCATTTATGGTTATCCAAGTAGTTTTTGGTACCACATCACCTGGTAAAGTAATTCTAAATTTGTAATTTTGGTCAAAATGAGTTATAACAAGTTCAAAAAATCAATTGCTTTCATAGGTCAAGACCATTAAGATACCGGTTCCCCCCCCCCCCCCCCCCAAAAAAAAAAAAAAAAAACAAAAACAAGGAAATGACCATTAAGCTATCTTTTTGAGATTTAAATTCCACCGATCATCATAGGCGCGCGGACCCACACTCTGGAGTCGGCAGCTAACCCATTAAATTTTGTCTTCTATTAATTTATATAATAATATAGGTACTTCCTAGTCCTTCTTATGGTTTTACCAATTTGTCCTTTTGCTCTAGAAGTCATCCAGTATCATCTTATCACAGCCTGAGTTCATCTTGCGAACTAAGGGGTAGTTTGGAGTGTCAAATTTTATCAAATTCTGTATTGTTGAAATTTGGTGTGTTTCTCAAAAAGTTGAAAATTTTTGAGAAAGAATTAAAGAAAATTGTTAAAAGTTAGAGAAAATTGAAGAAAATTGATATACGTTAGAGATTTTTGATATGAAGAAAGTTGAAGAAAATTTTAAAAAAATTAAAAAAATTAGAGTTTGTTTATGCTTTTTGGCACAACAAATGGTCCCTAATTTTGACCAATATACCATTTCATACTTTACCAAAGGTACCACTAATTTGGCACAACAAATGGTCCCTAACTTTGACCAGTATACCATTTTATACTTTACCAAAGACACCAGTAAGTCCATTCATTAAAGAAATCTAACTTTTTTGAATAATTAATGTAATTGATATATTCCAAGATTTGGAGAGCTTGAAGTCAGCTACTTACTCTTGAACAAATGATTTTCTAGGCTACCCCTAGGCATGAACTCATATACAAGAAGCCGCTCTTCTTCCTCGCAGCAATAGCCGATCAATCTAACCAAGTTTTGGTGCCTCAGCTGCCCCAGAAACATCACCTCAGCCTTCAACCAAATTTATCATCCATCAAATTTCACGTCTTATTTGTGCTTTTGTTGCCACTTCATCCATCTCCAATAATAACAATAATAATAAAATAAAAACTATTTGATTTGATTGAAACGAATTAATTTTGTCAAACAATACACATAAACTTGTCAAAAAGTATGTAAGGTCTCCGTTTATTGTGCAAAGTACCAAGTTGACACGTGTCATTATTTTTTAGATATTAAGTATATGTAAAAAATTTATAAAAATTAAAAGAAATTTGATTAAAACTAATAAAAATTGAAGAAAATTAGTAAAACTTAATTTTTAAATTTGGTGAAAAATGTTGAAGAAAGTTAAAAAATAATCGATAAAACTTATTTTTATTTTTTATTATTATTTTTTTTATAAAATTTGATAAATCAAACATCTATAAAGTTACTGAAATTGATAAATTGATTGGTAACAGTTGCGGGCTTGGGCTTTTAAACTTTTTTTTTTTTTGGTTATTTTAACTCTCCTTAAAAAGAAAAAAAAAATCTCTTGTTAAATAGTGACATGACACATTTAAGGAGAGATTTATTATAACAAAATTTCACCAAAGGTAAACATTGTAATAAATTTTAAAATTTAAAATCTTAATTAAAAGGTCAAATCTTGATGTGAAGTGGAGTTAAAAGTTGAAAGGTGTAAATAGAAATTTACTTAAACAACGATAACAACAAGAATATTTTCTATTCTTACGAGCCATTCGCGATGTCCTTGCAAGCCTTCAATATCAAGAAGCTTAACAGCAACAGCCTGAGCCTTCAAACCCTGCCTTAAGTTGCCATCCACGTAACCTTTGTGCACCGTCCCAAAACCACCTTCCCCTAATAGGAAACTGCTGGAGAAATTCTGAGTAATGGCACGCAACTCACTCAGCTGAAAATCATACAAGTCTGCCCCAAAAGACGCTGCTAGATCTTCGTTGATGCGAATGGACGAGGAGCGACTCAGGTCAGAGAACGATAGGCGCCGAAACGACGGTGACCGAGGTGCTGCTGCTGCTGCTATGTCTTTGGACAAGTCCGACGATCTCGAAGGCCGGCACTGGCTTAAATTGCCAAAAATCGTCTGGCCTTCGACTGAGCAGCAATTTGCCGTGAAGAAGGGTCTCCAGGGCTTTGAGTTCCTCATTGTTGCACCCTTGAGTTTTACAAGCCGTGGAATAGATGATGCATTATGGTTAGTTATCCATGGGAATATTACTAATTAATTAAATGACTATTTTATTTATTTATTTATCTAAAAGCTTGAGGGAGAGATAAAGAGGGGACATTATTCCAGTTACCGCTCCAACTACTCTACTAAATAGGGTAGTTTGTGTTAATATTATATATATATATATATATATTAATGATTTTTTTTTTAATTTGTTTCTTGATTTGTCACCTACGTAATGTCTTCATGCAAAAAGGGATTAATGTGATACTTGGCCCATATGTCACCTTAGGTGGGGGCTTGAGGGCCTGCGCCTACAGAAGTCAACATTCAAGTAAGAAAGATTAGCGTAAACCAAAACAATTACAATATATATTTTAGCTGGCCACAATGGCTATGGGCCTCATATTATATACATATGGAGCGTCACGATTTGGCGACAATGGAACAAGTAACCCGAACGACGCTCTGAAGATTGCAGCTACCTGCCATAGCGTGCAACCCAATGTTATAACGTATGCCGTCCTCTCTGAACGCTTGAAAAAGATTGCTGACTGGGTGGGATTGGCCGAACACCCCTTCCACGATTAAGTTAGTATTAGTGAAATAAGAAAAACTTCAGAGAATAAATTAATGGGCTTTTGGTAAGTTAAGAGTCTCTAACCCTTTTCTTCAGACTTTACTACTATTTATAATGGTAGATTTACACTTCAGCATGCCTCTCCGGGTGATCGAACCACATTCGGAAGTGGGCGGCCATACTGGATTGTGGATGGAAGTGCAGGGGAATAAGGCAGTTTCCCTCCTTCTCCATGCTTGCCATTGCCAGTGTGCTCCAAAGATTAGGTACTTGGGAACCGGCCAAGTGTCTCTCTGACCTTATTAATCGTCACATGTTCATCTGAGCCCCTCCAACATACATATTGGTGGAGGCACACACTACTTTTGTGTCTTTAACCTCTCCTCCACCATTTGTACTCTTACATGTTTTCGTTCTTTAATTTTCTTCTCATTTTCTACCTATAATTTTCTTCTTGTCTTCTTACCCTCTGTCAATATTAAATTCAAACGGTTGCCAACAATTATGTTCTAAAAAAAGGTAGCACATTTGAAGGTTACTTCAGTTGTTAAAAATTATATATAACACTAGTTAAAAAATATGGACATACAAAAAGTACTCCTCCCTTTATATTAAATATACATGTATAAATAATTGTCAATATATATACCGATATACGTATAGATATGCCAAGCATAATCATACATGATACAATTGCATGTGTGATTTTCGATTGTCCATCTATATGAATCACCCTAGAAAATCTATATGAATTTTAGTGCGGAATGCACTAAATGAATGGATATCACATCGGTTGCATGACTATATATATATAGATTCTGCTTCCATCCCATGACAAATGCAAAAATAATTGATGCTTCATATTTATATGTGTGTGTATAGTTTGCTCCCATCCCGAGAAAATGGCAAAAACAATCGCTGATTAGTGCCCATGTTTCCCATGTTGCATTTCAATCCAAGGCAGTTAATTAACTTCTTGTTACTCTCATTAGTAACCATTATTACTTCATTACCTATATATTATAATTTGTAAAAAGGTCAAAAAATATGCTACTAAAAGTATTTTACTAGGAATATCAGCCAAAATGATAAATGAACCCGTGAATTGCTATTATAAACAATGAATTATGTTTGTTATAATTATTTTAAAATAATAATAAATCCATGCATCTATATGTTGTAATTACAAAATTACTATTAATTACAACATCATTTTTATAACTGTAATAATTTTTTTCCATCAACTATTTTTTTCTTTGTCAAGTATATTGATAAACTAGGACACCAATGTCAATTAATTCAATCAATAGAATAAAGGCCTTGCTAGTTGTAAAATCCTTTTCCAATTCATAGTTCAACATCTGAAACTTTAATTATACATAACTTGGGGAAGCTGACATAAGAGGAACAGTCAGATCATTGACAACCTAACTATGAGTCATTAGATTAAAATTTAACGGTTCAAACACATTTATATATTTTTAATTCAAAAAAAATTAATCTAATAACTCACAACTTGATTCTCAGCGAGTTAACAATTTGACCAATGTCAGCCGAACAATAACCATCAGTGAAATTAGTGGCATTCTAAGATTGTTCTCGTTTAATGTCAATAATCCCAGACAATTAAATCAATTAATAAGGTTCAAGAGTACTCTTTTGATACAACAAAACAAATTAAGGAACCTAGTGAATTAAAAGTGAAGGAGCAAAGTGTTTCCCACGTGCGGTTAAACGAGGTGAGCAAGCAACTCCCGTTAGGCTTGCAGCTTGTGATATCCATAGAAATTAAAAAAAAAAAAAGAAATAAACAAATAAAGGGTGAGTCTATTTAGATTCCATAAATAAATTCTTACACTATACTAATTTGTATTTTTATTAAATAAAGTTACACAATTACTATTAATCTTCTAATTTTTGGAATTTTACGTGGAAACACAGATTTAAATACAACTACAATAGCTACTAATAGAAGCATGATGAAAAATAAAATGGATAAAGACACACAAGACTTAATGAGGTTTAGCCATAATATGCCTACTTCATGGAGAGGATCGATCCCATTCCTTTTACCATGAGAATATTTAATACAAGTACACTTGAATTTGAATACCCACTACAAGAAATAACATTTTTAGCGACCACTTTTAGCGACCAAAACTTAATTTGGTTGCTAAATATCGACGTTTACCGACTAAAAATCATTTGGAAGCTATAAGTTCATTTTCGACGATCAAAAAATATTTGGTCGCTAAAAATATGACATTTGGCGACCAACTAGTCGCTAAAGGGTATCCTTCGGCGACTAAATATTAAGTTAGTCGGCAAAGAGGAAAAAAATTGCTTCAAAATATTTCCTTGAAAATTTTAGTGCCAAACAAATTTTTAGCGACCAAAAAATTTGGTCGCAGAATATTTTAATTTTTTTTCCATTTCTAATTAGTTTTATTTTTGGCAACCAAATAGCTTTTGTAGCTAAACTCTTAGATTTTAGCGACCAAATGGTCGCGAAAAGTGGCCCTTTGCCAATACCTTTGGCGACCAACAAATTTAGTCGTTGAATGTTTTGATATTTTTGATAATTTTAATTAATTTTATTTTTGGCGACCAAATGTATTTGGTCGCGAAAGGATCGGCATTTAGCAACTAAATAGTTGCTAAAAATGTTTTTTTTGTCGACCAAATATTAATTTTGTCAATAAAGAGAAATTTTACGCCCATAATATTTTCCGCCAACAAGAAGATTTTAACGATTATATAATAAGAAAGCTCAAGGAATATTTGCAGCCGTTGGATAAGTTCAATGGCTTAGATTACAATTTTCTTTTCCTTTATTCCCTCATATTTTCTCTGTTCTCATTTATAAAATGTATTTTTTGATCCCACATCACTAAATGACCACAACTTCAATTTTACTTTTGGATATAAAATCACTATAGTTGTAGCATGTAATTTAAATAGATGTGAAGTTAACTCTTAGAGATCTGTTTATCTAAAATTCCACTTTACTTATAAAATTTACATGTGTCAAAGTTATTAAGAATTAAATAAAAAAAGGGCCTAAATAATAATTAAAAAATGTTTAAAATTTATCTCTCTCATAATAATGTATTTTTTAAAATTAAAAATAAAGAAAAATGCCTCAATATTAATTTAGCTTGGGAATAATTATTTTTCTAATAGAAAAATATTAAAAAATTACTTTTTTCTGAAAATAATGAATGTTAGTCTTTTTTAATTTAAAAAATAAAGAAAAGTTCCTAAATTAAGATTCTATGTAATTATTTTTCTAAATTCTTATTTTAAATTTAAATTGGTTCTATTGACCATCTTTTTATAAAATTAATCTAGAAATTATTAACAAATCTTATATGACACTCTTCATGTTCATCATTTTACTTTTTTTTAAGTTCTAATTTTAAACTTAAATTGATCAGATTGACCATATATATTTACATATTAAAGAAACTCAAACTTGAGGTTTGAAGTATTTTTGACCGTTGAATTTGTTCAATGACAAGGATTATTTATCTTTCTCTACAATTTGGTTGTCTTTTCAGTCATTTCACATAGAAGCACTCTTTCTGAATCTTACAGTATTTTTTTGAATACATTTTTTATAAAAGTTTTTCAATTAATATTTTTAAAATGTGATAATATTTGTAATAAAGATTATAATTTTACAATTTTATTAAACAGCATAAAGCCTACCTATTAGACAAAGTTAACTAAAATTTTTTATTTAAAATTAAAAAGTGATATTAGATTATAATTTTTTTAAAAAAATAAACGTTTAAATTAAAATTTTGTTTAATATACATAAAATTTAAATTTTTAAATATATATACTTTTACACTTTTTGTTTCATACTTACATGTTTTAGTCTATGCTGCTTAATAATTTTTTTTTTTTGCATATTATTTCACAATTTTTTATGTAGATTTATGTTATAAATTTATTTTTGAGTTTTTTGCAACCCGAAATTATGTTTACATATATTTAGTTATGAACAATTCTTAGTGTTTTAATTTTTTTGACATTTTTAATAGTTTTGTTTTTCCCGACCACATAAGTTTGGTCGCAGAAAGCATGACATTTAGCGACTAATTGGTCGCTAAAAGTTCCAAAAATTTCCTTCCCGTGAAACCTTAGCCCCAATAAAATATTTTGGTGACCAAATGTTTGGTCGCAGAATGTCTTGGCTGATATTAGATTTGTGAGTAGGGGTGGAAACGAACCGAGCTATTCGCGAACTGCTCGAGCTCGGCTCGAGCTCGATTCGTGAGTTAAACGAGCTCGAACCGAGCTTGGTTATTGGCTCATTTTGGATTCGAGCTCGAGCTCGAGCCTAGAGAAGCTCGGCTCGAAAGCTCGCGAGCAGGCTCGGTTTGAATAATATATATATTTTTAATAATATTTTTATATTTTTAATAATATTTTTATTATATATTTTAAATCAAAACGACGTTATTTTGGTTTAATCAAGCTATTCGCGAGCCTAACCGATCCTAATTTCTTCTTTATCGAGCCGAGCTCGAGCCTATATAAAAGCTCGAATCGAGCTCGAGCTCAGTATAAAAAGCTCGAGCCGAGCTCGAGTATGTTAAAGCTCGGCTCGGCTCGGCTCGTTTCCACCCCTATTTGTGAGGTAAAAACCCTCGTTCATTCTCTTACTTTTTCTTTTTTCTTTTTTTTTTTCATTTTGGCTTCCTCTTTGCTGCAACCAGAGAGGAAAAAAAGAAACTTGAAGATCATAGGGTTTCAACTCTGCATAGATCACTTACATTGGCTCACTGTTGTAAGTTGTTGTTTCTTGATTTCTTTGTTTTTTGATTTCTCTGTTTCTTGATTTCTCAACAACTCTAATCTATTACTCTCATCTTGATTTTTTTTTTTAAAGGAAAAAAGTAGTTTCAGAGCATTTAATCATTCAAAATTGGGCAGAGAAAAAAAAATAACTCTTTCTTTATAGATTTTTACATACATAGGCTATGGGCTTGTAGTGAAAATTGTGATTTCATGAATAATGGGGTTAAGGTGGTCTTTGGCATGTGGATCAAGTGGTACCCTAGATGCTTCTTGGTGTTATAGAGGGTGGGAGTGCGAATGGCTTCCGTTGTACCAAATACAATTTGGTTTTTGACATTTTAAGCTTCTTTTAGGTGTCCAAAAGCTCAATATCAGATTGTACTCTATTACAATGGAAGAGTAATTTCCTTCTACCATTCTTTTTTATGTTTCACCATATATCTAGACACTAACCAATAGCTTATCTCCTGTACTGGGCATCATTATTCTAAGTAATAAAACTTATGTGGAGTAAATTGAATAATTGTAAAAAATAATAATAATAAATTGAATAATAGTAATCTTAAAGCATGAAGAAAAAAGATAAAGTTTCTTTTTATTATGTGTTAAATTTTTTGGGGTTGGTTGGCAGTTGCAGCTAATTGGGCAGTGAGGTGCTCTTTCTCTTTGAGCACAACCAAAGGTGTGCCATTGATTTTTTAACAATAGAACTTCAAATCCTAAATAATTAAATTTCCCTTTATGTATACATGCGTATATCAGTGGTTCACCATTAAAAAAAAAAATCATTAATATTCTGGAAGTAAAGTCAATTTTCATCTGTTCATCCAGAATAATTATCTTTAAATGAAAATTTTAAATATTTTGTCCTCCGTAAAAAAATCTTACTTTGTTAATATATAAGATGAAAAAGGTAATGTTATTGATCATGCCCTAGGACCCCATTAGAATTGAGCCTTATTTGTTTGGAGGCATTATTCCTGGTCATGGTTGATATAAAATTATTAAGACAAGCAAAATAGGTGCATATACTTCAAACACATTTCCGATGCCCCTTCTAGTCCTTTTTTTCCTTTATTGTAGGTATGTTGCATACAAATGATGGCATCAATATGCTCAATGGGACACTTGGGACCAAAAATAAAAGCAAAAAATGAAAAATAAAAAATATGTAGCATGAACAAATAACAACAATGATTGATAGAGAAATAAGCACTTTTTCCTCCTTGCCATGTAAAGGAAGAAGCCCATGCCAACTAATATAAAGAAAACAAACTTCGAA
The DNA here is from genome assembly GCA_019916065.1 of Vitellaria paradoxa. NCBI lineage: Eukaryota > Viridiplantae > Streptophyta > Magnoliopsida > Ericales > Sapotaceae > Vitellaria > Vitellaria paradoxa. The sequence goes on along the minus strand of CM034242.1, from coordinate 20,260,830 downwards.
AAATTTTTAGTGCTATGAAGATACATACAGATACATGCACGCATGTAGGAGCAGAGCACTTCCCAACCATGAACTGATGCTCCATTACTTTTGATTTTGAATCTTGTGTTTGCAATAAATTATGGTTTTCATCTAATATTTAAAACGATCCTTTCAATACTAACAGTGAAAGTGCTCGGTTGCATTCACTTTAAAAAGGGCAAATTATATAAACCTCCTCCAGGTTCGCTAATTACACAATTTACTCAAAAATGATACATAATAAAGTGTAGTATCATGCTCTCCTATGATATAAGCATTCTAAGTAGTTTGACCATTAACTTTAGTAGTTCACTAAATAATATTTCAAGTTTATTTTCTGCGACAATGGACGAGTCATATGAGATTACTTAGCCGGACTATCAAACTGATTTTTTTTTATCCAATTGAGGGTATTTTATCAGACATTTTTATTTTATGCATTTCTTTAGTTTGTCCAGATAATTGTAATGATTTGTTCAACAAAGAAAAGGAACCTGAGTTGCTGCCCTATTTATAGTAATACATGCATGGGCTGGAATGGGATATATCTTATTATTAATTAGCATTACCAAGACAAGCCAAACAGAATCTACAGCCTGTAATTGGGTTTTAAGGGTATGATTTCAATTTATGGTTTTCCTTCATATATAGTTTTTGATCAAGAAGTATTAGAGATTGAATATCCAAACAATGCCTTATTTTTTACTGTATTTTTAGTGATTAATTATAGAAGCACAAAATTAATGAGTCTCTTACCATAGAACATGCAGTAGTTTGTCCATAAGGACTTCTTTGGATTTCTAATTCATGCTGTACCTTTTTATGTTCCATCTGAATAAACTCAAATTTCAAACTAATGATTTGAGATTAAAAATATAAAAATTTAACAAAATCAAGGTGACTACTATATTTATAGGTAAATTGATTATGTGTGAAATTTTGTATTACCTTTAGAAGGGATTCATGCAGGGGATTTCTCCAGGTATGTAACTCGGACAGACTTTTAATTAATACGAATGGTTCATTTTAGTGTGTCTAATATGTTGCTTGTACAGTTTTCATTTACATAACTTGAATTAAGAAGATAATGTGAAGTTGCTAAAGTTACCTCAGTTCCAGAACTTTTTTTATTTTTTTGGTAATTTCAGTTCTAGAACTTGATTCTTACATGCAAAGCAATGCTGTTTGTTTGGGCGAACTTTCTTTTTGTGTTCGATTCACACAGTTTTTATTCAATGTTTTACTGTTAGATACATATATAAGCATATATATAACCTTGGTAGAGGATAGATGCTCATCTTCTTTTGAATAAATGTCAGGACATCATGGCAGAGACAAATCATTTTTTTTTCGGTAAGTCAGAGACAAATCATGGTTCTTATTCTATATTTTCTCTAATGACACCAATTGCTCCTGTTGTGTTGATTGAAACTTCTTTTTTTCTGATCACTGCTTATTAGTGTTCCTACTTTTGAACCTTTGGTTTGAAGATTGTGCATTCTTATGAGTACTCCTTGGTTTGGTTATTTGTTTGTTGTCAAAATTTCATCCTGCAATATTAATGTGAAATTTTACTTGGATGAAGGGAAAGGGATAGGGAGATCAAATCAGAAGTGGATTATAAATGGCCTTCTCCTCGGGATCTATGTGCCTGAATGCGATTAAAAAAAAAATCTTCTAAGATGGTCACGTGTAGGTAGTCTTATATTTACATGTGGATAGATTGATTATAGGATTTGCACCTATGACCTCAAGTTGCAATGGAACAATTTTACTATTGTTCTAAAGCCACCATTTTAATTGAATGAGATAACTATTATTACTATTATTACTATTACAAAAGGTTAAAAGTTGAGGAAAAAAATAACTAGTTAATCATAATTAACCAGAATTCTAAATAAGTAACCAGTAGTTAAATCTGCTCTGAAAGGATTAAACAAATCAATCAATTCACTAAATAATAAGCCATAGTATGTTTGAGGCTGTCAAGCATTCATTCTAGAATTCCATAGGTTAAACAATTTATACTATACATACTATAACAAAAATGGGATAAACTATTAGACTAGGAAAAATACAGATTGGATACAATCTTCCATTTCAGAACCCCAAGTCTCTACATAAGGTATGACTAGGCAACTTTCCAATGTATAAGAAAGAAAAGAAGAAAAAAACAAACTTTCAGAAGAGGCTAGGATTTTTAGAAACTTCATCTAGGAATTAATCAATTTTGGTACAAATATTACTTAGGATTTGTGTTCCAAAACAAACAAACTGGGAAAAAGACACAATACACAATAAAATATGGTTCAAAGCATAGATGTGTGTGTGTGAGAAAGAGAGAATATAGATGCAATATCATATCATGTGAATAAGTTAATTGGACATGATCCTATAGCATATGCCAACTTATGGTAATAGTGGAATTTGAAATTTTATTTTTTTTTTTTTGTTACTATTTATACGATGCTACTTATCTTGGTTAGTTGTAGATCAGATCCTATTTTGGCTCAATCTATGCCTTTATTTTCAATTATGTGTAGACACTAGAAGGTTGCTATAGAAGTTGAAAAAAATGAGAAGGTACTCTCTAAAAGAAGGCTATTGCAGAAGTTGATAAGGCCAAAGAATTCACTGGTGCAAAGAACATGAAAGGTAATTGCTTTTATTTTATCTATAAGAGGACCATTTTTATTTTCTATTGGAGTTAGTTTTGCGTCATTCAGCTTTTATCAAAGCAACTCGATTTTGGGTGAAATCATTTTTTTATACCAAATTTTTTCCCTTTTTTTATCATAATAATATCTTTTTATTATGTACCTTGTGTTCTATAAAGATTAATGGAAACTTTGTAGCTTTTTTTATTAACACAAAGACGTTAATATTTTTCTATGATTTTTTTGACAATGTTAGATATTGTTTCTGATTATTTGTTATATAGGTTGCTCAAAATGGATAAAATTTGGATGAAAATTAAAGATCGAGTGAGCGACGAGTACATATTAGGGGTGAACACATTTATTGAATTTGCTACTACAAGTGTTGGATCGGATGGGAAGATTCGTTGTCCATGTGTGAATTGCATGAACATTTCATGCATGGACATTAATTTGGTGAAGTATCATTTATTATTGAGAGGAATCTCGCCGACATACACAACTTGGTTACATCATAGAGAAGACGTTACTGCTTGTTCGTCAAATCTAGAAACCAATGTCATAGATGATAATGGTAATGATTCTGAAGACATAGTGACAACCAACGACTTAGAACATAATAATGAACAACAGGGAGATGGTAATGAGTTTTCTGATATGTTAGAAGATATTTATTTTGGAAATTTGAGGAATGATCATGATATAGAAGGAAGTGTTGATAAAATAGAAGTGGATGATGTCCAAACCTTTGACAAGTTATTACATGAGGCTCAATATGAGTTATACCCAGGTTGTAAAGAGTATAATGTATTGTCATTTGTTATTACTATTATGCATGCAAAGGTGATGTTTAAGTGGAGCAAAAAATCCGTTGACTATCTATTTAAGATACTAAGGAAACTTTTGCCAAATTGTAATGAGAGAGTTCCTTTGAATCTTTACGAAGCTAAGAAATTGTTATGTGATTTGGGCTTGGGATATAAGTCTATTGATGCTTGCAAATTTGATTGTACACTTTTTTGGAAAGAGAATGCAAGCCTAGATAAATGTCCAATATGCAACACACCTAGATACAAACAACAAGGTAGAAACAAAAAGAAAATTACACACAAGGTGTTAAGATATTTTCCACTTACACCGAGATTGAAAAGATTGTACATGTCAAGGAAAACAGCTCCAAATATGAGATGGCATAAGGAGAAGCGAGTAGATGATGGGGCATTGAGGCATCCTACTGATGGTGATGACTGGAAGAATTTTGACCGAACATATCCTGAATTTGCCACTACTAGAGATTGGGTAAATGGCGAGTGGAAACCTCGGGCGACCGCTTAAAGCGGTCGCTATAATTGTATTAGCGACCGCTTAAGGCGGTCGCTTAAACTGCTGTCGCTAATCCCGTGCGGCAAGGTATCGACGACGAAAAAATTCGCGCGACCGCTTAAAGCGGTCGCTAATACTCTTCTAGCGACCGTATTAGCGACCGCTTTAAGCGGTCGCTGATTCTTTAATTATATTGGGCAGAACGCCTCCCTCTTTTTCCTCTCCCTCCCTCCCTTTTTTTCCTCTCCCTCCCCCGCGCTCTATCTTCTCTCCCCCCTCTGCCGTCTTCTCTCCCCCCTCAGCCGTGCCGGACCGGAGGTGCCCTGCCGTCGCCAGAGGTTTGTTTCTTTCTCTCTCTTGCTCTCTCTCTCTCTCTCTCTCTCTCTCTCTCTCTAATAAACATGCATTAATATTTTTTTTTTGTTTATTGTAGTTTTTTTTGAGGTTAAGGCAACACTACACCGTACCAGGTTTGGATTTTTTTTTTTAGTTTGAAATTTTTTTTCTATTTTTTGTATTTTTCATGTTTATTGTTGGATAAATGTAAATAATTTTTTTTTGTTTTTGTGGTTGGGGGTTTGATGATTATCTATACATGCATGTATGTGTTATTGTTTGTTTAATTTTTTTATTTTAGTTACTCGTTAACTTGTTTATTTCATGTGCGTACTGTGTAATTTTTTTTTTATGTATGTTGCTGTTGTTTTTAATTTTTTTTAATTTGCTGTTTTTTTTCTGTTTTTTTTTTTGTTTGCTGTTTTTTTTCTGTATTTTTTATTTGCTGTTTTTTTTAATATTCTGTTTTTTAATTTTATTTTATAAAATTGGTATGTTGGAAGAAAGAAAAAGAGATTTTAGAAGAAAAATTTAGTTAGTGGGAAAATTGTTGTGTTTTGTGCAGTGAGTAAAAAATTTATATTTTATTATCTTGTAATTTGTGTTTGTAGAAATTTATAAAATTTTGTATTATTTTACTGTACTCCAAAAGTTGCCAGTATAGACGATAAATTTAAAGGATTTGGGGGAGTTATGTAAATTTCATGATTTGCAAGTTATACCGTTAAATTAATATTTAATGATTAAAATTAATTTAAATTTTTTTAATTAAATAATATAGCTGTATCTGTAATATTGAATTAAAATTCAATAATTTTTAAATTCTGAGGATACTTTGAAATTCTCAGAATTTCAAAATTCTGAAGATAGAATTAGAACGTTAGAATAAAATGAAAAAAAAATACTTATTTAACTTTTTATTTAATTATTAAGATTAAAATTATAAAAATATAATGAATATTTAAATTCTTATAATTTAAATACCTATTTTTAATATGATAGGTAAAATATATTATAAAATAATAACTTAGAAGAAATATAATAATGTGACCACTTGGCATGAAAAATAAAGAAATTAACATCTTGTGATACTTGGAAAATTTTTTTGGATACTTGGAAATAATTATGCATGTGACCTTTTGTCACATCAATCCTCATAGATGAAGTCAAATTTTTGGCCTGGGAGCTATTTTTTTGGGGCGTTAAACTTGGGCTTAAAAAATTATATTTAATGAATAAAAATAAAATAATATATATACAAATAGTATAATCAATTGAATTTTAAATTTTAGATTATATAGGAGTATTTAGTTTATTAAAAATATTAAAAATTTTTATTAACTATTTTTAATATCTTTCAATTAAATTTTGTCACGTGTTATTTTTTCACTAATTTATTTTTTTAACCATTTAAACACTATCATATAACAACTAAGAGAAAATAAAATTTTAAGGAGATTTTTTTTGGTAATTGACTAAATTTTAAAGAGATTGATTTATAACTTAAATTTTTTTAATTCAAAATTTATATATACCAATATTAGTTTTTTTTTCTAATAAGACTAATTATTTTTAAAAATTTTTGAGGAATCAAATTATAATATAAATTTTTTTAATAAAAAATTTTCATACATAAATATCATTTTTTATGTATGTAAAAAATAAGAATTTTTTAAAAGCTTTTAATTATTTAGTAAAAATGTTGAAAAAAATTTCAAAATTTTTTAGTAACTTTTAAGGAGTTACCAAATGTCAAAAAAAGTAAAAATTACTAAAAAATTTCTCTCCTGCTATATATATATATATATATTCAACTCTACCTATCAACTTGACTATAACTAACCAATTCTTAAAACGACACTTAACAATAATAAACTTATAAAAAAATTATTCTAATTATAACTCTAGCACCGTTATATCATTATAATTTTACTAGCTTCTTAGTTTGTTTTATTCTAGTCCAGGAGGATTTTTCTTTTGTATAACATGTGGACCACAGGCCACCCTGATCCGTAATTCCAGGGCCATGTTGACCTCATGCATATATTCTTCTTAGAGGATTGCTGGACATTGATATTTGATGGACATGGACTTGTTTCCAATGGGTTAAATGGCAAGAGTCACTTAGAGCCTGTTTGGCTACAACAATTTTATCAATTAATAATTTTTATCAACTTACTTCGCTAAAATTTACTAAACACATTTTTAATTTCTTTCAATTTTTATCAACTTTCTTCAACCTTCTTTAACTTTTTTTATAAATTTTACTATATTATTTATTTTTAAAATAATTAAATTAAATAAATTATAACATTTATCAAAAATAATTTTAGTTTAATAAAATCTTTGAATAAAATAATTCATTTTTAATGTGATGCAACAAAAATAGATTAAGTATTGAAATTAATAAAATATTTATAATAGAAAAGAAAAACGAGAGTGAAAACAAATTTTAATTGTTCTTCACTATGAAATTAACTTTGTAATTTTATAAAAACAAAAAATGACAAAGGGTAGAGAGAGTTTTTGAAGCAATGCTAACATCTTCACTCAATATGGTAATTTTTATAAATAAATTGATTAACTTACCTTACGGAAATTAAATTATATTATGATATTTATAATGTTAGATAATACTACTAAAAATATGAGAATTAATATATAGTTTAATGTAAAAATAATATATAGTTTGAAAAAAGTATAAAAAGTTAGTAAAAGTTGATAGATTTTTTAATAAATTAAATACAATAAAGTTTGTAAACTTTTAAACATATTACTTTTTTTCATAAAAAGAATACTTTTAAATAAGAATCGATGCATAAGACAAAAAAAAATTAATAATAATTTTCACTTGTATGTAAATTCTCTTATTTTATAACATTTTCATGAATGTAAATAGCATACTTAAAAATTATTAAAAAAATATTATGAAAAATATTAAATAAAAAGTATCATAAATAGGAAACAATAATACTAAAAAATATTAATATCGTAATATTTGTTGTTAATTTATATATTTTGAATTAAACAATAATACTAAAAATAGTTAGATTAGGTAAATAATAATATTAAATTACAATTTTTAGGTTCATTAAATATTTATATTAGTTAAAATATTAAATAACGAATTAGAATATTGATAATATAATTAATTTAGGTTAAATTAGATTGTTTCAATTAATATTGTAATGGCTGGTTACCCAAATGATTGAAAATACTTTTATTATTTGAAATCATAGTTTGATTTATGTTATAATGAGTAAATATTGAATTGTTCGTAATATCTATTGTTAATTTATTTAATTTGTATCGTATTATTTTATTTGTTGTATATTTGATCTTCGTATAATGTATTGAAGTGTTATTTTTTTGAATAACAATAATTAACTCCAATTAACTCTAATTAGAAGAAAACCCCTAATCTTGCTTGGGTCCAATCCAACATTTTTCTTGGGCTTTCTTGGGCCCAGTCCAATCCAATACGAATACGATACGAAAATTAGGTCAAATAATAATATTATAATATTGTTTCTAGGTAATTTACCGAATAATATAGTAATTAATTACACAAGCAGCAGTAGTTAATTAATAATATTTAATTAGTTCAATTAGTAACTACAATAAAACCCCTAATCTTGCCTGGGCCCAATTCAACATCTTGCTTGGGCCCAGTGTAATCCAATACGAATAAGATAAGAAAATTAGGTCAAACAATAATATTATAATATTGTTTCTAGGTAATTTACCGAATAATATAGTAATTAATTACACAAGCAGCAGTAGTTAATTAATAAGAGTTAATTAGTTCAATTAGTAACTACAATAAAACCCCTAATCTTGCCTGGGCCCAATCCAACATCTTGCTTGGGCCCAGTGTAATCCAATACGAATACGATAAGAAAATTAGGTCAAACAATAATATTATAATATTGTTTCTAGGTAATTTACCGAATAATATAGTAATTAATTACACAAGCAGCAGTAGTTAATTAATAAGAGTTAATTAGTTCAATTAGTAACTACAATAAAACCCCTAATCTTGTCTAGGCCCAATCTAACATCTAAATACTTTATTCTAAGTTAGAAAACAAACAGACATTGAGAACCACTTTATTTTATTCATTTGCATATATTAGTGAAACTTAGACCCGTTTAAGAATCTCGTACGCCACCTGTTTGGTCATCCTTAGGTAACGGATTAGGTCTTTGACCAGGTTCGTTGTCCTTTCGATGAACGTGCGGGGATTGACGTACGCGATTCTTGAATTGTCCAGTATGGACAGTTTGGGAATGCAATTATCCATCCTGTATTCAACAACTCATGTACTGTCCTATGTTAGATGAAGTTTCGGTTGACGTCCTGTTGTTCTCCGGGTGCGTACACAGGGTACGACTGATGTCGTCTGTGTATCGTGTACTTGGAGAACCACGCGGACATGCTGCCGAAATTTTATCTAATTAGGGGACAACGGCATTGAGTTGTTGAGTGCAAGTTGGATCGTGTATTCTCGAATGGGATAGGACCAACCACCCTGTAATGAGGAGGTAAAGTTTAAGACTAGGTGTTTTGCATATGGCACTACATTTTATAGTAATGACATTTTTTTCCTCTTGGGACTCCACAGACACTCTAAGCGAGATGGATAAGAGTTGGATTGATTTGCCGAATAGGATGTCCCCGGAGTATGTGGAGGGGATTAATCAGTTTATTGCATTCACCAGTGGGTTTCCCAGTGGGTACATTAGTTGTCCTTGCAGGAAGTGTGCTAACCGGTATTACTATACACGGGAGGTTGTCAGAGAGCACCTGATCCGTAATGGGTTCCTGAAGCAGTATAAATTCTGGACTCTCCATGGGGAAGAGTATACCGCCTCTCGTCCGAAAGAAACCGTTGAGGTGGAGGCCGAGGTTGCAGAGGAAGCTGATCCAATGCTCGCGATGCTAGCTGATATCGCATGTGGATTGACACATGAAGACAACGGTGCCGGTATTAATCTGACGGGTGGAACTAGTCCCCGCTCGGGTGCAGATGATGAGTCATTGAGATATTTTGAAATACTCGATGATGCGCAGACAGAATTATATCCTGGATGTCAGGAGTTCAGTAAATTGTCATTTATCGTTGAGTTGTTACATTTGAAGGCGTTGAATCACTGGTCAGATACGTCATTTGACATGCTACTACAGTTACTCCGTAGGGTTTTACCAGCGGGAGCTAAGCTTGCAGAATCGTACTACCAGGCACGCAAGTTAACTGAGAATTTGGGATTCACATACGAAACTCTGGATGCATGTCCCAATAGTTGCATGTTGTTTCGGAATGAGAATGGCAACCTCGATTCGTGTACCGTGTGTGGTGTTTCGAGATGGAAGAATGTTGGTACTATCCAAACTCGGCAGAATCGTTTGGGTAGTTCAAATCGTGGTAAGCTTGTGGCTGCAAAGCAAGTGCGCTACTTTCCACTTAAGCCACGATTGAAGAGATTTTTCATGTCATCCAAGATCTCTAAACTAATGACTTGGCATGCCGAGAACAGGGGGGATCATGGGAACTTATCCCATCCAACAAACTCTCCGGCGTGGAAGGATTTTGATAGAAGACACCCTGATTTCGCTGTCGATTCTCGCAGTGTACGGCTTGGTTTGGCGGCTGATGGATTTAACCCATTTTCAGGCATGACTGGGGCAACTCACAGTACGTGGCCTATACTGTTAGTTCCATATAATCTTCCACCTTGGCTGTGCATGAGGCAACCTTTTGTCATCCTATCGACATTGATTGACGGACCTAAGGGTCCCGGGGATAAAATAGATGTTTATATGCAACCATTGATTGAAGAGCTTAATGAATTATGGACTGATGGTGTGATGACATTTGACTCAACAAGAAATGAAATGTTTAAACTACGGGTAGCATTACTATGGACAATTAACGACTTTCCGGCGTACGCCAACTTATCTGGTTGGAGCACGAAAGGAGAGTTCGCATGTCCTTGTTGCAATCAGAGCAAGAAGTCAACTTGGCTAAAGTATGGTAGAAAGTGGGCGTACATGGGTCATAGACGCTTCCTACCTCCGTTGCATAGGTTTAGGAAGGACAGAGTCTCGTTTGACGGCACTCGGGAGTTCGGTCCGGCACCACGAGCAATGACCGGGGTCGAATTGCTGGCCCAGATGGAGCGGGAGCAAATTCGAACAGTATATGACTTTCAGGATCTGTTAGCCCCCCCGCTACCATCTATTTCTGGTGCAAATAGGAACCGAACCCATAATTGGAAGAAGAAAAGTATTTTCTATGAGTTGCCCTACTGGAAAGACAACTTACTCAGGCACAACTTGGATGTCATGCACATTGAGAAGAATGTTTGCGATAATATATTGTGGACGATCCTTGGTGTTAAGGGGAAATCAAAGGATAATGCTAATGCTCGACGTGATTTGCAGGAGATGGGATTGAGAACTCCATTGCACTTGCAGCCGGGAGAGTCCAACAGGGCATACATGCCACCTGCACAGTACACCATGAGCAAGGAGGAGAAGGATGCGTTCTTGTTAATTCTGAAAGGCGTGAAGGTACCTGATGGATATTGCTCGAATATTTCGAAGCGAGTCAACATGAGCGAACGGACGTTACAGGGTTTGAAAAGTCATGACAACCACGTCCTGCTTCAACAGTTGTTGCCTATAGCAGTAAGGACATGTTTGCCTAATAATGTTGTGCAGCCGTTGATCGAGCTCAGTAATTTCTTCAGGCAGTTGTGTTACAGAGTAATCCGTACAGAAGATTTAAAGGGTCTGCAGGACAGGATTGCTTTGACACTGTGTCATCTAGAGAAAATTTTTTCGCCGGCATTTTTTGATGTAATGGTTCACTTGACTATACACCTAACTGAAGAAGCCCGGCTTGGTGGCCCTGTCCAATTTAGGTGGATGTATCCGATCGAGCGATATATGAACACATTGAAGAGGTATGTGCGGAACAAAGCTCGACCGGAGGCATCCATAGCGAAAGGATATTTGATGGATGAGTGCATAAATTTTTGTGCGGCATATCTAAACGATGATGTCCAAACGACTTTTAGCAGGTCGGAGCGGATAAATGAAGGCCCTATTGGGGAAGGCACGTCATTTGATCTCAACCATATCGAGTGGATCCAAGCTCATCGGTTCGTGCTCTTCAACACCCAATCAGTTGTGCCATTGACCCAGTAAGTCACGTTGTCGTAATAAAGAAAGTTAATTACATCATATTTGTAATAAAAATCGTGATTATTCTCAATCCTGTTTGATTTGCATTGCAGGAGACACATAAACGAGCTGAAACAGAACATGCCTCGTGCAACAGACAATCAAATTCGAATGTCCCATTATCAATGTTTTCATGACTGGTTTAAGAACTACGTACGTGTTAAATATTTTCATATGTTTTTATATGATTTTCACATCACAATGAATTTGTGTTTAATTAATTCATGATAATTTACATTTCATAGGTATACAATTTACGAAGTACTACGGATTCTATTTTGACCGATGAAATAAAACAGTTGGCTGATGGTCCTTACACGACAGCTCGACGTTTCACAGCTTGTGACATCAATGGGTTTCGATTTCGCATCAAGGAAGTAGATGATAGGCGAGCAACACAAAATAGTGGCATCGGTTGTCCATCTATTGACGGTGGTTACTATTACGGCCAACTGAATGACATTATTGAAATCGTTTACAATCGTGGTTTAAGATATTTATTATTCAAGTGTGTTTGGGCTGATCCAATTCGCGGGGTTAAAGCTGATAAGTACCAATTTAAATTGGTCAATTTAAACAATTTGTTACATCGAGATGTACAAATAGAAGCTGAACCATACATACTGGCATCCATGGCAGAGCAAGTTTACTATGTTGGCGATCGAGCTGATCCCAACTGGCAAGTTGCAGTTAAAATGTCAAGGAGGGGGGTATACCAAATCGACTGCGATGAGCCAGATATTGATCCATTCGCCCAACAAGCTCTTGACCAAGATGCAATTGTCCAACGTGATGAAGATGTTAATTGGGTTAGGGACACGGTCGAAGGAGATACGGTTGATTTACATACTTAATACACGGTTGTGTACTTTTTTATCCGAACAAGGTAGATTTTAAATTTATTTTTCTTTGTATTTGAAATTATAATAAGTTTAAATTGTGAACAGTTAGGGAGCCATGTTCGGACGTTCTAGGAAGAGGACTGGTCCTAGGACGATGGCTGAGCGTCTGGGGCTATCCTGTGCCGGGAGTAGCTTAGCAGATGCTGTCCCACCTTCACCCCCTATGTCCACGCGTCCTTCAGTGACTGACACAGATGCAGGTAAAGTTCTTTAATTTCGGAATGTATCTTATCCAACAACAGTAGGTATATTCTGTTGTTTTATCATGTAACAATTTGTTTGAAACAGATTCTCCCACTCCGAGCAGGCTTTCGAGGTCCGGCAGAGGGCCCTCGAAGGGATTGCCGCAGTGGAACTGCGGATCTCAGTGGATGACCGTTCAGTGGGATGACACGCCCCATCCGGTTGGGAAGGATGGACGGTCTTTGATTTCACAGCTCGGACATTTGGTCCGGAATCCGATCAGATTCCCGTTGACCACCCTCGAGTGGGATTGTTTTCCAGATTCTACGTTCGAGGGTCTATGGACCGAGGTACAGGTATGAAAATTTTATTTATCTAATTGTACGTGGTTTATGTGCTGAAACTTTTAACAAATAATATTCTACAATTTGTCATTTTTAGGCCAATGTAGTTGATGTTCCTCCAGACTTCCGGGACGTTATGTTCGCCAAGTGTCGGAAGATGTGGAAGGATCATAAAAATAAGATTAAAGATAAATACTGGAAAGGTCATGAGAATGACCCTGACATCCTCCAGCGGGTCCCACCGGGCGTTCTTCCCCACCAGTGGGCTGAGCTCGTCAGGTATTGGTCGAGTCCCGAGGCACAGGTGAGTAGATTGCGAGTTAATTATTTTTCCTTAAGTTTTGACGTTATCAAGCGTAAATTACAAAAAGTAATCGAAAAAAACTTAAAATAGGCGGAGGCCCAAAGGAACTCGCGAAATCGAGGATTGCAGGGGCCGGGGCACAAGGAGGGGACTCGACACTTTTCTCAGGTTCGCCACGAGGTAAAAACATGAGCTTATCACGCCAATAGCAACTTTTTTATTTATCTTTTTTAATGATAGTAAATTATTAACATATAATTTACCTTTCAACAGAGGACAGAGGAGGGCCTGAGGACAGATCGGATGTCCATGTGGTTGGCGACTCGACGTACTGATTCGCCGGAGGTTCAGGCTATACAGGTAACAAATTTTAATATTTTGTCCAATCAACATATAATTTAATTTTTTCTTTAGATAATATAGTTAGTTATCTTATTTTTTCTATTTCGGCTTGTTTGCATTAGGCGCAGTTTAATGCACGTTTAGACGAGCTGTCGCCAGATGAGAAGGAGTCCGAAGAGAGGAGGGACGAGATATTTTTCTCCATTATCGGACGCGATGGTCATGGATACACGCTTACGCGGGGCGCAGGTATTCCACGCCGATCCGTTGCACGATCAGAATCATCTTCTCAGGCCAGACGTCGCGATCAAGATCTGCTGCAGACCTTTCGAGCTGAGATGGACGCGCGAGAGGCAGCACTTCTGGCCGAGATGATGTCTGAGATGGAGAGGCGCCTCTCTCAGAGTCAGAGCCATCCACCTCCTCCTCCTCAGGTTAAAAATTTTATTTCTCGTTACTATTACTCATTAAAATTATATAAATTTATTTATTCATGTCTTCTTAATTATCACGTTCTAATTTCATTATTATTTCATTGTAGGACCCAGGATGATGGCAGATGGCCCTCTTGGACTGATTAGGATCTATTTGTATATATTTTGATCAGTACATTTATATATATTTTTGTTTTTGTATTTTGAACATTTGTATATAATAAAATTTTATTTTAATTGTAATCTAATTTGATATTGTATTTGTATATATAATCATAATTAGGAGATACGTTTTTTTTTTTTTTTACTAATTTTATGAAAAATTTCATTAATTCTATGTGCAATTTAATAAATTAAATTTAATATAAATATTTATATATAAGTAATTAAATATAATAGTTATTATAAATAATTAATAACTATTAAATAAATAATCATTATAAATAAAAAATAAATTATTATTAAATTATTTTTTAAATAATTTGATTTGTAAAACAAATTATTGAGATCTTATTATAACAAAATTTAAATTATAATTATTGAGATTTTTAAATAATTTAAATCTTTTTTAAAAAAAAAATTACTTATAATTAGCGACCGTCGGTGGCGGTCGCTAATAGTCCATATTCGGGTCGCTAATGCAAATGGTCATGGCTCCCGCGCGAAACTTATTGCGACCGCTATTCAGTATTTAGCGACCGCTATTTACGATCACTATTGATTCGCGCCATTTTTGCGCCAAACAAACAGCGACCGCTTTTTCAGTATTAGCGACCGTTATGAGCGGTCGCTAGTATCCCTACGTCTAAACTCGAGCGGTCGCAGGAGCGGTCGCAAATAATTTAGCGACCGTCCTAGCGGTCGCTAATACTTTTTAGCAACGAAGCAAATGCGACTCGTTTGACGCGGTCGCTAAGCCGTCACTAATACTTTTAGCGACTGCTATTACACATTTAGCGACCGTCTTAGGCGGTCGCTAGTTCCACAATTTCTACTAGTGTGCTAAAGAACTAAGAAATGTGAGGCTAGGCATAGCCACCAATGGATTTAATCCTTTCAAAAACATAAGCAATTCATATAGTATGTGGCCTGTCATAATTACACTATACAACTTGCCACCATGGAAATGTATGAAAGAACAATTCTTTATGATGTCATTACTTATCCCAGGACCAACTACGCCTGGTCAAAACATTGATGTTTATATGTGACCATTAATTGATGAATTGAAGGATTTATGGGAAAAAGGTGTGTGCACTTATGATGCATTGTCAGGATGCATCTTTCAAATGCGTGCAGCTGTGATATGGACTATTAATGACTTTCCAGCTTATGGTAATTTGTCAGGATGGACAACAAAAGGCTATATGGCTTGTCCTAATTGCAACGAAGAACATTCAACACAATCATTAAGAGAAAAAATTGGATATATGGGTGCTCGTCGTTTTCTTCCTGATGACCATCCTTGGCGAAGGAGCAAGTTTTTTGATGGTAAGATTGAAAATCAACCAAGACCAAAGATTTTAACAGGTGAACAAATAATTGAACAAGTGTTAACAGGTAAGTTTGAACCCTATGGGAAGCATCCCCACAATCTGAAGAGGCAAAAATTGATGAGCAAATATAAAGCAGGCAATATCAAGAAAATAAACCTGAATTGGAACAAACGAAGCATTCTTTTTGAGCTACCATATTGGAAGGTACTTAATCTCAGGCACAACCTTGATATGATGCACATGGAAAAAAATATATGTGACAGTTTACTTGGCACATTGTTAAGCATTCCTGGAAAGAACAAGGATACCCCAAAAGCTTGCATGGACTTAAAAGATATGAAAATTAGAAAAACCTTACATTTTAAGGAGCATCCTGATGGCAAACTTGTAATGCCTCCTGCATTGTTCACACTGTCTCTACAAGAGAAAAAAATATTCTTGGACTTCTTACAATCTATCAAGTATCCAGATGGATATGCAGCAAACATTTCTAGATATGTAAACGCAAAAGGTGGAAAGTTATTAGGTCTTAAAAGTCATGACTGTCATGTTCTTTTACAAAAGTTCCTTCCAATTAGGATGCGTGGGTGCCTTAGTAAGGATATTTGTACTGTATTGTTTGAGCTGGGCAATTATTTTCAAGAATTATGTGCTAAAACATTGAATATAAGTCAGTGCATAGTTTTGATTCTTTGTAAGTTAGAGAAGATTTTTCCTCCTGCATTCTTTGACGTCATGGTTCATTTGCCTATTCATTTACCCTATGAAGCCAAACTTGAGGGGCCAGTGCAGTACCAGTGGATGTACCCAATTGAAAGGTAATGCTCTCCAATTTTATATGTGAAATTACACATTCAATGCCAAAATAAATGTCTAATATTTAACATATAGATTATTTTATGACATTTATTAAGGTATCTTGGCACATTGAAAAAGTTTGTCACAAATCGAGCTCATCCAGAAGGTTCAATTGCAAAGGCGTATCTTGCGAAAGAATGTCTTGCATTTTGCTCAATGTATCTTGATGAAACTGAAACTGTGTTCAATAGAGAAGAACGAAATGATGATGGTGGTGATCGTGGCCCCGGATTAGCAATATTCACTTAGAGGGCTCATCCTATTCTTCCAATGTATCGACCTTCTGACATTACTTTTAAAGAACGAGAAATGGCTCATTGGTTTGTCCTGTACAACAGTTCAGAAGTAGACCCATATTTAGAGTATGTTTTTGCATATATATTTTTCTTATCAAAAAATAATAAAATAATTAATTATAGTTTCTATTACATCTTTTATTTATTTAAATAGGGAGCATAAACGTATATTAAAGAGTGAAAGTATAAGGGATATCAAGAAGAGGCAAATGGAATTATTCCCTAATTGGTTTAAATGTCGGGTAAGATATATTTGTAACTCATCATTTTTCTGTTTATTCATGTAATTAACTTCAACATCAATTAATATGCATTATTTTACATTATGTAGATGAATCACTTGAGATCTAAAGGGTCGCTAGAAGCAACTAATGAATTATGGTCATTAGCTAATGGCCCTGATCCGCTAATAAGACAATATTCAAGTTGCATATCTAATGGAGTTCGATTTCATACAAAAGAGCTAGAAAGCCATCGAAGAAGTCAAAATAGTGGGCTAATAGTAGAAGGGGACCATGGGGGACAAACTCATGACTTTTATGGTTTATTACGCAAAGTATGGGAAATGAGATATATGTTTGATCATCGAGTAGTTTTGTTTCAGTGTGAATGGTTTGCCACTGGAAGTCGTAAGACTATATACACAGATGCACATTGCACTGCCATAGATGTTAGAAGTCGATGGTATACAAATGACCCGTTTGTTTTACCAAATCAAGTGCAACAAGTTTTCTATGTCAATGATACGAAATTAGGCTTCGGTTGGAAAGTTGAACAACATGTTCAATAACGTGGGATGTGGGATGTACCAGAAATAATAAGTGAGGAAATGATTGGTGATGAAACAGATAATGTGTTCCAACAAGATGAAAACCTCGATATTTCTCATATTCTTATTGAAGATGACATTGGAAATGAACTATGTAGACATAATATTGAAGCCGAAATCATTCAAAATGACTTGATTAACATGAAGAGGCAGACATATGATGAACTTATTGGGCTTGATCAATTTATATGTGATGAAGAGGATGAGTTTGTGGAAATGGAGCACAATGATGATGAAGCTGAGTTTCATGATGATTTTGATTCTGAGTGTGATTCTGATTCTGAGTTTAACAATGATTATGATGTGTAACCTTAATTTTGTTGTAAGTTTGTTTAAAGATGTATAACTCGTACACTTATTGAGTTATATTAATATTATAATTTGTACACTTAATTGTGTTACATTTATTTTATATTTTGTGACATTTACTTAGTTACATTGTGATTACTTACATGTTCTTTACACATAATGTTATATAGGTTGTGGATATGCCGGCCAGTAAGAGACTACGATTGAGCAACCGACTGTCAACTACAGATGTTACATCTTCGGGAGAGTCACCTCGTGTTGATGGAGCCTTAGCATTAGGATCACCTATGCTAGCAAACTCACCTACGCATTCAAGGGAGTCACCCTGTGTTGGTAGCAATGCAGGTTTTTAATACATTTGTTCTGTATTCTATTATAATTTTTTTATATTTTATAAGTTTAATTGATTACTAACTATCAAAAATAATAATCGCTTCCACAAAAAGATCACATGCTCATGGCCCTACGAAGGGCAAGGGTGTGCAGCAGGAACTTATTAAGAATAAAGGAAACAAGCTTCTAGTTGAAGTTTGCCCGGTTGTAGGTACATTTATCGGAAAAAATGCCTATAAAATTGCTAATCAATTGGACTTCCAAATTTGTCTTAAGGCATCGTTACAAGGTGTCAATACTTGGAGCAAAATCGATAGAGGCACTAAGGAAATCATATTTCAGAATATGTTGATAATGTATTATTTGAATTATATACTTCTATTTAGTGTTTCTCTAATATATTTATGCTTATGATTAACAGGAATATATTACATGTGACATTTTACAGCAAATGTTTGAAATTATGGACTTTTCTGAGCAATATGTTCAAAATGCTATCGAACAAAAATGCCATTCTATATATAAGGATTGGCGAAGCAAGTGGAAGCAACATTACCTGCAGTTGCTAAAAAATGAAAAATACCCATATGAGAATGCCCCAGATCCCTCAAGACAAGATGACTGGAAGTATATGAATGACACTTTTTGGGCTTTTGAGCAACAAAAGGTAATTTAATAATCGTCTATTTTGAATTCTAAACAAAAGGTTAAAATATTTGAGATTTACTAATCAACTTATTTTCTAAGAAACGAGCGGCCCAAGCGAAAATTAACCGTGCTCAGTTGCCTTATAATCACACATCTGGATCCCAATCATTCCCAATGAAACTATCCCTTCAGGTAATATGTTAGTCTTTACATAATTTTAATATTGTATATGCCAGTCTTTACGAACCCTGGTAATATGCATTAATTGTTGCCCCCAAGCTATCCTTTAAATTATTAACTTCATATATAATTTCACTAAATTACCAAAATATCCTTAATTTTTATCATAATAAAGTGACTCACAAGTTATGTTTTTTAATCGAAGGTACATCTATCTTAAGTTTTTCTTTTAGCCTTTTAATTTGCTATCAACTGAGATTAGTTTAATTGTTAACTAACTTGAACTGTTATTTATTAAATAGACTGAAAAGCTTGAAGATAAGGGTCTTCCATTTTCTATGTTTTATAAAGACACTCATTGGAGTAAGAAGAATAATGACTACATTCATCCAAAATGCCAAGAAAATTATGTATGTGTCAGCTACAATTTTTTACAACTCTTTTTTGTTTTAGTTTATTCCCATTAAGACTATTTATAATGGTATCTTGTATATTTTAAACATGTACAAGAGGAGATTGTCAGGCGTGAGAATGAGATGGTGGAGTCAGGTGACCCACTTTATACACCAGAGCAACTCTCCCAGATGGTGCTTGGAGAAAGATCTGGCTATTTGCTCGGATTTGGGAAGGGTCCAAAGCCATCCTCCTCGACAAGATCTAACGCATCTTCTAAAGCATGTTATAAGGAGATTGAAAAGCTTAAGACACAAATTAGTGAACAAAATACAATCATTATCGAACAAAATGAACGCATAATAAAAAATAAGGAGGATAGGAAGGCACGAGAAGAACAGTACCAAAAACAATTTGATCAATTATTTGCAATAGTGCGAGAGAAATTTCGAGATGGTTCAGAGGGGACATTGACCTAGCAGGTAGGGTGTGAATTTATTCTTTTTTTGTTTTAATGTTTCCTACCCCTAAAAGTTAATATTATAATTTGTAATTTTCTAGCACTTGTGTTCTTGATATAGGAGGTTACTGTGAAGTTCTTCAACTAGGATTTCTCATCCATTTCTTTGGCTGAATTTTGAAGCAAAGTAAGAAATCGCCACTGAGATTATATATCTATGCTTGATTTGTTTGATAATAAAGTTGAGGCATTGCTAGCATATATCATTTTGAGTAATGGAATTTTGGATAGAATTTTTTGTAGTTATCCTTATTTAGTTTCATATAAATTTTAAGTTATATAGTCTAAAAATGAATACTTATATTTGCATTGAAACAATTGTACTCATTTTTTGCCATGCCATGTCAAATGTTATAAAGAAAATTTAAACAATTGTAATACGAGAATGTTGTACATATACCAAGTTGACTACCTGTTTAATAGGAAACACGAAAATAACATGCATTTATGAGATCAATCTATCCTCAAAGTACAAAGAGAAACTACTTATTATGGTTGTATATTCCCACATCTTAATCCTTTATCAAATGTGTAAACTTTGCTAGACATTTTCATTATGACTATAATTCCTCTATAATGTAATCTTTTTTTTTTCCAAGGAATAGTAAGCATGCAATAGTTGAATAATTCTAACTGTTTCATGTCTCTTATATGATCACTTTTAGATTTAATAAAAGAACAAAGAAGCAAAACAAGAAAGGGAAATGAGTTTTAAAAAAAGAAACCCAAGAATTTTTCTTTCGTACGCATTAGTAACTTGAGCTCTCAAATGTATAGGCTTCAAGCATATTTTTCTTTTCATCTCCCCAAGAAAGCAAATTTTTGAGATTGATAGATAAAATGCCAAATATTTTGTCTTATTTGAAACTTCTCTTCATTTTAATTTTCTCTCTTATGGTTATTTTCAATTTTATAACTTTCTCTACTAAGGTGAATACTTATATGCAATGAAACTTATTTATATCTTTAGGAACATGACCAAATGCTTGTTGTTTTTGAATGCTAGGTGCGCATTATACTTGGATTGCGACATCCAAAGGTGGTTTTTGTTTCACAGTTGCGAGTGGGGCAAGAAAGTTTCATCAAGAACTTGGTTTTGTTTGAAGAATTAATGATTTACTTGATTTGTAAGAACTAGTGCAAATATGTATAGAACATTGTAATAGTATTATTGTTGAACTAATATATATTGGTTCTATGTAATTTTTGGAGACCATATGTATGTTATGCTTTTGTTGAAAGTTTATGTTTATAGTTGGGAAGAAATAATTGATCTTTAATTGACATTTTTGTTTTTGGGGTCAATTTATATAATTTTTACAAATAGACATTTTTTGTATGTAATGTCACAGGAAAATAAACCAAGAAATGAAAATAATAGTGGTGGTATTTTTTTCAAGCCTATTGGCAACCAATTGGTTGCTAAAAGTGAACAATTGGCGACCATTTGGTCACTAAATAGTATCACTAAATTGAATTTTTGAATAGAATTGGCGACTAATTAATCGCTAAATATCTAATATTTAGCGACTAATTGGTCGTCAAAAGAAAGAGGAGTTTTAATTTTTAGCAACTATATGGCGACCGATTAGTCGCTAAAACTTTTATATTTCACAACCAGTTAGTCGAGAAAAGATGAAAAAATTGGGCATAATATTTAGGATTTGGCGACCAATCGGTCGCTAAAGGATTTATATTTCACGACAATTTTTTTTATTTGGCGACCAATTGGTCGCTGAACATTTAATCTTTGGCGACCAATTGGTCGCTAAAAGTTAATTTTTTGCGATTAAATTTTTGGTCGCGAAAAATACACTTTTTATCGACCAAGCTATGATTTGGTCACTAATACCTTCCTCCACCAATGTTCTGCAACCAAATGCCGACCAATTTTGTTGTGGTCGCAAAAGGCTTTAGCGACCAAAATTTGTCTTTAGCGTCCAAATTTTTTGGTCGCCAAAAATGTGTTGTGTTGTAGTGACCTAAACCCAATCCTTTATACTCTCACTCATACAAAAACAAACCTCGCCAAGTACAAGAGACTAGATACTTGTGCACTCACTGTTTTTTTCTCCTCCGCTACCAAAAGAATGCTTTCAATGCCATTATAAAGCACTTACCTAATGACCTAACCATGCATTAATACAAATACATGTACCCAATGAGAAGTTGAAAGGTCACGACAAATAATGAAGAAGTATGGCACTTTGGTACTCCAAGTAAAAATAGAACTTGTGTAGGACTTTATAATTTGTTTGGAATTTGAACCAATCTCAACACTAATAAGATATTTTTGTATAATACTTTTATATAAAAATTCAATTCTTATCAATTTAAAAAAGTAAAGATGAGTACAAAAATCTAGTTGTGAATTGCTAAATGATTACAAGGGGAATGGCGAGAATGTGGCGTGAAACATTACAGCGGTCGCTAAAGTGATACCAGCAGTCACT
The DNA here is from genome assembly GCA_019916065.1 of Vitellaria paradoxa. Lineage (NCBI taxonomy): Eukaryota > Viridiplantae > Streptophyta > Magnoliopsida > Ericales > Sapotaceae > Vitellaria > Vitellaria paradoxa. Next base: position 20,238,420 of record CM034242.1, on the reverse strand, counting down.
AAAACATTAATCTATTAAACCATTAGATGGTGGCTACAGTGGTCACTAAAACTTTGTGACCGCTACGTTGTGGTTGCTAGAATATCTAGGGAAGCAAGTCCTATTAGATTATGTTCAAGGTTGCATATCAACTTAGTAAGCTGATATGCTTAGTAGCTAGTTTCTAATGAAGAGATAAAAAGCACTCTGTTCTCACTTCATTATAATAAAGTCCCTAACCTAAATGAATTCAATGTTTTCTTTTTCAAAGCTACTTGGGAGATCATTAGTGATGACAATATTGAAGCTATGCAATCATTCTTTTCATCTAGCAGCCCTCATGAAATAGGTGAACAATGCTATTATAGCCCTTGTTCCAAAAGTGCCAAATCCTTTGAAAGTTATAGAGTTCGGACCTATTTCTTCTTGAAACAATAAAAATTTGATTTCCACTATTCAAAAAAAGATAGAAATTGGACTAAAAATTTGGCAGAGCTTAAAGATGAAATTGTGTTATTTTATACTGGCCTTTTAGGTACTGATTATAGAAAGAATATCTAGGGGAGCATGTCCTATTAGATTACGTTTAAGGTTGCATATCTACTTAGTAAGCTGATATACTTAGTAGGCCAGTCTCTAGTGAAGAGATAAAAAGCACTTTGTTCTCACTTCATTATAACAAAGTCCCTAACCTAAATGAATTTAGTGCTTTCTTTTTCAAAGCTACTTGGGAGATCATTAGTGATGACATTATTGAAGCTATGCAATCATTCTTCTCATCTGACAGCCCTCATGAAATAGGTGAACAATGCTATTATAGCCTTTGTTCCAAAAGCACCAAATCCTTTGAAAGTTATAAATTTCAAACCTATTTCTTGTTGTAATAGGCTGTATAAGTGTACTTCCAAAATTTTAACTAAAAGATTAAAAGAAGTTTTACTTGGCATTGTTGATGAGGGTTAATCATCATTCAAGAAACAAATAGAAGATTTGTTAATTAAGGGGCATACCAAGTTGAGAACCTCACCTTGGGGTCCAGCAATAAAGAAAAATAGGATATTAAGAATGTGTATTAATTATAGACAGTTGAATAGAGTGATGATCAATAATAGGTACCCATTGCCTAGGATTGATGATCTATTTGACCAATTGAAGAATTCATTGGTGTTTTCAAAGATTGACTTGAGATCTGGATATCAACAATTGAGGATGAGGTAGAAGGATATCCCAAGGACAGTGTTCAAATCATAGTATGGTCACTACGTGTTCTTGATAATGCCATTTGGCTTGATTAATGCTCCTGTAGTATTTGTGGATTTAATGAACATAGTGTTAGATATATTCTAAATAAGATTGCAGTGGTATTTATTGATGATGTGTTGGTTTATTCCAAGGTCAGAAGAAGAATATGAAAGACATTTGAGGATAGTATTGCAGCTATTAAAGGATCATTAGTTGTATGCTAAGTTAAATAAATGTGAATTATGGCTCCGAGAAGTGAAGTTTCTCGGGCATGTGATTTTTGAAAGAATGGGTTGTCATGGATCAATCTAAGGTTAAGGTTGTAGGAGAATGGTCAAGACCAAATACAGTGTTTTAGTCGGTGTATCGCCATACTTCAAGAGAAGGATTATGTTACGTATTAATGCAGAATAGTAGGGTATGGCTTATGGGTCGAAACAGTTTAAAACTCATAAGCAGAACTACTTAGTTCATGATGTGGAATTAGCAACAATAATCTTTGCACTAAAGAGTTGGAGACATTATCTATACAGTGAAAAGTTTGAAGTGTTTTTAGATTACAAGGGTTTGAAGTACATTTTCATGCAAAAGGATTTGAACTTGAGATAAAGGTGGATGGAATATATGGAGGACTATGAATTTGACTTGCAGAACTACTCGAGTAAGGCTAATGCAAAAGGATTTGAACTTGAGATAAAGGTGGATGGAATATACGGCGGCCTCGCGCTCCTCGTTGGCGATGCAAATAACTTCTCTCCTGGCCTCGTTCTTCCTCTACTTTTCTAGCCTTTGCAACTCCATTTCGTGTATGTACTCCTTTCAGACATCCTTAACTTTCTTCGCATACTTGCGTCTCAGCCGCGCAAGTTTAGCCTCAGCCTCTCTGGGGCCCTCGGGGGGCTTCCAACTGTTGAGGTACTGGTTGGGTGGGAGGAACTGATGGTTGGGCTGGTGGTGGGACAGGGACGCACCGGTAGGGGTGGCTGAAGTGCAGAGGGATTGTAGCGGCTCGATGAAATTAGGTTTGAGGCTGCATGGTCGGAGGATGGTGCGTGATGCCGCCATTGTTGAGAGACTAACGAGGGTTCTACAGAGATATTGTGTTTTTACGTGCGCACGCAACATATTTGTACTAGATTAAAAATATTTATATTTTTTAAGTTAAAATTATTATTTTTTTCTGTAATTTAAAAAAAAAAGGTGTTCGATAATACAATTTTGTTTAGATCTAATAATTTTATTAATTTTTAATTAACTAAGTTAAACTAATATATTTAATTTAATTATATTAGTTTTATAAAATAATTAATTTTAATAAAGTATATTAATAAATAACATAATTTAATAATAAACTAGAAATTGTCTGCGTTTAAAAGTACAAAAACATAATTTGACCAACCAAAAATTCAAATATAAATTTGTAAAACAAACTTACACGAAAATTTGTAAAATTAACTTGTAAAAATTTGTAAAAGTAGTTTTGTGTAGGGTAACTAATGTGGATGGATGTTTATTATCATTTACTGAATTGATACATATTTATTACCGCCTATTGAATGGATACAGGAATGCTAGCATTCAAGAATATTAATGGGACTGGTTGGGATAAAACTCTATAATTTTTAACATTTTACCAACATTTTGTAAGTTTGTGAATATAGTGTATCAGACTTTTATAATTTATGAAATTATATTTTCCTTAAAAAAAATGACTTCTTACTTTTTTTTCAGAGAGCTGAGTTTTTAATTAGTTTGAAAACTTTTCATAAGTAATTTTACTAAAAAAAAAATCAAGATAAAGGAAAAATAAAAGAGTAAATAACTGTACTTCAAAAATTATCAATAAAAGATGGATGTTGCCCTGTAACATCAAAGTTGTGAGTTTTAATCAGACGATTTACACTGAATTGATTTGTTAACTTGATTCTCTCAAATGATTTAACGATCATTTAATAGTCTAAATTGTTTAATGGTGTAAATCCCCTAAAGATTTAACGATATATATCTCAATCATTTATTTTTGTACTGCAACCCTCGCTCCGATATCTCTTCCCATACATTCAATATCAACCATTAATGACTGATCATATTTTCAAACAGTGAGCTGATTTATTATATAGATCTTAAATCTATTAATTATCAAAGTGAATTTTGGAACAAACTTTAATTCTTTCAAAGCATTTCCAATCAGAGTATAATAGTGTTGGTATAAAAAAATATTAATGATATGTGATATTATCCCGAGTATGTGTGTACCAACTAGAGAGGTGTTCGACATTGGTTGTATTTAATCCTCGATCACAACAACTGGGTCTCAATTGTCAAAATGAAAAAAACAAATAATTGTTAGATCTTAATTTGTAAGAGAGATATTTTCAAACAACAAGTCATCGACCTTAGCCTCAATCTCAATTTTTCCCCATTATCTTTTTTTCTTATTATTTTATGAAATATAAGATAATAATTAAAATTTTGGACTTCTCTTTAATCTAAGAAAATTTTTAATTATTATTTTATTTCAAATTTGATAGCAAACTATGTAAAATTAGATATTCGGACTTTGAGAAATAAATTCCTAGGCTAAAAGATTTGTTAAAGAAGTTCAAGATGGAAACATGTAAGCCAATCTCAACATCTATGGCATTAAATGAAAAATTACAATTAAAAGACCTATCTCAAAAGTTAATCAAACTTTGCATCACAACTTAGTTGGTTTGCTAATGTACCTTACTAACACTAAGTCTGACATAGTTTATCCTACTAATATTATTTTATCCTATCAATATTATTTATAGATTCATAAATGAGCCAAGTCAAATTCATTACTCAACAAAAACCAAACCAAACCAAGCCTTTTCCCACTAGATGGGATCGGCTATATGGATTTGTCGACGCCAATTAGATCTGTTTAGGAGCATGTCCTCCAATAAATCTAGGTAGGTTAGGTCATGTTTAATGGTTTCTTTCCAGCTTCTCTTGGGTCTTCCTCTACCTCTCTTACTCCTGACAATCTCCATACTTTCACACCTTCTAACAGGTGCCTCTGCTGGACGCCTTCTAATATGGCCAAACCATCTTAATCGATTTTCTCTCATTTTATCTTCAATCGGTGCTATTCCTACTTTACCCCTAATCTCCTCGTTCCTAATCCTATCTTTCCTTGTAATCCCACACATCCACCTTAACATCCTCATCTCCGCAACTGCCATCTTCTGGTCATAATTATGCTTTACTGCCCAACACTCTGATCCATATAGCAGCGCTGGTTTGACCGCTACCTTATAATATTTTCCTTTCACCTTGAGGGGGATTTTTCGGTCGCACAAAACCTCAGAAGCACTCCTCTATTTGGTCCGTCCAACTTGAATTCTGTGACTTACATCAGTATCAATCCCTCCATCTTGTTGCACCATAGATCCAAGGTACCTAAATTTATCTTTCTCTACAATCTTTTGTGTGCCTAAACTTACATCCAATATGTTAAAAAAGAAGACAATAATCTTGCTAGATACACCGATCGTGATTGGGTTGAATCTATTGATAACAGAAAAAATGCATCGAACTATATAATTTATATCAACACAAACAATTTCATGATCATCTAGAAAACAAAGAATGACGGCACTTACATTGCCACTACTAATGCAGCCTGCAACACAATTTAACATAGAAGAATCTTGATAGATCTAAATGATAAACAAAAAGACCCTATGACCATTTACTGCGACAACATGCTTACTATTGCTATGACAAAAAAAAATCCAGTATTTCATGCAAACCCAAAGTATATTGAACTTCGCCGTCATTTCACAAGGAATTTTGTCAGTAAAGAAAAAATTCAACTAATTTTTGCTAGTACCAATGAACAGCTAACAGATATTTTTCACTAAAGTAATCTCATCAGAATACTTACAAAAATCAAGAAATTTCTTCATATTACAAATTAAGTGAATAATAAAATTGTAATTTGTAGTTCTAAGAAATTAATTGTCCTACTTTGTTGGCTCTCAAATGATCAAATTATTTTTATAGTTTTAATAGGTGATATATAAATATGTAATGTAAGCAATGCCACTCCTCTATATAGAGTTTAAATTTCTTTTGGTTTGCTATACAAGCAATCTAACTTCTGTAATTGTTTGTGTTAAAAAAAATATATATTTCAAAAGTTCGTAATAAATATCAGATTTGTTTTCATTCCCTCCGGGTTTCTCAAACCATTTTTTCATTTTACCATCTTTGCACCCTATAGTTTCACCAATCTTTGTTTGATCATCAATTTCAAAGGATCCAAAATGAATCTCTATACAACAATCACCAACTATACTAGAGAATACAATCCCATTGAATTGAAGCACAGTACAACTAGATACAGCTTTCTGAATAATGGCTGACCTAAGGAACCATGTTTAATACAAGATCAAGAAGATTGAAAAGGATTCACGTTAGGAAGATCCACCCATGGATTCAATTCATTATCATCAGATGAATTGCTTCAAAAACTCTGTAGCCACAAGCCTTCCTCGTGTATTCACCGACACTTTCAATTCACTTATCTCCTTGTCAATGTCCTGCAATTCATGAATAATATTCCAAAAACTCACATTAGGAAATATGACAACGTATAGGCGCAACGAAAAAAATATAAATATGGAATATTTTACAATTGAAAATCTACAACTCCATAACACTATCATGCATGCACAAGCTTCCCCCCAACTCCTCCCATCCAAGAAGAACAAGAAAAGGGATTGGATCCATCAATGAATATTTCCAAATTGAGATTTTAGCTGTAAGAGAATTAAGAGAACCATATATATATCATAAATTTGGTTTCACCACTAGGTAGATTAAATAGTTACCACAAATTTTGCCCATATCTAGTTGGTCAACAAGATCATCAAATTAGATGCATGAATAAATGTTTTTAAGGAACCGTGTTCCTAAAGTCAGGACTTAATCACAACTCATTCCTTTGATATGTGTAATAAATGAACCAAAAGAAGATACGCAACCAAACCTGGATGCTTCTTTGAATACCAACTATTTCTTGTGAAATCCGTGGTTACTTGAATCAAAATCACAAACGGTGTTAACTTCATTTAAAAAAATAAAAATAAAAAAAAGAATTATCCAAACTTGAGCATCATCTTGGCCAAAAAGTTTGGCCCCTTATCATCCTCAAAAACATTGTGCTTTGGTTGAACATTGAGAACTAAAATATCAGCATGTAAAATACATTTCATTTCAATATTAAAGTCTACAAAAAGGAGCCTCTTGTACGCAAACAAAATTGATATGAATGAGCTCAGGTCTCAAAATTTGGAAAACTAGGCACATTTTAATTTCTAACAGGCCCGCCACCAGGAGGTGGAAGTAAAATGTGACACGGCACAAGATCAAGAGGATTTGGAATGTGGAAGCTGGTTTATGAAAAGCCATAAAGACCTTGCAGAGAGTGAACATTTTACATGGTTCCCAAACAAGGTGCAGCAATCCCAGCTTAATATATATATATACAGATACTAGGATAAGATAGAGATAAGGTTATTTTAACTTTTGGCTTCACAAAAAAATGATTAGGCTCAGTACGTTAAAGCTATCAAGCAATAGATAACATAAGCCTACCGATATCTGAACTACACAATCAAATGGGACTACAACAATGGTAGGTAATAATTAATTGAGAACCTAAGATCTCAAAACTACCCAAAAATAAATAAAAAAATAAAGTAAAAAAATAAAGCAGGGTTAACAGGGTACTTGTCCAAAGAAAGTAATTAACATACTCCATGAGATTTCAAAATAATAAAGAAAACTGAATAGAAAGCCATTTCCTGGTGTTGATGATTGTGGATAGATGGTGCTGGGAAGCTAAGAGTAGATACACGATATTGGGCTATTGCAAAAAGTGACCGCTCTAAAATTTCAAACTACATGCTCGAGCCTGTGAACCCAGTGTGTTTCAGAAATGATGAAGGTTTGGGCATTCAATGTTCCCCTTTAACAAGGCTGGAAGAGAGTGGCACTGGAGTTATTTATTTGAGCAAGGATCCATGTAGGGTTGTTAGAATCAGGTGACAACATTTTCCAGGCAGAAGAAGCTTAATCTTTACATAAATGTTTCTAACCAAGTGGGTTAGATTAGATTTAGACAAGTCTTAAAAGGATTTACATCCTTGCTTTGGATTGCATCCTTGTTTTTCAATGTTGAATGCATTATTTTCCCTTGGATGGCAGCTTAGCTTCTGGGATGCGGAGTGTCATGAGAAGCGGAAACTTGGAAGGTTATGTATCTTTCAGAACTTTTCATTTAATTAGCTAGTTGTTATGGAAGAGGATGGTAGATGATTATCATTTCATTTCGAAAAAGGGATTGTTTGCCAATAAGATCCTTTCTTAATTTCATATCTTATATATCATTCAATGCTCAATTCTTCTCCATAAGGATTGTTAGAAGTTGTCCTACGTCGACCCATGAGAAAAGTAATTTCTCTCATATAAAAGACGGACTTTCCTCTTATGTGTAGTCGGATTTTTTTACATGATATCAGAGCAGGTTTTCAAGTAGGCCTTACCACAGTAGTTAAGCTTCTTTACATGGTATCAGAGCGAGTTTTCAACTACATCTTACCACAATCCACGCTGTGCCTATATCCATGCGGATCAGCGTGAGAAAAGCTGCTAGAGATTATCTCACATCGTCCCATAAAAAAAGTAATTTACTTTAACACCTAGGTTTTAAGATTGAGGCCCTCCACTTATATGTAATCGAGCTTCCTTACAAGGATGTTTGTTCTCCCATTACTAAATTACCTTTATTCAAACTAAAAGATAGGATAGGATTCTTGCAACAGACACTTTAACAAAACACACTTTGTTGCTCCTAATAATTTGTCTGATGTCATGAATACAGAAAATCAGTAGAATATGCCCTTTTGATTTGCGAATGCTATTTGTCAAATATGTTTTTCAAGGTTCAGAATGTGTGGCTTCTTTATTGGGGGGTTTTCTTAAAAGCTAGCAAACCGATATTCTTTATCCTAGAAACAACATTTTTTCTAATAAAGCGCCTTTTGCTTCTTTGAATATTTAGAGAGGAGAGATGCTCTTTTTGTAATCCCAAAGATAGAAACTCCTAAAAAATTATTTAAGTCTTGGACAATTTTAAAGGGGGATTAGTAAGAGGATGGCCTACAATGGCGTATTTTCCTTTCAAACATTGTGCATCACACAATTTTCTTTGGATACATTCTTTTTCCTACTCTTGCATTTGCTTTTGTCGTGAGCAAGTTTAAGGAACTCCCAAGTAATAAGCTATACAAATTCTGAAATCAATGCCATTATAGCCTACAGAACAAGAAGCCATACAAATATGCTGTCCGAGTTGTATGATGAAAAAGTGTATGATGAAAAAGTCCAGCATTAAAATAATATCTCTGAACAGAGCCTTCTAAATATTCAAAAAGTTACGTTTAATGATACCTGAAACGTGGATCATTACATGAAACAAAAACGAGAACACGGTAAGTTTGTACTATGAAAGGCGGTATGGTAGGAGATAAGCCTTTTATAGAATCGTCATATTATTAAAATATTTTGGCAGATAAAAGTGACTAATTTTCAAAAATAGAAAATAATCAAACAAAAGTAAAAAAAAAAAAAAAAGTGTAGATATTCATGAAACTAAGTGCACTTTTTGTTTTATACAAATCATTACTCACTATCCTTTCGTTAAAAAAATAATAATAATAAATAAATAGATAAATAGATAAAAGAAAATAATCAAAATAAAACAGAATAGATATTCATAAAATTAAGTATACTTTCTATTTGATATAAATTATTACTTATTATCCTATCGTAAAAACTTAAACATATAGGTTATTGTCACACGTTTGTTATTTTTGAAAATAAAATAGAAGAAAACAATTAGTAGGTTAGGATCTTACCTTGGAGTGAACACCAAATGAAAAAGGCTGCCCTAGGCATGGCTCTAGACTACCCAAAGCTTTTTCCAGGGAAAGGTTAAATCAGATGCAGTACGCAAGGCTTTGTAGAAAGACTTAACCGCAAATTCTCCTAACCTCATGAGATCCCATTGGATGGTGTCTTCTCACATTCCTAAATTGGTTGCCCACAGAATTGTGAGCAAATCAACGTATTGTCCACTTCCTGGTCAAATAAAATTCTACTAAGCAAGACATTCCACACTCCACTTTAGTCTATACGGTCAAGCACCGAGGCAACTTTGCTGCAAGCAAAGTCAAATAGATCTGGGAAGAGGTCCACTAACTTCCTGTCTTCAATCCATCCATGATTTCAGAAGCTAGTTCTAGAGCCCTCCCAGGGCTTCCATCTAATCCGAAGACTAAAGATGTCCCATCCTATGCATATGCATACACAAAGGCTAGAGCCAGGGGTGCTCAGACCATATTTTGTTTTCAAATCTCCCCGTTGTGTTCCAAACTTCGCGGATATGATCCTCCACCACAACCTCTCATTTTCTCTTGTACATCTCCAGAGCCCCTTGCCCAGTAAAGTTTCATTGGACAACTTCAAATTTCTAAAAATTTCTAATGCCGAGCCTCCATTCTTTAATAGAAGGGCACACGATGCTTCAATCCACAAGATTGTACTTGAAGGATCCCCTTCTCTTCCCCATAAGAAATCCCTCTGATATTTCTTTAACATCTTAATGATTGAGATGGGGGCTGAAAATAGAGATATGTGATAAATGAGAAGGCTCGAGAGAGTGCACTTGACAGGTTGACCCAAGCACCTTTAGAAACGTTAATCTATTTTCAACAGTTAAGCTGCCTCCTGAGCTTTTCAATTACTTCTTCCCAAATGCCTTTAGTTTTGTAAGAGACCCTAGGTGGAAGACCAAGATAAATTGTAGGTAAAGAGTGGACGACCAAGATAAAGTGTAGGTAAACAGTGGAAACCAAGATGAAGTGTAGGAAGGAGGAGACTTTGTATCCCATCACTGCTGCTCCATCTTCCAGATTATTCACTTCTCCTACATCAATAATTTTAGATTTTGTCAGGTAGAATATTAATCCTGAGATTGCCTCAAAGTATAAAAAGAATGTATCTTAAATGAACTAACTGCTATGCCCCCACAGGAGAGAATGGAAGCATCAGTGAACAAGAGATGAGAAACCTCCAGGGTTAGCTATCCCTTTCTGCTAATGGAGAAACCTCCCAACTGACCTCCTTCAACAGCCCTCACGATCATCCTATTAAGAACTTCAATAACCGACAGAAAAAGGAAATGGAATAAGGGTTTCCCCTGCCTTAGACTCCTGAAGGCCTGGAAGAATCCAACGGGATAGCCATTGACTAGAGCAGAGTACTTCACAGCGGAAATAAACCAGAAGATCCAATTCTAGTTCTCCCCAAAACCCATCATTCCAAGCAAGTAAATCAAAAAATCCTAATTTACTTAAACAAAAATTTCTAATTTGCAAATTAACTCAGGCTCCTCTCCCTATGTCTGGAATCAACCACCTCATTGGCTATGAGGACCACGTCGAGGACTTGTCTGCCTTCAACAAAGGCATTTTGGTCATCTGAGACTAGCAATGGCATCGCCACCTTCAATCTGGAAGCTAATTGATTGTACTCTAAAAATGTTATTTCAAAAAGGGTTTTATGGTTGATTCTGTAATTTTTTGAGTAAATCATGGATTTTAAAGAAATATTTTGCATTTGATCAAATTCAGTTTCTAATTATAAAATTTATATTATAATGATCAAAATAGCATATGTTGGGAAGACAAAACTGGAGTCCTTGGTAATTTTTGTTGTAGAAATAATCTTAGGTTATTATTTTATTTAGAAGTTATTAATTGAATTAATTCTCTCAAGTAACACCTATTGATCATGATACAAGTATTAAATGTTAATACAGGTGACCCAATAATGCCATGCCCATGGAGGAGTGGTGTCCCCATGCCCACACCGCTCCCGTGAGGTGCTGATGCTAATGCTGATACATCCTTTGATTTCTTAGTGTCGGTTCAAAGAGTCCCAATGTCAATCGACCTCTATAGTTGTATCCAACGAGTAATTGGAGATAATGTTAAATACTTGAAGATGAAGATCAATTCAAAAAGTGGTTGCAGAAGATACAATATACAAATGATATATATATACACACATATCAAATCGGATCAAAAGGAATGGGGATAACAGAACCTGTATACATATATACTGATATATATATGTATACATATTTATCGGATTTATGGTATGGTGGAGTTCTATTCGGATTCAAATACTGAAGGATCATATCCCTCCCATGACTACATAAGCAGCCCCAGACTCGAAGAAAGGCATGAATTAATCGATCGGTAGAGTACGAAAGAGAGATGAAAGACGAGTAGTTTATAGTTTTTAGAATTTTTTCATTTCTAAGAAACAATAGTTAGATCTTTGTTTCAGTTCACATTTTCTAGAGATCAATAACACTTTGTTCAATTTAGGTTTCAATTACTTATTCAAGTTCAATTTGAAGCTAGTTTCAGTACTCAAGTTCAAAATCAGAATACCAATTTTCCAGTTCTTTTCAATTTAAAGTTCCAGTTTCCAATTTACTTCTAATTTGCAATTTTTGTGATGAATTCTATTATGCTGGTATCTTTCTTTGTTGTTTTATTTTCTCATTCCAGTATGTTAGGTTAGATTTTATTACTTAATCTAATCCTTCCACTGATGGATGGATTTGTACACACAGTGGGATATTAAATGGTTTTATTGTAATATGTTTTTCATTCAAATAATAGTTATTTAGGAAGTATTTGTAATCATTCGAAAACCAATAAAATTGGTTATACCTCACTAAGATCACTTATAGTTTTAATGGATAATAATATCTAAGTCAAAATTAATTCATATCACTTGATTTCTAGATTTTAAACCTTTCAAAGCAGTTATGATTGAATCTATCTCATTGAGATCATTGGTTAATTGATTAAAATTAATTAAAATTTCTTAATTGATTAAAATTTCTCAATGAAAACTAATTTCAAGATGCTAAAGAAATAGTTCTTCATTGTTAAATTATCTGGTTTCCTATTCCTAATGGTATGTTGGAAATTGAGTAGTTGGAATACCCATTATATTTATAGATACCTGTCTTGGTGTGTTTGGTGTAGATTAAGTACTCCTTTTTATATCAACTGTTTGCTAAGATTTAAGTTATTACTTCAGTTACAGCTTTTAAATTAACTGCTAGTAGAATTAGCTTTTATTATTGTCTTAAGAAATTAGAATTCATTTACTTATTGCTTGTTATTATTTAAGAACCTAGTTATTTAGTATTGACCCCTGAAATTTAATTTCTGTAGCATTTAATGGCAGCCCGGTGCATGAAGCTCCCGCCTTGCGCGGGGTCCGGTGAAAGGTCGGACCACAAGGGTCTATTGTACGCAGCCTTACCCTGCATTTGCAACAAGCTGTTTTCATGACTTGAACCCATGACCTCAGGTCACACGGCGGCAACTCTTACCGTTGCGCCAAGGCTCCCCTTCTTCTGCAGCATTTAATATTTTATCTAATAAATTCTAAGAATTAAAAACCAAAATTCATAAAATTTAGGTTAATTAATTGTAGATTTGAATTATCTAATAATATTTAAGACTCATTTATTAGATTAAAACTACAACCCTTATACAGGGGGTTATTTTGCTGCAATCACAAGAGACAGTCACTAATACTTTAGAGATTAGCTTGTAGATGCTACCTACAAGGCTAATTAGTCAAAAGTCTCAAATTTTAACAGCCCTGCCCTTTTAGGAATCAATGCTACGAAAGTGGAATTAATGTTTTTGGCAAAAACACCATTCAAAGAGAATTCCTCAAATACCCTCATGATGTCCCCTTTAAGGATCTCCCAGCAGTTTTTGAAGAAAGCCATGATCCATCCATCGAGACTGGGGGCTTTGTCCCCTTTTAATGATTTAATTGTGATGCGGATGCCAAAAAAAAATATGAAATAATTATTATTAGAATTTTATTTTATCAAGATTACATTTTAGATAGGGATTTTACCTTATTTTATTAAAGATTTATTTTATTTTAGGCAAAATTTTATTTAGATTTATTTTAAGAAAGATTTATTAGAATATTTGATTTTGCTTTATTTTTAGTACTCTTGAGAATGTATTAGCCTATTTAAAGGCTTATGATGATTAGGGTTTAATACATTGATGAATATGAAAATTTGAGTTGTTGAAGTCTCGTGGCTTGTTTTCCCTCCCCTCTTCTTCTTTCTTCCCTCTCTCCTAAACTTCTTCTCTCTCTCTCTCTCTATTTCTCTTTCTTGGCTTTATTCTCTATCGTCCTACACCAACTTTGGTATCAGAGCAAATCGATATATAATCAACGAAAACTCACTGTTTATCTCAAATCCTAGCTGCAACTTCAGTCATATCCGCCGCACGTGCCCTACACGCTCTCAAACCCTTCGAGTACACTTTTGTACATTCCCAGCGGTGCCCAACTTCGGCGAACCCCACCATTGGCACCACTAACCTCCGGCGAACTCGTCGGTGACTCCGGCAACTTCCGGTGACTTTTCCTGCGACCTTCAGTTACTTTTCCTGCGACTTTCGACGAAATCCAGAATAACCACTACACTCCAGCGATCTGACCTGTGCTCCGCGCGAAGCTCCGGTGACCTCCGACAACTTCTGGCGAAGCTGCAGCGACTTCTAGGAGGCTTCAAAACACCTCACAGTTCATTTTTGCAGATTCGAAATTGTCAGTACACTATCGGGTACAGTCAAACAATAACCAGAAGCAAACCCAAATAGCAGCTCTCACTGAAGCCATTGAAAGACTAAACGCGAGGTTAGACACATGGGAGGAATACTATTGGCCGAGCAACCCTATTCACCTCTGTTCTAACCAAATATCAAATTCAAAGTCGAACACAGTTTCAACTCCTCTATTTGGTGCCCTTACCGAAATTCCAAAAGTAATTGATGAACCAAACAGAAAATCTGATGACGACCACTTTGAAGTGAAGAAAGAGCCTAATGATGATCAAATTGAAGAGTTGATTTATGAGCCCGATCCTGACGACTTTTATTTTTCAGATGATGAAGATGATGACCAAATAGTAGGCAAGCCACTTGATGAAATTGTTGCGACTACCGAAATTATTGCTACTAAATAAGTCGTTTCTTTTGATGAGGCACAGATTTCCAGCGATATTACTGATATCCCTGTAGGTACTATCAGGTTGAAGAGTATATCTAAAATTTATGGTGCTTCTGTGGATTTTGTCTTTCCTACACCTAAACTTCTCCCACAAATTACTCTATTTTTTGTCTTCTTCCAACATTTACAAGTTCTATTTTCTGAATCGCGGGACTTCTATTTCGGAAGACTTGGTGGATACACTAGATTTCTACCACTTCTGATGCGTGTTCATGAACTTTGGGAGCAGCTTGAACATCCGTTTTGTTCATGGTCTGGCGATTGAAGGAGAGTGCAAATTTTTAACTCGACGGAGTCAAGTTTTTCTAAGGGGTGGAGAATGATGCGGATGCCAAAAAAATATATGAAATAATTATTATTAGAATTTTATTTTGTTAGGATTACATTTTATATAGGGATTTTACCTTATTCTATTAAAGATTTATTTTATTTCAGGCAAAATTTTATTTGGATTTATTTTAAGAAAGATTTATTAGAATATTTGATTTTACTTTATTTTTAGTAATCTTGAGAATGTATTAACCTATTTAAAGGCTTATGATGATTAGGGTTTAATACATTGATGAATATGAAAATTTGAGTTGTTGAAATCTCGTGACTTGTTTTCCCTCCCCTCTTCTTCTTTCTTCCCTCTCTCCTAAACTTCTTCCCTCTCTCTCTCTCTCTCTCTATTTCTCTTTCTTGGTTTTATTCTCTATCGTCCTACACCAAATTGCCCCCCAAACCTCTTCTTCACTGAAACCAGCTTCTAATGCTTCGCTCCTTGCTTCCAAGATCCTTGCAAAGTTTAGACCATCTACCTTAGACCTACAACACTCCTTTTTCTTCAAATAAGACCTCATAGAAATGCAAAATGTTCTCTCTGAATCTCTGATCATATCCTCCTGATCTATAAGATTGCCATCAACTGACAGCTTCATATTACGTTTGAATCTTTTGTGAGCATTGATAGTTTTGTGGAAGTAGACCGTTCCTATTCACCTCCTCGTCAAAGAGCCCTTAACTTGAATCTTCAGAAGATTTCTTCGAGCCTAAGTAGTTTAGTGAATTCCTTCACCTTTTGGTTACTGGTAGATGCTTTCTCCTCATATAAGGGATCTAAAGCCTTTTTCTGTTCTAGTCCGTCAACTTCCTGCATAAGCTCTTCTTTCCTGATCTCGACCCTCTTAAATTCTTCCTTATTCCACCTTAAAAAATGTCTCGCTTGAGGAGCTGCAATTTCTTGGATAAAATATAGTTAGCATGGCCTGTGGCATGATAGCCTTCCCAACATTCAACCACCTTCTACAAAAAACCTTCATATTCTCAATTCTGAAAGGTTTGGGGCCTCTCCAATGCCTAGCAAAAGAGGGAAGTGATCAGAAATCAGCCTTGGGAGCAAGATTTGGGTGGTCTTAGGGAAGACCTCTTCCCAACTGGTTGATATCAAGACCCTATTGATTCTAGGCTTGCTGCGGGCATTTGTCCAAGTGAATCTCCCCCCAGTCAGGGTAAGGTCAACAAGTCTCATCCATTTGAATAAAATCAGAAGTAGTCATTGAACTGCTGTGTTTCCTGATGTTAGACCTATCTGCAGGATATCTTGTTATGTTGAAATCCCCCCTGCACACCAACTTCTATTCCATCTGTAGGCTGTTGCCCCTATCTCGTCCAGAAAATCCTCCTTTAAATTGGAATCGACATGCCCATAGACATCTGTGAAGGCCCATTGTTGATTATTATATAGGTCTTTGAAACAACAGATAACAGAGTAGCTACCTAACTCACTATCCACCAAGTTTAGAGCTCCATTGTCCCAAAGCTCCAAAATACCTCCCGATCTTCCCTCTGCATTCAAACCGGTCCATTTCACCTAGTTGCCACCCTAAATACTCTTGACAAGACAATAATCTACAGCAACCAATTTTGTCTCCTGAAGGCGAACTACCTCCGATTTCCATTTCTTCAACAGAGTTTTGACCAATGCTCTTGTATCATTCCCATTGAGCTCTCTACATTCCAACATAATATTTTTTGCTTCGTTAAAAACTTGAGTATAGTGGGCCCCTTCTTTGTCCCCCTTCTACTCCTTGCTGTCCCCTCCAGTCATAATTTATGATAGCACTCCAAATTCTTGAGCTAACTACTTCTCTGTAAACTCTGTTTTTGGTTAATAGGACTGACAGGCTTTGACATCCAGCATCTGTTTTCGATGGACAGGAAAAGTGAGATGAATTCTCTCGTAGCGCCATTATAGGAGACTCCTAACACCTTCCTGAAAGATTTCATTCTTCCAAGGACCCAATTCGACACCTGCCTACCCGCCAAAACATTCACACTAAGTCTTGAATCATCCTCCATAGAGTCTTTTGCAGAGGGATTGATGCATGAGTGTGGAGAATAGATTAGAGGAAAACTTCCACCCTCCTACAAGAGAACAAGCACAATCTGACCTTGTTTGACATAGCCAAGCTCATCACAGAACTCAGCCTATTCCATAAAAGAAGAAGAAGAAGACTGAGAAGGAGAAGAAGGTAGAAAAACTTGGGCATCCACATTCCACACTCGTCGTTTGTAGATAGGGAAGAGGGGCACTTGGGTCTGGGCTTGAGGAGCAATATATGCTGTGGGTAGCGTTCCTTCTTTCTAGAGGCAGAATCTAGTCTGGAGTAGGCTGGGCCTATCGGAAAGTTGTTTGGGCTTGTTCCTTGGCCTCTGTTACACCAAGGGCCTCATATTTATTGAAAAATCCAGTATTGGCTTCAAATATGAGAGGCTTACAGATCATTTAAAGTCTTAGCCCATTTTGCTCTCTCAACCCAAGTTCGGTCTGTGCAGCAGCTTTGGCTCCAAGTTAATATCCACACCTATTGGGGCTGATCCATGGAAGTCTGAACCCATTCATGTACAAAATCAACGACATCGATGAACCCAACGTAAAGCTTCCCAATTGCTTTGAAGAAATTGTTCCTCCCACCCCCCCCCCACCAAAAAAAAAAAACAAAAATAAAAGGATGAATCAGTAGACCAACGACTCGAACCTAGACCTCCTCCGTCTCCAATCCATCCCTGACACAATTCCCCCAAGGTTCCCACCAATTTAACAGAATTGATCTTCCTTGAAATGATGTCATTGCTGCCTAACTACCACTACCAACTCCTCCGACAGGAAGATAACTAAGAAAGAATTAGTACCCAGGCACCCTTCAGTTGACATTGGCCCACCCTGCAATTTCATCTGCTCCCATTGTTGTAACCCTCTTCAAAGCATATCCTCCCTACTAGGCAATGATTAAGGGCTCGATCCTGGTCTAATTGTTCGACCCGTGATGATTCAAGATCCCAGCTATCATTTTCCTTCATCGTCCCTGTCTTGAGGTTGAACTTCGGCCATCAAGGTGCCATCGCATCTTGGAGGTATGAAGTTCCAGCTCTACTGCCTCCTGGATCACATCAACAAGAATAAGCCCAATTTCGTCCCAACCTTTTCTTGATTCTTTGGGCGCGAATGAATGAAGCTCAACCACCCACTGGCCCTTGGCCCTGGGAAGCCAGGCCACTGCAGTTCTCCAACCACCCATCAGACAATTGAGCTGATAGAAGACTCCCCCTTGTGGCGAGGCTGTTGTGACGCCCATGGGATCTCCTCACCAAGCAACTCCAAACAACTAATGAACCCAAATCGTCTCTCCATGATGCAAACGCCTCCATGATCAGCCGGAATGAAATGGAGTCATCGTCGTTGTCGCACACTGACACACTGAATGATCTTCACTGGTGATATATCTCTTTGATGAAAGAAGAATTAGAAACCCTGTTCGAGAAGGCCTACCTCAGGATTCTCATAGGCCTTGGGATTCTCATCTGGTACATTTACCTTTTTGAATAACTGGATTTCTTAGCCACCTAAGTTAGATACTTTAGTAAACAAACCCAGAAATTAGTAAGATCCGTACTTAGTTATCACAATTTTTTTTTAATTAATTCACTATTTTTAGATATTTTTCTCATGAATATGCAACACAAGTATAATCATTCTAGGTCATCAAATTTAGTGTAAACATTAAGTGTACCATGTTTTGAAATGTGCATGCTAAAACGTGATTTGCAAGAAGGAAGAATACTACATCCTATCAGCACCCAGTCATATGCATGTAAGTAAAGGAAGTAATGTCTAAGTTCAAGATTAAATATAGATCTTGCCTCCATAAATTGCACAATAAAATCTATAAGCTTGTGCTTCTGCATCTCCTCACAATGGTAGTTTGTAATAAGAAAACTAATGTCATATCCCTGCACAGTGTACCAAGCAACAATAAAGTAAAAATAAAATAAACAGAGAATACGGTAGAAAATATTATCCATAAAAACGAAGGAAAAAATAAACAAAATATAGTGCTTATAAGTAGACATGTTATCATGTTATGAATTGAATACAGTGTATTGGGATTTAAAATTAACCACTATACATGCTCTATAGGATCACCAGTTTTGTAAATGCAAACATTGTAAAAATAAAAAATAAAAAGAATATTAAAAAAATACAACATATCAAACAGATATCCACCGCCTAGGAAGCATGGGTATGATATAAGAGACAAATGTGGCACAGCACAGATATGCAGACACATTAATTTCAAACCATAAGAAGCTATTTCAACACTCAAACTATTTCAACACTTCCCCTCGTATGCAACCTCAATTTGCATGTGAAGCAAAAACAAGCAAACCAAATCAAATAAGGTGCACCAATACAAGCAAACAAAGTGCACAATAATAAACGGGAAATAACAAGATTCAAACCCAAGACCTACTAGAACTAGAATTCTGATACCATGTTAAGTAGCCAATTATCCCAAGAGTTTAAGCAGCTAGGAAACAGACCCAACAATGTATATTAAGCTATTTCAAAATTATATATATATACATGATAGACAACTATTTATTTATTTGTATACTATACATACATTTATTTTTTATTTATATATATTTTAAAAAATATATTCTTAAACAAAATTTAAGATTTTGGGTAAAAGTTTCTAAAATCAAAAAAGATAAATAAATGACTAATAGATATAAATTCATATCATTTTCATCTTACTATTTTGATTAAAAGTTTAGGAAGTATGGGTATGGATACAAGACACACATATTGCTCTGCACAAATATGTACACACATTGATTTCAAACCATAAGAAGACATGACAAGAACACGTTCAAGATTAGTTATATTTTTTTTTATATATATACATGAGAAACAACTATTTATTTATTTGTATATTATATAAACATATGGTTTTTACTTTTATATATGTTCTTAAATAAATTGAATATTTTTGGCTAAAATTTCTATAAACTAAACCAAACCAAGCCTTTTCCCACTAGGTAGGGTCGGCTCGCTAAAATTTCTATAATTAAAAAAAAAAAAATAAGTAACTGATTAATAGATATAAATTCATACCATTTCCATCTTATTGTTTTGATTGAAAGTCCCACCCCCCCAAAAAAAAATTATAGTAAACATTGGTAGAATAGGAATTGTAGATATTTAAGAGATATTCCAGAATCCCAATTATTCTGTTACAGTTCTCTCAATATAAATGGAGATATAGGACCCTCATTCAAGGTGTCCAGTTTTTGCAAGCTCACTGTACTTAACAGTTGCAATGTGTTTTATTCAGCTTTTTATGCATAAACTGTTGGGTACTAGCTGCTTGTTTGATGGATAAATGATCGCATTACCCATATGTTTTTATTTTGGTTGGTATTACCTTTATGTTATGAATGGTGTAATGTTGTATTTGGTAACTAGTAAGGTTAAAACTAAAACTTCCAATAGTAATTCTAAATATGGGCAATGATTTTTCTATTGATAATTTTATAATTACTGAAAATATTTTTTTACAAATCATGTCCTAATTTAAAATAAGAAACTGAAATCAATAATATTCGAACTATAATTATTTTTGAAAAATTACTGCACAACTTATAATACAAGGCCAAAAGGGTCAAATAGTATTGTGATAAGCATACGTGTTACAATCTTAAGAGGGATTTCATGATCCATTTTGACAAAATTGAGTCAAATCCGACAGAAATCCCTTATGGGTTCTTACTTTTCTGCTTTGGAATTTTATTAGATTGTCGAATCCAAATCTAACTAGATGTAATTTTCAGAATCCTTTCCTAAATTGAATGGGATTGATTAGAATCATTTCCTAGTTTGTATAGAATTCTCTATTTCTTGATTCCTATTGTATACAGACTCTACCAATATA
This sequence comes from Vitellaria paradoxa, assembly GCA_019916065.1. Classification (NCBI taxonomy): domain Eukaryota; kingdom Viridiplantae; phylum Streptophyta; class Magnoliopsida; order Ericales; family Sapotaceae; genus Vitellaria; species Vitellaria paradoxa. Next base: position 20,217,712 of record CM034242.1, on the reverse strand, counting down.
AATACAAAAATACACAATCCTTTTGCGTGTCATTCATTCAATACCTGGTCATCTAACATAGTATTAGAGCAATGATCATAGAAAAACCCTAGTTGTTACTGTGGGAAAATACCATGTATCGTAATTAGTTTCTTAATTTAGGATATTAATTGTAAATTGTTATATATCCTATAATTAAGGAAAGTAGGAAATTAGGAGAGTAAGTATTTCTAGTGTGCTTAGCCAATTGTTTTGGTTCTTGGTGGAGGAAATTGAGCAGAAAATGCTCTCGGTGCATGTTAAGGGGACTATCCGCTAAAATGCACCACTATGGAAACTCTTGGAATTTCAAACCATACAATCAAGCTGGATCAATCAGGGAAAACCTGTCAAGTTCAAGATGTTACCATTGAGGTTGAAGAAGATTACAAGATCAAAGGGGCTATAGAATTATCAAGCGTGGAAGAGGCTAAGTTCGTATTTAAGTCATTTACGAGGAAGAGCTTAGATGGTTGTATCTAATATGTTTGAAACAACTCTGGAACACCAAAGGACATCATCAATTAGGTTGTCTTAGAGGGGGAGCTAGAACACTCGTCTGCTCAATCATCAGCGATGGTTTTAGCAGGAAACTGGAATTGCGATTATTTGCTCCTTATGGCAAAAGACAAGTCAGTTTTCCTAAACTGCCTTTTGGATCAGGTTGGAGCTTTTTAATTGAGATCATTAGAGTTTTTTTGACTGATGCTAGAGCCCCAACAACCAGCAAAAATAAGCTGCAAGTCAGGCAAAATGTCTATTCACATGGAGAAGCATTCGCTGCTCCAAAAGCTTCCAAGTCATACATGCAAGCTGCAGCTCTACCCAAATGGCAGCCTTCAAATATCCGTAGCACACACAATGACCAGCATGTCATTGTAAACTATGAGGACGCTGTTGAGAACAGTATGCTCCCTAAAAGATGCCTTGTTGGAAAATTAGGAGGCCCAAGAGTAGCCAAGCTGGATGCTGCCAGAATTTCAGCTTGGGTTAACAGAAAGTGGAGAATCCCCGGAGGTGTAGGAGTGAAGGATTTAGATGTACAAAAGGTTCTTGTTTACGTTTCCTTCCAAGCTGTTAGCTGACAGGATTAAGCAAAAGCATACCATCATCAATGGGGATCCTCTTTGGTTAGACTCTTGGCATAGCTGGAGCTGCTGCTCTAGAAGGGGCTGGAATGAAAAATCTATATGGATCAAAGTGGTAGGTCTGCCTGTTTTCTTATGGAGTGCAGATGTCATCCAGAGCATTGGTAATTTTTGTGGTGGCTTCATGGATTCTGAACCTAATCCCTGCAGCACTAATTGTTTTAGATGGGTTAGGATCAGAATTAGAGGAGATGGAAGACATATCCCTGCTTCAGTTAAGATTTTAGTGGGACAAGTTGAGTATGACTGTCCTATTTGGGTGGAACAAAGGCCCTGGGTTGAATGGGCAGAAGATTCCGTTAATTCTAAAATTTTCCGACCATCGGAGGCAAAGAGGAAGGCGGCGCGTGGCCAAGAAGTTTCCTCATTGAATGACCCTGTCCCCGGAATTCGAAAAGGTAATGAGTCATTAAATCTTGGGGCCCAGAAACCTAGAAGAAACCCAAAAGCTGCTGGGAAGGTTCAATGGATACGAGTAGGTGAACAACCCGAGACATTAAAAAGGAATAAAACCCCCAATAACTCTTCAAGGGCCAGCCATCAGCTAACAGGTTTGAAATCCTGAGTGACAGTTATGATGAGGACCCATTAAATGCTGATTCTGGAATTGTATCTCAGTCAATCGACACCACTAAAGATGAAGTGGAAACTGACTTTGGATGTTCTGCTTGTTCCACTGATAGCTGGAAGTTTTATGGGTTAAAGTACAATTCAAGGAAAATCCCTAGATCCCAGATATCCTCTGGTCAGATGAACATTCCACCATGGGTTAGTCCCCCACCTGAGGAGACCAATGCAGTCAATTCTTTCCTAGAAGATCAAGCTGAAGACAATATCTCACCTCAAGGGAATTGGCTGGTCCCCTTTGGATTACAAGAAGCTGCTAATGAGAAAGCTCTAGAATGCCAACCTTTGGCTGCAGTTGGACCAGATGATGAGCAGCAATTCTCTAATCAATTGCTGTTAGAGAATTGTGGGCATGATCAAAAACTAATTTTAGCCTGGGTGATTAACCTAATGAAGTCTTTTAAGAAGATTTTGGGCATATCAAGTGAAGGCTTCGAAGAACAAATTATGGATTTATTAGAATCCATTGAAGAAAAAAGGAGGAAATTCAATAGTGGCCAGAAAAAGTTTCAAAAAAGCCCCACTAAGGGAGGAGTAAGGGAACTGAAGAATTTATAATGTTCAATAAATTATGACAAAACAGAGGGGGATCTTGTCAAGAAAAGAGAAAAGAAGGGGGGGCTTTGTCTCTGTTTTGGGAATGAATCCAAAAATAATAAGTTGGAATGTTAGGGGTTGTTGTGGAAAGGAGAAGAGAATGATTATCAAGTCTTTAATCTCCAAACAGCATCCTGATGTAGTATGTTTGCAAGAAACAAAACTCAGTAGGATTGATGATTCCATTGTTAGGACTCTTTGGGGTGGTGGCTGGTGTAAGTGGGTAGCGTTGCCTCGGGAGGCATCCTAATCATGTGGGATTGCAGGAAATTGCAAGCTGTGGAACATGAGATTGGTTCTTTCTCAATTTCCTGCAGGTTCCAACATATTGATGAGAACATTTCCTGGTCCTTTACAGGTGTTTATGGACGAGTTGAAAATCAATGGAAATCAGATTTTAAGCCTTTTTAGCAACTCAAAAATTAGCAAAAAATACCAAAAGTTGCTTTTGGTGTGTTTGGCAAAACCACAAATTTTTCCACTTTTTTGATTTGCTACAGTAAAAAGTACACTCCATAATTACAATTTTTTTGATTTGCTACAGTAAAAAAACATATCAAACACCCAAAAGTTACCACTTTTTTGCTTTGCTACAGTAAAAAATTTACCAAACACCCAAAAGTTACTAAAAAATACTAAAAATTCCACTTGGTTCAACCAAACACACAAAAAAGTGCAAAAAAAAAAAAAACACCCAAAAAACTACCAAAACTTGAGTTTTTTTTGAACTTCCAAACACCCCCTTTCTAGAAGAAGTGAATGCAGCAATTTTCAGGTGGAACCTGCCATGGTGTTTGGGGGTAATTTCAACATGGTTAGAAGCATTAAGGACAAATGGGGGTGCAAAAAAAGAACGAGGCAGATGGAAATTTTTTCAGACATCATTGAAGGATTACAAGGAATTGATCAGCCTTTAAATGGAAGCAGATACACCTGGAGCAATAGTACCAGTAAATCCAGGATAGATAGATTCCTGGTATCTTTTGAATGGGAGGATCTATTACCTGCAGTCCTCCAATCATCTCTTCCCAGGATCGTTTCAGACCACTCCGCTTTAATGTTAGATGGGGGAGGAATTAAAGAAGGCCCAAAGCCTTTTAGATTTGAAAACATGTGGCTGCAGGTTGAAGGCTTTAAGGACATGATTGCACTTTGGTGGAACAAATACAGCTAGTTACAGATTGACTCAGAAGTTGAAGTTTTTAAAAGCAGACCTGAAACATTGGAATATTGAGGTTTTTGGCAGGCTCGATCAGCAGAAATCTTAACTAGTGAAAGACTTTCAAGGTTTGGATCTGCTGGATGATGAAGGTTCCCTTTCTGATCTAGGGAGAACTTTGAGGAAAGACAAGATGATGAACTTAACTAATTTAATCAAAATGGAGGAAATAAGCTAGAGACAAAAATCTAGAATTCGATGGCTTAAAGAAGGAGATCGAAATACTAAATACTTCCATAAAATTGCATCAACAAACAAAAGGAGGAATTGGATAAATAAATTGAAAGTCAATGGGAAGTTAACCGAAGACCAAGGGGTGATCAAACAGAGTATTGCGGATTTTTACAAGAGGCTGTTTGAGGAGGAAGAAAAATGGAGGCCTCTAGTAAATGATATGACTTTTTCTCATCTTAGCTCCCCTGCTGCAACAAGCCTTGAGCTCCCTTTCTCAGAAACTGAGATTCATCAGACTCTTATGGAACTTAATGGAGATAAGGCCCCTGGTCCTAATGGCTAGACCATTGCCTTCTTTCAAAACTGCTGGAGCACTCTCAAGGAGGACTTGCTGTCAGTGTTTGCTGAATTTCACAACAGTTGCAGATTTGTCCGAAGCCTGAACACAACTTTCATCGCTTTAATCCCTAAGAAAAATGGTGCAGTTGAGCTAAAAGATTTCAGGCCCATCAGTTTGGTGGGAGTTGTTTATAAACTACTCTCAAAGGTTCTTGCCAACAGGCTGAAGCATGTTATGGATAGCCTCATCTCAGACTCTCAGCATGCGTTTGTTAGGGGGAGACAGATTTTGGATGCTATACTCATTGCTAATGAGGTTTTGAATTCAAAAATCAAGAGCAGAAGTTCTGGAGTAATTTGTAAATTGGATATTGAAAAAGCTTTTGACCATGTAAACTGGAATTTCCTGCTCTACCTGCTAAGAAGAATGGGTTTCGGAGAAAAATGGTGTCAGTGGATATTCTGGTGTATTTCCTCAGCTAGCTTCTCTGTTTTGATTAATGGCACCCCTGAAGGCTTCTTTGCTTCCTCTCAGGGCTTGAGACAAGGTGATTCTTTATCACCTTTTCTCTTTATTTTGGTTATGGAAGTCTTCAGCAGAATGATGTTACAGGCAAGCTATATTGAAGGTTTCTCTATTTTAACCAGCTACCAGAGCATTAGCATAACTCACCTTTTGTTTGCAAATGATTCCATAGTTTTTTGTGGTGCAGATTTGCTACAGTTAGGCCATCATTGCTGCATTTTACTGGGCTTCGAGGCTGTCTCAAGACTGAAAATAAATCTCAGCAAATCAGAGGTTCTGCCAGTGGGTTCCAGTTCAGATTTGGAGGATCTAGCTGCAGTTCTTGGCTGCAAAACAGGCTCTCTCGTCCTACAGTTTATTTGGGCATGACTCTAGGCTCCAATTTAAGTCTAAAACAAATTTGGGATCCTGTCTTAGAAAGGTGCAGAACTAGACTGGCTGAGTGGAAAATTAATTACCTATCAACGGGGGCAAGGAACACTTTGATCAAGAGTGTCCCCTCCAACCTTCCCACCTATTTTTTCTCTCTTTTCCCAGCCCCTGTATCAGTCTTAAAGGAATTGGAGAGACTACAAAGAAATTTCCTTTGGGGTAGGAAGGAGGGAGTCTTCAAGCACAACCTAGTGGATTGGAAAGTCGTCTGCAAGCCAATTCAATCGGGAAGAGCTGGAATTAGACAATTGAAGTTGCATAATGAGGCACTCTTAGGGAAGTGGCTATGGAGATTTGCTCATGAAGATTCCAGTCTTTGGAAAAGACTGATTGTGACAAAATACGGCGAGGAAAAAGGTGGTTGGATCTCTTTTGAGGGGCCCTTCCTATTATGGAGTCAGTTTATGGAAAAATATAAGAAGGAAATGGTCCAGATTTGTTAGCTGTCTATCTTGGAAGGTGGGAAGGAGGGACAGGATTCTGTTTTGGAAACACAATTGGTTGGCTAGTGGCTGTCTTTCTGAAGTTTTTCTTGATATCTATGCAATAGCTATGGACAAGAATGCTCTAGTCTCAGATTATTGCATAGGTTATGGGCCAAATAGTGTATGGAATGTACAGCTGCGAAGGAGATTAAACGATTGGGAATTGGATAGTTTCTGGACTTTGATGGATATACTGTATTCTCTACCAATGGATGACACAGCAAACACATTGATATGGAAGCAATCAATGCATAAAGTCTTCACAGTAAAATCCTTTTACCTATTCTTACTGAGAGGAGAAAAGGACGACTTCCCTTGGATAAATTTATGGAGAGCTCCTGTTCCTACAAGGGTCATTTTTTTTCTCTTGGTGTGCCGCAAGGGGAAGGATTCTGACTGTGGACAATCTAAAGCGAAGGGGCTACTCCCTAGCTAATAGATGCTCTTTATGTTTCAGACACAAAGAATCAATCAAGCATCTACTCATCCATTGTTGCTAGACCACTGATATTTGGAGCTCAATTCTCTCTTGCTTCGGAATCCAAATGTGCTTCCCTGCAAACTTAAAATGCTTTCTCTCAGCCTGGTGGGGACAACCAGTGCGTAGGAGGAAGAAGAAGCTTTGGAATATGATTTCTTATTGTCTTTTTTGGTTGATTTGGAAGGAACGTAATAAGAGGATTTTTGAAAATGTTGAAATGACTGTTTTGCACTGCAAAAGTTTTTTCCTTTCTTGTTTGTTTAATTGGATAGAAGAAGGAAAAGAGATAGATCTTAGCTCCTTTCTACTTTTTATAGATAGCATGCAGTAAGTAGGGGATTATGTAATTTGATTCTCATACTTTGGCATCTCTCCGATGCTCATTAATAATACTTACTTATCTTTTCAAAAAAAAAGGAAAGTAGGAAATTAATTAGGGAAATCCTTGATTTGTGGGGATTGGTATATTTTTTGTTTCCCATTTTTGTGTGTGAGTCATTCTCCTCGTTGCCTATTTACTCTAATTGAAGCAATACAAAAAATTCTCACTCTGATTTTCCACATGGTACTAGAGCTTTAAGCTCATTTTTTCTAGGAAATCAAAATTTCTCTTTGCATGCCTTCCTCGCCGAGTTTATTTTATTTTATTTTTTTTATTTCTATTTTTTTGGCCTTCATTGCCATGTACCTGCCTTCATTACCCTCGTCACCGGCCTTCATTGCCGAACATCTGTTTAGGTTTTCATCCCTATAATTTATTGCGCCCTTCATAGCCTTTTCTTCTTGCTGTCCAACTTTCATCATGTCTAAGAAAACAGTGGAGATTACGGTGGAGATTACGGCTCAATCTGAAAACATGACTTCCAAGTACTCAACAGGAGAATTCAATAACGTAGAGATTGAGAGGTAAAGGAGATTATTGAGCACCCTAGAAAAACCAACAGGTACTTGCTCATGGGTCATTGACTCAAGAGCCACAGATCACATGACCAAACTCTCACAAAATTTCAGCAACTATACTCCATGTCCTAGTAATAGGAAAATTGCAACTGCAAATGGCTCACTACCCACAGTAGCTGATTTAGGAGACATCCAATTTAGTCCATCCTTTACCCTTAAAAATGTACTCCATGTTCCCAAATTGTCAACCAATCTCGTGTCCATAACTAAACTCACTCAAGATATGAATTGTAACGTTGTGTTTTATCCCACTCATCGTGTATTTTAAGACCAGGGTTCGAGGAAGATGATTGGACATACTAAGGAGAGGGATGAAGTTTACTACCTTGAGGCATCAAGTGAACCAGAAATTATCAAAAATAATGTACTTCTATCATTCTTTTTTGAAAATTCTTCCAACAAAGCCAAAATTTGGCTTCAGCATCTTCGTCTTGGACATCCCTCCTTTGGACCCTTAAAAATCATGTTTCCTTCTTTGTTTAAAGGATTGTCCACTGAAAATTTTCACTATGATGTTCGTGAACTTGCAAAGCACAAGCCTGTTTCTTTTCCCATTAGAAATAAGAAAAGTTTTGTTTCTTTTCATTTGATCCATACAGATACTTGGGGTCCCTCAACTATTCCTAACATTTCTGGTGCTAGGTGGTTTGTCTCTTTTATTGATGATTGCACTAGGGTTTCGTGGCTTTTCTTGCTTAAATCCAAATCTGATATAAGTAGTGTTTTTCCCAACTTTCATAACATGATCCAAGATCAATTTGGTGTCAAAATCAAGAGACTTTAGATCTGACAATGCAAAAGATTATTTTAATCAGGTTCCAACTCCATATTTTCAGAGAGAGGGAATTATCCACGAGCCATCTTGTGTTAACACTCCACAACAAAATGGAGTGGTAGAAACAAAAAATAGCCACTTACTAAACACAACTCATGCTTTCCTGTTCCAGAAAAATGTACCTAAATTCTTTTGGGGGGAAGTCATATTAACTGCTACACATCATAAACAGGTTGCCTTCTACGGTCTTAGGATTTAAAACTCCTATGGAAACACTCTCCCAGTTTTATCCCGACTTTCCCACTACAAACCATCTCACTCCTAGAGTATTTAGGCGCACCTCATTTGTTCATATCCAAAGTCACAATCAGGGAAAACTGGATCCAAGGGCACTTCAATGCATCTTTGTAGGGTACTGATCAACTCAAAAAGGGTATAGTGTTATCATCCTCCAACTAGAAAATTCTGTGTCTACTGATGTAACTTTTAAGGAAAATAGGCCATATCTCACCACTCCTTATCTTCAGGGGGAGACATCATTCATAGAAGATAAGGACAGGGATTTCTTCTTGCTAGATTTGTCATTTTCCCCTTCATCTCCTTTGACAATTCATGAACATTCCTTGCCCCTGTCTTCTTCATTGCCAGTTCCTAATTCTTAATCTCCTCATTCTTCTGAACCTGATCTAAACACTGAAACCATGACTAAGGACACTGATATTTTTGATAGTTCACAACCTCTATAGGTGTACTCAAGGAAGGAAGGTCCGTTGCCTGAATTGGTGCAAGTACAAGAGTCTGACTCGAATTCCAGAAATGAGGTAATCACAACTCCTGCTCTTTATATTGAGCTGCCAATCTCTGGACCTAATGACAAAGACCATGTTCATAATCTCCCTATTGCCATTAGAAAAGGAACCTGAGAGTGTACCAAACATCCATTATATCCATTAGCCAAGTTTGTGCCATTTGAAAAATTCTCTGCATCCTATAAGAGCTTTCTTGTGAACCTAAACACTATTCCCATTCCCACCACATTATCTGATACATTGTCTAATGATAAGTGGAAAAGTGCAATGAGGGTAGAAATGGAAGCCTTAGAGAAAAACAAGGCATTGGAATTAGTTGAGCTACCTAAAGGAAAGAATATAGTAGGGTGCAAGTGGATGTTCACGGTGAAATATAAATCTAATGGTTCTTTTGAAAGGTACAAAGCTAGGTTGGTAGCCAAGGGTGACACTCAAACCTATGACATAGATTATCAAGAAACCTTTCCTCTAGTTGCTAAGATGAATACTGTTAGAGTGTTGTTGTCCTTAGCTGCTAATTTTAGTTCGCATCTACAACAATTTGATGCGAAGAATGCCTGCCTTTATGGTGATTCAGAAAAGGAAACTTATATGGAATTTCCACCGAGATTTATGAAGGGTGCAGAAACCAACAAGGTGTGTAGGTTGAGAAAGGCATTATATGGTCTTAAATAGTCGCCAAGAGCCTGGTTTGGGAGATTTACAAAGGTATGCTTACCAATGGGTATAGACAGAGTCAAGGAGATCACACACTCTTTATTAAGCACTCGGCTTCAGGGGAAGTGGCCACCCTCTTGGTATACGTTGATGACATAATTGTGATAGAAAATGATGAATAGGAAAGGCAAACTCAAAAGCAAAGATTGGCTAAAGAATTCGAGATCAAAGAATTGGAGCAATTGAAGTATTTCTCAGGACTGAACTAGCACACTCGAGATAGCGCATTTTTATTTCTTAGCGTAAGTATGCCCTTGATCTGTTGAAAGAAACTGGAAAGTTAGCATATAAACCTATAGATACACCAACTGATCCTTATCACAAGCTCGGTGAAACCAGTGAAGATGCCCCCGTTGATAAAGAAAGACACCAGATATTAGTTGGGAGACTTATATACCACTCACACACAAGGCTAGACATAGCATATGCCGTAAGTGTAATCAGCAATTCATGCACAGTCCTAGGGAAGTGCGCTTGCAAGTAGTACTCTGAGTTCTACACTATCTAAAGAGCAACCTAGAAAGAGGAATTTTGCTCAAAAGAAATTCAGGCCTAGTATTGGAAGCATACACCAATGCTAACTATGCTAGATCAATGGTAGAAAAAGGATCCACACCAGGATATTGCACATTCCTTGGTGGCAATCTTGTGACTTGGAGGTTTTAAAAAAAAATATGATGACTAGATCGAGTGCCAAGGCAGAATTTAGAACAATGGCACAAAGAATCTGTGAGTTACTATGGTTGAAGATCATCTTACAAGACCTGAAGGTTGCTTGGGATGGACCCATGAGACTATACTGCAACAATAAATCAGCAATAAATATTACACACAATCTAGTGCAACATGATAGAACAAAGCACATTGAGATAGACTGACACTTCATAAAAGAAAAGCTGGATAGTGGCTTGATTTGCACATCCTATGTCTCCACCATGGTTAAACTGGCGGATGTGCTAATCAAAGGGCTGAATAGTGTAGAGTTTCAAACAATTATTATTAAGCTGGGAATGGAAAATCTCTATTCACCTTCACCAGCTTGGGGAGTGTGGAAAAATACCATGTAAAGTAATTAGTTTCCTAATTTAGGATATTAATTGTAAATTATTTTATATCCTAGAATTAAAGGAAGTAGGAAATTAATTAGGGAAATCCCTGATTTGTGGGATTGGCATAGGCTGATTTTTTGCTTCTTTTTATTTTTATTTTTTTTTTTTTTTTTAATATTTTGGCATGTGAGTCATTCTCCTCGCTGCCTATTTAGGCCTGTAAACATTTTTTTATATTGAAGCAATACAGAAAATTATCACTCTGATTTTCCACAGTTACCATCTTATCTCTATCAAGAACCAAATCCAATCTTCAGTCATCATTGTCACCATGAAGCTTAAGAACTAACATCGTCATCTCCAATCACCCTCATCGCCACAAAGTTCGTCACTTGTCACAAGTCATCGAAGCCCTCATCATCTCGATCATCAATGAGCATCGCAACCTTGCTCAAATATGACATGAATTCTTAAAATCACCTTGTTCTTGTCATTGGAAAATAAGATATCTGGCCAAGTAACTATCAAATAGATATCTGCCAAATAATTCAATTTTTCAACCAGTCTTCTATATCTACCAGGATCATCCAAGAGTTGCTTGTCATCTGGTATAAGCTTGACATTTGAGTCCATATGAGTGTCAATAGGCTTGGTATCTAATAGGCCAATTTCAAATAACAAATCCAAAACATACTTCTGTTGAGATAAAAAAATGCCCAAGCTCGATTAAGCCACCTTGATTCCTAAGAAACATTTCAATGGACCAATATCTTCAGTTTGAAATTTACTTTAAATAAATTGTTTAAATTCATGTATGCCTTTATTATCCTTGTGATAACAGTATCATCCACATATACCAACAATCATATCTTATCATTAGTTGAGTGACAGTAAAATATTGAGTGATTCACACCACACTGTTGGACACCAAATTAGATAACTTTATTGAATCTGCCAAACCAAGTACGGGGGTGAATGTTTGAGGCATACAAAGGTTTCTTCAAATGATATACTAATCTAGATTGTCCCTGAGCAACAATCCCAAGAGGTTACTCCATGTATACTTTCTCATCAATATCACCATGTAACCCCTAAAGCTAGCTTAGTGGGCCAGAACGCACTTCCTCAACAAGAGGTTGTAGGTTCGATTCTTCTAACTTCAATTAATAAATTGATGTTCTTAAATGAAAAAATAAATAAATAAATAAAAATCAATATCACCATGCAAGAAAGCATTCTTGATGTCATTGATGAAATACCATCAAGATGGACTTTAACCGTAAACACCCAACGGCAACCAACCACATATTTTCCTAGAGGGATCGACACAAGTTCCCATATTTTATTAGTTCGAAGAGCAAACATCTCGTCTTTTATGGCAACTCTCCACCCATGGTGAGATAAGGCTTCAAACACAAAGCTAGACATCGAAACAACAGATAATCAACTAACAAATGAAATAAGATGGAGACAAAGTATGATATGAGACAAAATTAGAGATGAGATATGAGGTGCAAGAATAGGTACTTTTTTGAAGAGCAATAGGAATATCAAGATCTAAGGACGTCGAAGTGATGCCAAGGGCCAACAACAGGAGTAAATGGCAGTCGTGTTATAGTTGCAGAAGGGCCAACAAGAGCGAGAACGAATAGTGGTGATGCTTTACAGATAGGTATAGACATCAAAAAGTGGTCGAAATGGCATTAGAAGTGACCAAAGTGATGTCAGAGACAACCGAAGTAATACAAAAGACGACCAGAGTGGCGCTACAAAATAACATTAGGAATAAAGACACAAGAATCTAGGCACTAGGGTTTCTTGAAATAGGTTCAAGAACCAAAAGCAAACACAGAGATCGTGAGATCAGTGCTCTGATACCATAAAAAGAAACAAAGAAACAAGAATGGCTTGATCCCCTTATGGGTTGTCTTACATTATATTTATACTAGGAGTCATGTATGTACATAGGAGTAAGAAATCAACGTGGCACAACACTATTTTAACACTATATTATTCTAGCACCAGTCTAACAACACTACTTTAACACTTCTCATTCATCCTAGAAGTTAGATCCACCATGTTCTTTGGTAGATTTTAGAAAGAAATTTCTAGTGAGAGAAACTCTCGCGTCCATCTCTTTTTCAACCCATTTATGCTCTTTGTTTTTATTTATCATTTTTGCAATACATAATTCTTCTTTTCTTTTACAGAAGGTGTTCCAAAATCCTTTTTGTTGCCCTTTGATTTATTTATTGCTACTGCAAAGTGAGAGTACTAAGAATTTTTGCTTTCATGATATATAGGATTATGCTTTTGTGGTTTTTTTTTTTTTTTTAATGCTTTCTAGTACATTTTTGTATTGAATAATTCACCACAAACATTAAGCAATGTAAAAATCAAGCAAAACAAAAGAAAAAAGGAAGGCAAGGTATACCTTCAATGAAAATGATGGCAATAACAACGTATACAACACAATTTTGCCTAACGTATCAGCATGCACGAAATCATTAGAATTGCCTAAGTTGACGCTGGATTCAAAAAACCTTGATGCCTGTTACGTGAACTTGGCTACATGAATCGGTCTTATTGATATGGCTCTACCCCACAACTTATTCCCATGTTCATAGGATCTGATATAAGAAGTTTTACATCAACCATCTACCTATGACATCCTTCAGTCTTTTCCCATGTTCATAGGATCTGATAGAAGAAGTTTTACATTAACCATCTACCTACAGCATCCATCAGTTTCCCTCTTAGAGAATAGACTGCCTCATACATGAGCAGCTTTAGCTGAATATTTTATCTATGGTGGAAGCGGAAAACATACTTTAATCATTTATGATGATCCCTCCAAATAAGCACAAGCTTATCGCCAAATGTCTTTTCCATTACAAAGACTGCCTGATCGCGAAGCTTATCAAAGGGATGTTTTTTATTTGCATTTCACGACTTTTGGAAATAGCCGCTAAATCAAGTTCTCATTTAGGTGAAGGAAGTATGACCACTGCAAACGTATACAGATGATGTTTTTTATTGGCATTGATGCCTTTTAGAAAGAGCCACTAAATCAAGCTCTCGTTTAGGTGACGGAAGTATGACTGCTTTACCAATAGTTGACACTCAATTGGGAGATGTTTTGGCTTTATATTATTACTAATGTAATTTCCATTACGATAAGCAAATATTTTTATCTGCTGATCTAAGTTAAATCTCATCTCAAAGCCAATCATTGCTGATCAAGTGGCAATAAGTTCTCTGTAAACTAGCATGAATTTTGAAGAGTAAATATCCAAAAATCAACTCATTGAGATAAGAAGACATAAACCTGTACTGGCTTTCTTCTCAACACTTGAAATGCTTCTGCCCTCATGGACAAAAATCTAAGAAATTTTTTAGTTAGGATGTTTTCTAGTTCATCTGCTTGCTTTACCTATACAACAAGAAAAGAATAAGCAAATAAGGTGAAAGAGCTGAGAAACGATGATCATCTCTACTATTTACAATCATAAGGATAAAAGCAAAAAACCATAAACAATGATGATGAATGTAATGATGCAATTAACAAAGCTCCCCATGCATCATATTTTATCTAAATTATAATCAGGGAAGCCAATCTTCAACCAAGTTATGATGCACGTTATTAAGCAGCAAGTGGATGTCATCATATACTGATGTTTGGGCACAAATGATGTAGCACAATTTTCTAAACTAGGGAGGTATATGTCATATTGTATGTCTTGAGATAATAACATACACACTCCAATTTCAGCAGTTGCAGCCAAAATTTGTCAACCTCCTGTTTGAGTATAAAGTCACGAAAGGCACACACAATACACCTTATTGACATGGAAAGGTCTTTTATTTAAAACCAAAATGCCATCAATGAGTTACTTAACTGATTGACTTCATTGAACTTTATTAAAGTAAAGACCTCGACTCCAAACATTTAAGCATTCAAAGTTTTGTATGACCTACTAAACATAGTAAATTTCAAAGATTATTGCAAATAATTGCACTTATGACTTTATCGAGTTATCTTATTGACATGGGCATTGATATGAATGGAAATCAAGTAAAGAAAATTGTGCATATAATTTTCTTCTGAGAATTAGTTACGTATATTTAGATCTGAGAAAAGCTACCTTCAAGATTCAAGAACTTGTACAAAAACCTCCAAAAAAACCCAAGCATATTACAAAATAAGAAAGTTCAACATTGCTGGGAGTCGTTTTAGAAATAATCTGCATCTATTATCACGTGTTAAAGTATTCAATATCGGTTTATCCATGTTTGCAATTTGCACATCAGATTTAAAATTACAGGACCATTTCATCTGCACTCTTAGGAAATTTTAAGGTAAGTTAATCAAAATAATATAAATTGCACGGAAATTTTAAAGACAAACTTTCAATCGACATGTATGCATTTAGTTAGAATTTCTCCAACATGAACCACCAAGGAGGTTTTGAAAGCCATATTTCTTTTCTTTCTCTAGATAAGCTTTCTATCCACATGGCCCCAGCTTTGAGCCTACCACAGCATATGCAATTAAAACACCGCATCTTTCAACAGGAAAAAACATGCAGTGAACAGTAATTCCATCAAACCAGCCAAGGAATAAAAATAAAATGCTCATTTGACATCGAGGTCTATTGCATGAAGATCCACGTGCATTAATAACACAGGCACTCATATTTGTTGACAGTGAAATGAAGGTCCGCTACAAGGGTAAGTCTTATTATAAAATACAATTGCACATAGGTTCTATGAAAATGAAATGGCATCCTGTTTGGAACTGTATATCTCATCCACAAGTAACAACAGGAACTCAAATAATTTATCAAAATATGGACTACTTTGTCTCACCTTAAGGCTTATGCGTAGTGAATTTATAGATGTTTCAATTAAGCATTTTTCAGCCTCATTTCGACATATTAAAACCTGAAAAAGGAATTGCAAATATCTAGATAAGGTACATGGACAGCAAACAAATTGTTGAAAAAATATTGAACTATACAGAATGAAGAGACAACAATATAACATGAATATGTTTCAGCAATTGCTTCCAAAATAAAACTAAAATAAAAAGTGTCAGCTGTCATTCAAACTTTGATAATTACAGGAGGTATTGATGTATAGAAGTTAATTACAAGAGGTAATGATGTATAGAAGTTAAAGGTTGAGAACTTGGGATGGCATCATGGAAGGGAATTGTGAAAGAAAAAAAAAAAAGCACCAAACTTGGCAGTCTCCCTCCCAACACCCCCCCAACATTCCTTTCTTTCGTCTCCTCCTTTGAAAATGTACTGTTGACAGGGGTTGCATATAAGATTTCCTCGTCAAACTGGTTGTATTGCCTTCAAGAACAATTACAAGATAAATTGGAAGCTCAACTACTAGAGGTTAAGGCAACAAACCAAATTGAAACTCTGCATTTCACACCCTTTTTTTCCCTTATAAATGTGATCAGTCAGAAAGCAAGAATCAGAAAAATCAGAGTCTGAACAGTGAGACTATGTGCATCGCAAGGTTAAGTAGGTGCCAGAGTCCATAGATTAAAAAAGGTCCAATAATTGTAAGACAACCCTTTTCCCACTCAAAGTTAATAAAACAGTATATAAAAACAAATCCAGAGAGTTGGTCATAATGGGAAACATTTAACTTTTGGCTCAATTTTCTGTGCGCACAAGTTCCACAAAGATTTTGCTTACCATTCATTGGCTCCAAGAAGAGGACCAATTATATTATTTACCATCAACTCTAATGGCCACAACGTTGTACTTTGATTGTTCCAATAAATACTAAAGAAGCATACATCGAATTAAATAAACAGCAATCACTAATAAAATCAAATTGTTATAGCAAAGGATGCAACCGATGACAAAAACTTAATTATATCTTAAAAGAGCCTCCGACGATTTAAAAGACAACTCAAATTTCAGAAAAGGGAGGACCTGCATATTGCAGGTTTCTTAAGAAAGATTAATTAAAATTCTTATGAAAGCAACAAATGAATTTTTTAAAAGCAACATATTTAAAAATGTTCTGTCTATAGCAACTATCTCATGAGATCTGATACCCAGGCTTCGTCCTTATCCAATAATTGTCACAACAGTTTTTAAAACAAACAGGTGCACAGACCTAGAAAATAACAGCATTAAGGGTATAAATGGAAATAAAATTAATCTTCACACAAATCACTAATAAAATAATATAGCAATAATAAAAACAAAGGGTACTTACTGGATTCAACAGCAGTTCTGAGCTGGTCCTGAAAAATAAACAAAATATATTAATTCCTTCCTGATGCAATATATCCTATATACTAGATCTTTGCACTTGTTGAGTTTGGAAAATATGAAGAAAAACCATAATATGCATATTATATTCAGAATAGGGTAAAATCTAACAATTCATGCCTGTTAATGCAACTAATAATTTCATGACTACACACCTGAATATTGTTGTAAACTCATGCTCATCATATTTAACCGGTATTCAGAGAGTTAGGTCTGCATTATTCATTTAAATTCTTTCAAGGACGAGGTAACTCAGAAACAGTTTTTATTCATCATGTTTTAATCAATAACCAATTAAATAATACAAATTTAAGAAGGGGATAGATCAGTGGAAAAGGCTCCCCCAAGGTGTTAGATTCTGGATTTGACTCACCCCCTCCCAGATTTTGAACTCCAATGTGTGCAAAAAATATGAATAAATTAAACTACAAAGTTATCTTACAAACTGGCGTACATGCATCACATATCCGTACTAGTATGTTACTATTTTTATGCATGGTAAAGATGTTCAAACATAATTGAAGTTTAACTGCCAATGGAGTTACAAAGTCCAAATGAACCTTCTCATTGAACTCTTATTAAGAGAGAAAATTTTGAATTCTGTTTCCCACAAAAAGACGAATCCAGGTATACATGAGAAGAAAGAAACTTGGTACAACAGTGATTCCACTCTTGATCCGGCACCTTGATCATGAGGTTGACACGTCATTTGATCTTTAAGATAAAGTCAACTAAGCTTAAAAGTAAGTCCTCAATCTGTGAGTAGGTTTTATGCCCCTGGTTTAGTCATTGGGTTGCACCCTCCAGCTCCTGAGCCTAGCTTATCAATGGTGTCTGTTGCTATAAGTGATTCTATCCTTCATCATCCATTGCTGATAGTTAGTCCCATTATTGATCAAAACAAGTCATTATTGATCAAAATGAGTCACAAACTACTCAAGATGGGCCTAATATGTTTGATTTGGTTCCACCATCACCATCATCACCATCACCATCATCATCATCACCATCACCATCATCATATTATTTACCAAGTTAAGGGACAATTCTTCAAACACAACAACAGTGTCCTACGTTTCTTGACTTTGTTGGTTTATTAGAGAAAATTTGGAATAATGACCATTAAGATTGTATAGACTTTATCATTGGTGAGGTTACTTCTTTAAGGGGCATAATTTGGATATCAACGTAGTGACATCATCAGTTGGAGTTTTTTTTTTTTTTTTTTTTTTGGGGGGGGGGGGAGTTTATGTCAAAGTTGTTCATGTGATCACTTAGTTGAATGGATCCCCTTCACTTCTAGCGTATAACAAAGATGTTACCACATACATTGAATAGTTTCTCTTACAAGTGGTGCATAGCATTTCTTTTTTTTTTTTTTTTTTTTTTTTTTTTTTTGATAGTTAAGCAGGGGAAGGGGGAGAACCCCCCGGGTTTTGAACCCGGGTGGTGAGCAGGCTTGAGGAGGGCTTCTACCACTTGAGCCAACAGCCGTGCTCTGGTGCATGGCATTTCTCATCACTATCCCATCAATATCGTTAGTTTTCCTGCAACTTATTCTCATGTCACATCTTTTTTGCCCCCCCAAGCAATCCTCTATTCTGTTTTTCTCCTTGAAAAAATCAACTTTTTCAAGCTTTATTGCATCATCAGTCGTCATCTCCTCTCAACCACGTGTCCCATTTCTTGTTTGATATAAATGCTGATATTAAACAGAAAGTTGGATTGAGTACTGGTACTTATAAATTTCCTTTCGATGTTCTTGATTGCAATCGAGACTTTAATGGATGTACCTCACTAATGACTTATGAACTGCCTCCTTATTATCCCATGTATTCTTCCCAAAATTTGCATGCCAATGATGTTGGACCATTTTACATCCTCTGTGACCATGGACCCCATGCAATTTTCTTTACATCACCATGTAAGAATTGATATACTTTCCAATGTGAAGGACTCGTTACCCTATCAAGGAATTTTATGGCCTCTCATGTCATCTACAATTTATGGTGATGTTTTCATGCCAATTCTAGTTCCTCCAACTCTTCAACAGTATGCTACATAGCAGTGTGCCAATGTGCTCCATGCTGAGACCTCATTTTTCTTCCGCTTTAAAAATGTCTTGTCAAATGGAAAATGCAACCAGATGCTGAAACTCCCTAGATTATGGAGCTAATGGACCATTTTCTTCATCAAAACTCCCCAAATGAAAGTTTTGTTTTTCCCACCAAAGGAGAATGATAGGGATCATGCACAAGGGATTTTATATTTTTCAAATTTATTCTTTAGGTTATATTTAGTAATTATTGGGATTTCATACTGTTGGGATTTTATTATGATTTTATTTGATTTTTGTAATTTTAGGAATGTTTGCTAGGGTTAACCTCCTCTTTAAAGGCTAGGATGTATTGGATTAAGTAACCTTTGATGAATTGAAATTGATTATTGAATTTTCCTCCTCCCTTTCCCTCTCTTCACCCTTTTCTTCTCTCTATATATCTTTCTAATTTCTCTGTCCTGTGCCATATGCAAACTATAAAACACCTATAATCACAAACAATCACCAGAATTAGGAAGGAATCAATCATTCCATATTCGTACCCTAACATATATCAAACCAAAATAATCCAAATTGCATCTAAACGTAAACAAATCAAACACAGTGCCAGGCAAGTCCGACATATGTCTAGGGCATGTCTAAGACCTAAGTGAACCCGACTAGCAGACGGCACCATTGATGGTGAATCTATGCTTCTAGGGTTAAGACACACCTAGAATTAAAAAATCAAGCCCCCTTAAAATCATAAAATTTTGTCCAACTTTTTGTATGTTGAATATGTTTGAATTAAAAATTGAATTATTAAATTAATTTTCTTGTGGATGCTTTTTTTAATACATATATCTAATAAAAATAGTTAAACATTTTGTATTTCTTTAGTCATACTCCCACCATGTGTGACCCCCCGCTTTTCCAAATTCTCCTTATCCTTATTTGTACTTTTATTGTAACTTTATCCCGTATCTGTATTCGTGATTCTTAGGTTTCATCATTAGGAAGAAAACATGCTCCCCAAAAAGTGGATCCAACATGCAAGACAGTTCTAATGTTGGCATGGCTGCCACACTAGGCAATATTCTCTACATCTAAGATCGGTTATTTTCCACTTTCTTCATTGTTCCATTTGCCTTGGTTTTTACTAGACCTGATATATATCAACTAAACTCTATCTTGGGCAACCAAAAAGCAAGAATGAAAATAACGTAAATAGCCAAAAACTCTGTTTAGTCAAGTGGCACTTGATTTGAGGTAAGGTATTACAGTGTCAGAGTGTCATGCCCTATTAGTGAAAGCAAACGTAGTGTTTATAAGCGAATACTGGTGGTGGTAATTAAGGGAATATGCAAATCACTCTACAAGCTTTTAGTGCTGGATGGACAGTCCATAGTTTCCGTGCAGTCAAGATTTTTTTTTTTTGGGGGGGGGGGAGTTTCAGGGTTTTGTACAGCTAAGATTAAAGTTTCAGTGATTAAATTTTTAAGACCAGCAGATACTGTCACTCTGTTCCAGGGTGCATCATAATTTTAGAGAGTGAGGAGCCCATTTGATTGAAATCACTACAACGACACTGGGTTGTGGATCTAATTGAACTAATAGCTTCAATTTCAAAAATGAAAATGTTCATGGCCCACAACAGGACAACAGTAACGTTTAGTAATTGTAGGTGAAATTACATCAGACACCTAGCTAATCCAAATCAGGAGCTCTAGTTTCTAATCTGTCAGATTCTATAAGGAAAACAGGATATTATCACTTATTGATTAAAATTTTAAGCATTCAGGAAATAACATATGCGTCTTCATTTTTTTTTTTTTTTTTTTTTTTGGCTGCAAGTGATTGAATTATCAAAGAAGTAGAAAATTTGAAATTTTATGGTGGCAGCACAAAATAATAAATAACAAGTAACCAAAGATCCAATGGGAATACATAAACATACTTTAGTTCAACCTCTGGCTTATTGTGCCTTTCGACTTCTTGACAAGGGAAGTTCTGCAACCACCATATGAAAGCATGAGGACGGTTTTGGCAAGCTAAGGAATTAGCAGTGCAGCACCAAAGTGTGTGTGCCTATGAGACATTTGGAAATTCTTATCTGTTGATCTTAATAAGGCCTAGCAACCAATTTAGATAAATGACGAAAAAATAAAGGATCCATTCAAGAACAGCTTGTCCACAAGATCTTTAATTGTGCCATGTTAAGATGGTAAAACAAAACCATTTCAATGGTTGGCAAACAAGAACCATCTGACCTTCAGCTATGAAATTAACTTTGCCGGCCAAAGTTTAGATTAATTTGTAGGGACATACAGTCAACCCCAAAACAAAAAGGCTTGAGAAAACATTGCTAAATTCTAAATAACTTTAAACTTTGCTTCCTTGACTTTTTGGTGGTAAATTATTTGTAGTTACATTCATCAGATTCTGGTATCTCTCACCCTATATATTTCTGCTATAGATTACCTTATCAAGTAACGACAATAACACCTATTATCCACATATATTGCATGCACCCACTAGTTTTAACAAATCATGCGCCATGTCATGAAGATTGTTGCTAAAGGTTTGATGAAATGCCATGCTCCCATTAGAATTCTTTGATTTTGAGAACATGTGACCCAACAAGATACATTGGATAAACACATGGTTTCTTTTAAAATTTTCAGCAACTTTCCAATTAGAGTTCTTTGATTTAGGACATTTGACCCAAGAAGACACATTGGATAAACACGTGGTTTCTTTTAAATTTAAAAGCTAAGGAGCAAAAGGCTTTAAATAGTCTAGCAAAGCCATCTTGACGAGATTAATGAAGTAACAAAATTACTAATTATCATATAAGCTCCAAGAAATAAAATCATGCACTAAATTGTTACATAAAATCTAGATAATAGGTGGCTTAAAAAATAGTAATTACCACTGGTAAACAAGTTATATCTTATTATAGTTTTAGTTGATCAAAACGTTCAACATTTATATGTAGTAACTGGTATTTTGATATCTACAAGTAAGCATAGTGGGGATTAAGATTTTTTCAAGTTGTGTTTGTCAAGGATCAACAATTAATGCTTGCATATTAGTGTATGTAATATTGGGTTAATGTTCAACATTTATACCGAATTCATATTTTGCTATCCAAACAGAAGCCTGGCTGCAATTAAGACTTTCTCAACCTATATTTATAAGCATTTTGCATGCATTCTTTTTTTTTTTTTTTTTTTTTTTTGGGGTTTGTGGGTAAGTTGCATACATTCTTTACTTGAAAGGCTATCAATTTATGGAAACCTTTAAAGAGATGAACAAAGTTTAGCATGCGTTTCAAAAACCAAGAAACATCCTAAAATGGCTTTGCTTATAAAAGACAATGAAAGACCAGCCTAATAGCAATTCTGACTGTAGATATATACTTCGAAATGGAATAACAAGAGAACAGGGGATGGATGAAAATATCAAGTAAAGAAATATATAAGCCTCGACAGATAACATGGACAACAAAGTATAAAAAAGATTGGTCCTGTCAAACACAAGGAACAGAGTGAGCTGCTGAACCTTCAATCTCTTTATTATCCAAACTACTTATTAAATTATCACGGTTAATTTTGTAGGTGTCCCACCGCTATAAACAAAGAAAAAATTAATACCGACATCCTATTTGTTAAACGAAGTTACTCCGCATTTCACGGTGATGTAAATGAAACATTACAACACATTAGTATATTATATATATTCCAACCAACAATCTGTCCCTTGACTCCGAAATATACTTGAAAGTCTCCAAACAGTTACTAATATCCAAAAACTAAATAAGCCCAAGTCATGTAACCTCCATTTTCAAAACATTAAATCCAATACCATAAATGAAAGATCTATCAACAAATCAACACAACCTCGCAAGAGATACAAGGATTTGTTGATAAGGATCAAAACTCCTTTGAACTCAAAGGAAAAAACAACCCCAAATCCTTTATGCGGATCAGACGAACAACTTCACTATATCAAAAATGAGGATACAAGGTTTTAAAAGGAAAGAATACAAGTTCCCAATCAAATACCCATTGATCTACTTGTAGAAGAACTCTCCGACCTTGCTTGCTTGACACCCGCAACAAACCTCTGCTATGAAGATGAACAGCCTTCTACCCCAAGAGAAGAAGCTCCCCGATCTGTCTAAACCAAACAGATCTGAGTGCACCGCTATTAGATCTTTGCCAAAGTTGGAAGGATGATGTCAAATGAGAAAGATTCAAGCTCAAATCATCATCTCCTTTGTTTTTAGCTCAAAAGGGTAATGGGCTGGAGGCATTAGGTCAAGAGCCTTGGTTTAGGAAAAGTTTTTGGCTGTTTATATCAAAAGAAAATGGCAAAAAAGTCATTGAGACAGTTTTGAAAAATTCTGAATGCCATGGTGAGCAACTCACAAGCACACCTACACACTGATCAGGTGTTGTGGGCTTCTCGCGAGCGCAAGCTACTCGCGAGTTGCTTGCGAGACACACTGTTTTTTTCTGGGCAGCTTTTTCAAACTCCAAATAGGATGCTCAACGGCACAAGAAAGCAGCGAGCTTCTGCTGAAGCACCAATCCTTCCTTTTCTTCTTTCCCAAACTCCAAATATGGCGCACGAACACTCTTTGGCATGTGTTAGCATACCAATCAACCAAACTTGTAACGTTTTCAAAACCTAATTTAATGCAAATTATACACTAAATGTTTGTTCGGAAATTGCAGTTAAAATAATACCTACCCAAGAACTAGCAATAATCTATCATATTGTATATAAATTAAGAAGCAATGAATTTCCATACTTTATTCACAAGTGTCCAAGCATAAATAAGCATCCTACCTCTTGAAGCTGACTTAATAAAATATTTGATACTCCAGAGAAATCTGTTCCAATAAATGTTATATGAGAGAAAGAGAGAGAGAGAGAGAGAGTATCCAAACATAGCCACGACAAATTATGAGGAGAGTGTAAAATTAAGCAAAGTTTGTAGGGATAAGCTAGCCAAGAGACACTTGGAAAGACGATGTTGCCAGCACGCTTCATCTGTATAATTTTCTCTCTCTTGGAAGAAAACAAAATGTGCATCCTCTGAAGAAAATTTCTCAAAATGACCCATGACCTCAATATAAAATATCAAAAGCTTTATAACAGTAATAACCATAAAACTAAATTTTGTACTGCCATCAAAAGATCAAAGCCAGCCACTAATTCTTCTACCAACATATACAGTAGATGATAGCTCAAAGGTACTTACCTGCAAACACATGGCAGCCTCAAGAGTGTTCCGTATGCAAGTCAAATACAAACGAAGCGTATTTGCCTGAAAAGAAAAATATTCAAAATCATAATTTCATAATTGTAATGCAAGAAATTGACATAAGGCTTTTCAACGGGCCAACAACATATCGTGATCATCCAAACCTTGAAAGTATTTTGCTTACTTTACCATAAAATTAAGACTTACTTCAAAAATTGTAAAACATGAAATGACCAGTGTAAACACACACGAAATGTATTATGAATGAATGAGCTAAGCAGGAGCCAATTAATTTCCACAAATTAGACCTTTTTTACCCAAAAAAAAGTACAAATTAGACCTTATAGGCATACAAAACACTAAATTTCGATTGGTCAATAACATATTTGATCACTGGGTTTTCTACAACTATTCGGCTTCCTTTAGATGAAAAATTGAATTACTTTCAAATATAGATAGATCAAAGAGGTTTAGTAAAGTCCCATTACTCACAACAAATGCCACCTGAACATACAAAACATGGAACAATAAGAAAACACACGAACACCCATATGCTAAGAACATGAAATACAAATATTTTCTCTTTGGTTCTAGCAAAAAACAGAGGAAAATAAAATATAACGAAATTAGGAATCGATCCTAATAATCCAAGCTACATTGTTCTCCGATTAAAAGAAGAATAAGAAGATCTCAGTGGCTTTGAGGTTTAAATTCGCCCGGTTCTGAATCCATGATTCAGTTTTAGTTTCTTTTCTTTCCCTAAAATTACATAAAGTAAAAATTTGAGATCATGCACTTAGATTTGTGTTACCATCGACAGAGAGATGCAGTAAGCAAAGAGAAAATGTATCGATCTGAGACCGTGCGAACAGCAACTGATGTTTGGCTTCGCTTTCAGGTGCGCTTTGTGCTACTCCGTCCACGTTAAGGGAAGGCTTTGCTAAAGTGCGCCCCGCAGCAGCTTTATGAAAAGGGCTCGGAGTCAGCCCAAAACATCAGATCACTAGCGAGTGCCCGTGCAAAGCACGGATCACCCTATCATCCTCTGATTTGATTTTTAAGTTTTTTTAACTTTTTTGTTTAATTTTTATTAAAATTTATTTTTTTAAAAGTTAAAAATTACTTATGTTTAAAAGTATAAAAATATAATTTGATCTATAAATAGTTCAAATAAAAATTTATAAAATAAATTATATGAAAAACTATAAAAAAATTTTATTATCTATATAGTCTTTAATAAATATGTAAAATTTTATTATTTATTACAAATAAATATTTTAAAAAAATATTTAACAAAATATAAGAAGGGTAAAAGATTGTGTTTCCATGTTAAGTAACTGAAAAGATAATTAAATTGTAAAGAAAAATAAAAATAATTCGGACTATTGAATAAATTCAACAGTTAAAAATATCTCAAATTTAAATTTTTTAACTTTTTATTTTATAAGTGACATAAAAAGGTATAAAAGTTTATGTATGTAAAATTTTAAGTTTTAAGTACATTAAAATTAAAATTTTCCATCAAAAAATTTAAAATTTTAATTTAATGCTTAAAGAATATTATTTTTATTTTTTAATTTAGGTAAATTAAAATTAAATTTTAAATATTATTTTTTTAAAACAAAAAAACTTAGTTAACTTTGTCTAATATGCATTCATATTATAAAAAATTATTTTAAAAATATTTATAAAAAAATTCAATAAGATATGAAAAAATAAGAGAGTGTATTTTTATGTAAAGTAACTGAAAAATAACTAAAGTGGTGAAAAAAATAATTCTAACCCTTAAATAAATTTAACTGTTAAAAATATACTAAATTCAAATTTTTTAATTTCTTTATTATATGTATTTAAAATTAATTATTGTATAATAAATTAATTATTCTAATTTCAAATAAAAAATTTAACTTGCTTTAAAAAAAAATCTTTCCTGTAAAGTTGTAAACCCACCCCGCCCCCTTTTCTCTCTCTTCCCCCCGCCGCCTCTTTTTCTCTCACGTCGCCCTTCTCTCTCTCCTGCAAACCCTTCTCACCCTTCCGTCCTCTCGCCCCCAAATTCGTCAATGCCTTGCCACGTATACAAAGTCACGTCGACTATTGTATGTAGATATGTGTATATTTGTGAAAAATGTGGGAGCTTGTGGAGAAGTTTTGTTGAGAAAAAACCTCAGTCGTTCATTTGTATGTAAAATTTAATCTTAGGCGTTAATTATAATTTGTGATATGGACATTTTTGAAATGAGATGTGTTTTATTATATAGATATGACACAGATAATGTAAAAAAATATATGTTTTTAAATTTAATTATTAATTATTATCTAATAAATTAATTAGATTTATTTAAAAAAAATTCAACTTATCTTTAAAAAAAACAACTCTCCCAACCCCTTCATTCTCTCTCTCTCGTTCTCTATGCCCCTCCCCCTCCCTCTCTCTTCCTCTCAATCCCTACCCCCTATTTTCTCTCTGTCTCCCTCTCTCTCCTAACAAACCCACCCTCCCGCCCCCTTTCTCTCTCTCTCTCTCTCCCTAGCAAACCACCCTCCCCAAATGCTGCAACACGCACACACATGTCACATCCAAACATTTTAATTTAAATATTTGTTGTTTAAAATTAAATTTAATTTTTAAAGAATATTATTTTTAATTTTTAATTTTTAATTTGAGTATATTAAAATTAAAATTTGAATATTATTTTTTAAAACAAAAAAACTTAGTTAACTTTTGTCACATCGATTGTTGTATTTTATTATATAGATATAAAAAATATTTTTTCAAACATTTAATAAAATATGAAAAAATAAAAAATATATATTTTTTATGTAAAGTGGCCAAAAAGACAATTAAAGTTGATAGAAAAAATAATTCTGACAATTAAATAAATTTAACTATTAAAAATATATCAAATTCAGATGCTTTAATTTTTTTATTATATATATATATATATGACACAAATAATGTAAAAAAATAAAAATATATGTATTTAAATTAAATTATTAATTATTATATAATAAATTAATTAGTTTTATTTAAAAAAATTTAACTTATCTTTAAAAAAAATAACTCTCTCAACCCCCTCACTCTCTCTCTCTCTCTCTCTCGTTCTTTGTGCCCCTCCCTTTCTCTTCCTCTCAATCTCAACCCTCATTTCTCTCTCTCTCTCTCTCCCTTTCCCTCTCTCTCCCAGCAAACCCACCATCCCGCCCCATCTTTCTCTCTCTCTCTCTCTCTCTCTCCTGGCAAACCACCCTCCCCGAATGCTACCACGCGCACACACATGTCACATTAAAACATTTTTAATTTAAATATTTATTGTTTAAAATTAAATTTTTTAAAAATATTATTTTTAATTTTTAATTTGAGTACATTAAAATTAAATTTTAAATATTATTTTTTAAACATTTAATAAAATATGAAAAAATAAAAAAATATTTTTTATGTAAAGTGACCAAAAAATAATTAAAGTAGATAGAAAAATAATCCTAACAATTAAATAAATTTAACGGTTAAAAATATATTAAATTCAGTATATATAACAAAAATAATGTAAAAAAATATAAAAATATATGTATTTAAATTTAACTATTAATTATTATATAATAAATTATTAGTTCTATTTAAAAAATTCAACTTATCTTTAAAAAAAACAACTCTCTCGACCACCTCTCTCTCTTTCTCTCTCTATTGTTCTCTGTGCCCCTTTCTCTCTCTCTCTCTTCCTCTCAATCCCAAACCCCCTTTTTCTCTTTCTCTCTCCCCTTCTCTCTCCCAGCAAACCCACCCTCCCGCCCCCCCTCTCTCTCTCTCTCTCTCTCTCTCTCTCTTCAGCACACCCACCATCCCCAAAATGCTGCCACACACACACGTCACATCTAAACAATGAGCCTCCTTGTAATATAGATGATACGATTAAAAATATTTGAAAGAATTTGGGCCGTTGAATATTAATCAGACGGTTCTCAACCTTAATATCACGGAATTCACATCATACAGTGACGTCATTCTTTAAATATGGAAAATATAGAAACAATAGGGGTTAATCTCCCCTACAACCAAACCAAAAAAAAAAAAAACAACAACTTATGTGCATTTGCGATCCACAAAAAATATAAGTTTTAAGTTTCTTTAATATTTTAACATCTCACGTTATAAAAATTAATTAGAAATTTTGTAAAAAAATTTTGAAAAATAATAAAAGCTAATCAAATTTATTTTTTATTAATTAATTTATTATTTTTTGGGTGAAACGTAGCAAATCTAAACTTTTTGACTTGTATAATATTATTTTAATTCCAATAAAAATTTACTTGTTTTAAATTCTAAAATGTAAAACCATACAAAAGTGTTGTTCATACAAAGTGTGTGAACTTCACACTAAATATTCGTTAACAAAGAAACCACAAAAAAATGAATAAATAAATAAACACAAAATGAAGGACTCATTTGACCTAAATGATATTTTATTCTGGTATTTTATCATTAAATGAGCTTATATCCAAACGTATGTGTGACGTTAAGATTGAGCTTCTAAAAGTCATAAATGGATTTTGATTTTGATTATTCAATCTAATTTGTTATATACTCTTCCTGTTAGGTTGGCAATCCCATGTTAGGAAAGCCTTGACCCTTTCACAACCTGCCATTCTTTGGTTGTCCAACTTATCATCAAAGATTGGATTGGCTACATTTGATCGGTTGTCAAGTATAAGAAGAGAGCTTGGAAGAGTAAGAAGGGTTGTAGTATGGAAACAAAAAGAGAGAAAACAAATAAAACAATCAAAAATAATTATGTTTTGTGTAGAGGTGTGAGAGAAAAGACTAACTATTTGTCTCATAGTGAGAGATATATTTTGGATACTTGCTTTAATTTTTGGTACCGAAATATTTTCTGTATTTCTCATTTTGTATTTTCTTTTGTGTTAGTTAAAATACTTTTTCTGTCTTCACTCGTGGATGTAACAGTACACCAAACCACGTAATTCATTATACCTTTGTGTGTTGCAATTATTTTTTATTTCTTACCCATAATTATTTTCCATATTTCATTACGATATTAAATTCTCAATTACAAAATTTGTCACCACAACCTGGTATTAAAGCTAAGTTATTTCTATTAAAATTTTTAATATCGCAACGACTAAGTATGAAGTTGTGAAATTTGATAAAAAGAATAGTTTTAATTTATGATTCGTAAAAATGCATGCTTTGTTAACCTCGCAGGGCTTACACAAAACTTTTGATGAAAAGGGAAAGCTCTCTACAATGATCTCAAATGAAGACAAGTTGGACTTCAATGCTAAAGCATTAAGTATAATTCAATTGTACTTAAGCAATGAGGCATTGCAAGAAGTTGCTGATGAGACAACTATAGCGAAATTATAACTCAAATTGGAGAATTTGTATATTAAAAAATCTCTTATAAACAAGTTGTACCTAAAACAGTCTCTCTACACCTTGTGCATGAAAGAAGATACACCTATTAAATTCATCTTAACGAGTTCAATAAATTTATTATGGATTTGAAAAATACTGATATTAAAATTGATGATGAAGATTATGTCCTTATTGTATTATGTTCTTTACCTCCATCATATAAGCATTTTGTTACAACAGTGCTTTATGGAAAGGATACTATCTGAAGGATTTCAAAGCATCGTTGTTATCAAAAAAAATTGAGAGCAAAGGTATTCGAAGATGGAAGTGAAAATCAAACCAAGGGTCTAACAGTCAGGGAGAGGACATTAGAGAAAAGTGATCCTAGCAGTAGCAACAGAGGTTGATCCAAATCAAAATCTAAATCGAAAAGCTTAAATGTTACTATTACAATAAAATAGGGTATTATAAGAAACACTATCCAAAGCTCTAGCAAAAAGAAGATAGGAAAGTTGCTAGTGTTGCTAAAGAAAATTCAGATAGTGGCAGAACTGTTTTATCAATGGCAATCGTTCGTGGATCTTCAAATGAGGAGTAAATTCTTGACTCGGCTTATGTGTCCTAATCGAGATTGGTTCACACATACCAGTCGGCGAACGGTAGTACAGTTTTAATGAGGAACAATACACCTGATAAAATTGTTGGTGGAACAATTCGAATCAAGATGCACGACAGTATTGTAAGAACTCTGATAGATGTCCAACACATGCTAGATTTGAAGAAAAATCTTAGCTTCCTTGGTACTCTCTCCAGTGGCTATAAGTATACAACTGAAGGGGGAGTCATGCGAGTAATAAAAGAAGCTTTGATGGTCATGAAAGGGAGATTGACTAAAAACCTTTATGTACTTCAAGGCAATCCACTTCTTGAAGATATAGCTATTCATCATCAGCGGATGTAGCTATCTCATCATTAGTGGATGTAGCTATCTCATCATCAGTGAATTCAGAATATGGCACTACCCCATTATGGCATATGTGTTTAGGGCATATGAGTGAGAGGGACATGACGATGCTAAGCAAACAAGGCTTGCTACGTGGTCAGAAAATAGAAAAGTTGGACTTTTGTGAACATTGTATTTTTGGTAAGCAATGAAGAGTTAAGTTCAGTAAATTCATTCACTGAACTAAAGGTAAACTAGACTATATCCATTTTGACCTTTAGGGCCTTTCTTGAGTTTCGTCAGAAGATGGACCGAGGTATTTCGTGACATTTATTGATAACTACTCAAAAAAGGTCTAGAATTATTTTTTAAAGCACAAATATGAAACATTTCTCAAGTTTAAATAGTGGAAGGCTATAATTGAGAAACAGATAAAAAAGAAAATTAAGTGTCTCAGGATTAAAGATGGTATTGAGTTCTGTTCAGGAGAATTTGATGAGTTCTACAATAATGAAGGGTACGTGAGACATCATACGATCAGAAAAACACCTTAGCAGAATGATATAATAGAACGCATGAACATGACTTTTTTGGAGAGAGCTCATTGTTTGCTCTCTAATGCTTGTTTGGGAAAATATTTTTAGGCTAAAGCAGTTTCTGCGTCTTATTACCTGGTGAATTGATCTCCATAAACTTCTATTGAGTATAAAACTCTTGAAGATGTGTGGTCAGGTAATCTTGCCGACTATTCTAAATTAAGAATTTTTTGTTGCCCAACCTATGCACATATTAATGAAGGAAAGCTTAAGCCACAAACCAAGAAGTGCATTTTTCAGGGACATGGATTTAGGGTAAAAGGATACAGATTATAGTGTCCTAATCCTAAGTCCCCCAAGTTCATTATCAGTAGAGATGTTACCTTTGATGAGTCAGTTATGTTGCATCCGAGAAAGGAGCATGTTAACAAAGGTAAAGACTTTGATATAAAAGAAAAAGTAAAGTTTGAAAGTGGATCTTCTAGAGAAAGTATTATTCTGGATGAGCCCATTGAAAAAGATAAGCAATATACAAGAATAGATGATGCACTGCTTGAGCAACCGTATAATATTGCTATTGGTAGACATAAAAGAATCATCAACCACCTCTATGATACAATAATGCTAATTTTGTCTCCTATACTTTGATTATAGCAAAAACAACTAAGTTTCAAGAACTAGTAACATATCATTGAGCTTTCACAAGCAAGGAGTTAACACAATGGACTATTGCCATGAATGAATAAATTGAGTCTCTTCAGAAGAATCAGACTTTGGAGCTTGTGAAAACGCCTATAGACAAAAGATATTTGGGTGCAAATAGGTCTTCAAAAGAAAAGAAGGAATCCCAGGAACGAAAAATATAAGGTACAAGGCACGCTAAGTGGCAAAAAGCTATAGTCAAAAGGAAGGCATGTACTTCATTAGGAAAGTGTGGACTTCAATGAAGTATTGTCATCAGTTGTGAAACATAGTTATTATATTCACATGTTGCTTGCTATAGTTGCCATGTTTGACTTAGAGCTTGAATAGTTTAATATCAAAACAGTTTTCCTACATGGTGAGCCTGAAGAACAAATTTACATGCATCAACCAAAAGGGTTCGTTGTTATATGAAAGGAGGACTATGTTTACTTATTGAAGAAATTCTTATATAGCCTCAAACAATCACCTAGACTGTGGTATAAGCGATTTGATACGTTCATGATTGAGCATGGTTACTCTAAAAGTGAGCATGATACTTATGTCTACTTTAAAAAGCTAGTAGATAGTTCCTTTGTGTGTTTGCTATTGTATTATAATGGCATACTCGTTGCTGCAAAAGACAAGTCTGAGATTGTCAGGTTGAGAGCCCAATTTAGTGGTGAGTCTGAAATAAAGAATTTGGGTCTAGCAAAGAAAGATTTTAGATATGCAAATTCATAGGCATAGAAAAACAAAAAGTTGTACCTGTCACAGAAAAAGTACATTGAGAAAGTATTTGAACATTTTGGTATGCAAAACTCTAAGCTTGTGATTACTTTACTTGCTACCCATTTTAAGCTTTTAGCGACCATGTCACCACAGTCTAAAGAAGAAGAGATAGACATATCTCATGTGCCATATGCTAATGCAGTTGGAAGTCTTATGTATGCCATGGTATGTACTCGTCTAGATATTTCACGTATTGTTAGTATTATGAGCAGATACATGGCCAACTTGGTAATGCTCACTGGTAGGTCGTGAAATGGATATTTTGATACTTCAGAAGCACTATAGATATTAGTTTAGTATTTGATAGTAGTGGTGGTATTGCTACTGGTTTCGTGGATTGAGGTTATGCTGCTAATTTTGATAAGAGAATATCTCTTATAGGGTATGTCTTCACTCTTTTAGGTTCTACCATTATTTGGAAAGCAACATTATAGACTACAGTTGCCTTAACCACTACAGAGGCAAAATATATGGCAATAACTAAAGCAGTAAAAGAAGCTATTTGGTTCCAAGGTTTGCTTAATGAATTGAGTTTGAAATAAGATTATACTGTAATATATTATGATAGCCAAAGTGCTATACATTTGACCAAAAATCAAATGTATCATGAGAGGACCAAGAATATTGATGTCAGATATCATATTGTTCAAAAAATTATATCTCAAGGACAAATTAAAATTTAGAAGATTTGTATGGTCAATAAAAAATTTAGAAGATTTGTATGGTCAATAATCCAGCAGATATGTTAACTAAGCGAATTCCTATTCAGAAGTTCAAGCATTACTTGGACTTGATTGGTGTTTATTATATTTGGAAAGCCCCATAGGGCATTATGTAGAAGATAGAAGATGATTCTGAATGCCCACACATGGTCTTGAGGGGAGAATTGTTGGATTAGCACTCCCATATTGGGACAGTCTT
This sequence comes from Vitellaria paradoxa, assembly GCA_019916065.1. Taxonomy (NCBI): domain Eukaryota; kingdom Viridiplantae; phylum Streptophyta; class Magnoliopsida; order Ericales; family Sapotaceae; genus Vitellaria; species Vitellaria paradoxa. The sequence goes on along the minus strand of CM034242.1, from coordinate 20,184,494 downwards.
GACCCTTTCACAACCTTCTATTCTTTGGATGCCCAACTCATCATCAAAGATTGGGTTGGCTACATTTGGTTGGTTGTCAAATATAAAAGAAAAGCTTGGGAGAATGAAAAGGTGTGTAGAGAGAAAAGAAAAAGAGAGAAAACAAAGAAAAATAGTTTTATTTTGTGTAGAAATGTGAGAGAAAAGATTTAGTATTTGTTTTGTAGTGTGAGATATATTTCAGGTATTTGCCTTAATTTTTGGTACCATTATATTTTGTCTTTCTAATTTTATATTCTCCTTTTATGTTAGTAAAAATACTTCTTCTATCTTCGCCCGTAGACGTAAGCATTACGCCGAATAATGTAATTCGTGGTGCCTTTGTGTATTGCAATTATTCTTTATTTCTTGCTCATAATTATTTTTCATACTTCATTGCCATATTAAATTCTCAATTATAGAATTCGTCACAACACTTCCTATTATAGAATTGAACTGAATGAAAATGCATCAATTTATCGCTTGGTAAGATTATAATCTCTGAAAATTTCTTAAATATCTCTTTGTATAGACAATATATTGTAATACCATTAGAATTAATTTTCTTAAATTCGAATTTTATTTCATAATTCGGTATTAAAATTTATTTTATTCACTTAAGTTAAATTTAAATGGATTAAATTAGTGTAGATTGATTAATCATATAAATGATGAATTATAAGTGATAAAATGTGATTAATCATTGATTAAATGGAGCAAATAATGGTTATTCCCTCATATCAATTTTTGTTCATTTTAGGTGAGAAAAGGTTAAGAGCATGTAAATTGCTCAAAAAGGAAGGAAAAAGGAAGACAAGGCACAAAGACCTTTCGGACGCCTGTTTGGAGGGTATTTAGTTATAACGGGATGTGGAGCTGGAAATAAAAGAAAAAAATCTTCCAAATATCGTACTACCCTTTAGACGCCTGTCCAAAGGGTGTTTTCTTTGCACAGCCGTTCGAAGGACAGAGAGTTCGGACTAATGAAAATACTACCCTTCGGACACCTGGTCGGACGGTAAGGGTGCTTGTCGTCTCTCGATGTGAGAGAATGGAGATACCCCAAGTACAAGGTGGTTGGTTGTAGCAATTTAAATTCATAAAAACTGAAGTACCAGTCATACCCATAGGGAGAGGCGTAATGAACTCATAATTCTTCTTCTCTTACTTAGGTCTCGTTTGGTAACGTTTTTGTTTTCTGTTTTTCTATTTTCGTTTTCAAAATTTTGTAAATTGGCAACAGAAATATGTTTGTTAAATCTGTTTCCGCTTTATTGTTTTCAAAAAAAATAAAAACGGAAATAGAAAAAAAGTATTTTCACTCTGGTTTCTTTGCTGCTGTCAATAATTTGTCAATTTTAAAACTTTGTCTATTTTTGTTACATTACATAAAAATAAATTATTTTATTCAAATATTTTATTAAAATAAGTTATTTTAATAAATAATATAATTAAATTCAAAAATTAAATTAATCATATAAATTACTATAAATTATTTTTAATAAATAAAAAAACTAAATTAATTTAATTTAATAATTAATTATTGTTAAATTATTTGAAATAAATATCACAATTAATTTAATAATAAATTAATTTATATAAAATAATTAATAATAAATAATTAAATTACATTAATTTTTAATTTAATTTAATTTAATTTAATAATTATTATTAAATTATTTTAAATAAATATCATAATTAAATTAAATTATTTATGATTTAATTAATTTAATTTATATAAAATATATTTTATTAAATTATTTGAATAAATAATTAAATGAATTTAACTAATTTAAAAATAAATAATTTAATTTAATAATTAATCTAATTTAATTATTTATTTAATATGAAATATATTTTATTGAATTATTTTTAATAAATAATATAATTTAATATTTTTTATATTTATTGATTAAATGATTTTAATAAATAATTTATTGTATTAATTTAATTAATTATATTAATTAAATTAATATAAAATATATTTTATTAAGTTCTATTAATTTTTTTAAACTAATAAAATTAAATATTTTCTAAAATAAAAAATTAATAATTCTAAACAAACTTGCATTTCCAAACACAGTTTTAGTTTTTATTTCAGAAAAAATAAATGGCAACAGAAAACAAAAAGCCGAAAACGGCAACAAAAAACAACAACAAAAAATGACAGCGTTGTCAAACGGGCCTTTAGTGTCACACAAATCAATTTAAAGAAAATTTGTTTGAATTTTGAAAAAAAACCTACCTCAGCATTTTGTCAAACACTTAGGAGGCGGCAATTAAATCTAATTAGAAACTTGTAATGAAAATTTTAATAAAACTAAAAATAATTCCAAAAATTTCTTGGATCAAATCAATTCAAGTAGTGGTTTCTATGGATTTTCAAGGAGAACAATGACTAATCAATATGGTTGTAAAATCAAGTTCACTTGGTTGAGTTTGGAGACCAAACACTTAGAGTGTAATAATCCATATAGAGTACATAAGAGATCTAGGTATCAATCCACATATAAAGTCCTTAAGATCGAGCATAAAAATTCTATTAGCAACCCGCATATAATGTACATGGAACATATAATCTAAAGTTGGTATAGAAACATCAACTAGTGATTTCAAAGAATCCAAAAAAATCAATCATCATTCATTACACTACTGAGGAAGAAGAAACGATCAACTGTCGCAGGCGATCGCTTAAAGCCTTGAAGTGGTTGTCTATACTTTAAACGACTGCTTAGTGATAACTTTGAGGCGGTTGTGGATGGCTTGGTCAAGAAAGGGAATACATGACCACTCAAGGCAATTGTAGATGCTCTCAACCGCCAGAAGCGGTCGACATATAATGGAGCTGATTTCTTTTGCCAGCTGCCTCAAAGCGGTCATCTATTCCCTTCAACCAACCATGTTGAGGTAGCTAAAAAGCTAAATGGCAAAAGGGTTTAGTTGATTGCCTCCAAGTGGTCGTCTATAGTAATTTTTTTTAAATTTATTTATTTTTGCTAAAACTAAGAAAAATCTGTACATTTATACAACAAAACCTCTAAATTGATTAAACCTATACATTCAAAGATACCACGAAAACATGAAATTATCCAACAAAAATATAAATATTGATAAAATATTTAATAAAATAATTATTACATTATCTTTAATTTTACAAAAAGAGAAAAAAAAAAACAATCTTCGAGTAAGGGTTGGAGTCAAAACCACAAGAAAACCCATCAAATCTGAATAGATTTAAAAAAAAATTGAATTAAATACAGATAGAAATTATAATGAAAGAATTTAAAATTAAAATCATAAACAAAATTAACTTGTAAAACTTTAAATTTAATCAAATTAAAAGCATAAACTTCCCAGAGCCATTTTAAGTGATCTTTAATTCGGATTCCTGCGCGGTTCATTCCTACAGGTCCTAAATCCCTAGGGCTCCACATCAAATTACATTAACATTGAACACTGTTTGCTCGGTTTAAGCAGTGGACTCCTAAGTCTCAAGTTCTAATTAGAAACTACTCGGGGCCATTCCGAGCGATCTGTACCTCGGATTCCCGCGTGGTTCATTCTTACAGATCCTAAATACGTAGAACTCGCTACACATTAAGTTTCATTGACATCAGCTGCCATTTGTTTGGTTTGAGTAGTTAACTGCTAAGTTCTGAGTTTCAATGTCTATGTTCAACTTTATATCATAAATTATATACAATAATGAAAATTAAAACTTTGTAACAAATTTATGCAATGGTTGATAATTAAAATTATACCTCATCATGATCGTATCTATGTCCTGGAAACTGGCTCGGTGTCATCATTGGCATCCCATAATTAATAGTTTAAAATTTTAGTTATCGCTTATTTGTGAAAACAAAACAATAAGAATGTATGAACCTTTAAAAAATATATAATATGTTACCCAAGTATGATGTCGAGTCTCATAGAATTCCGCCCGCAGCTTATTCCACAAATGTTGTTGTATCTAATTTCGATATAACAAAGCTTTGAACTCGCTGCTGTATCTAATTTCGATAACATCTATAAGTAGCTTGTAATAGAAAACAGCTCCCATGACCGCTCTCTAATTTGGTAGTGGCTCACTCTCAAGTATAAGAGGTCGGTTGAGTTTAGTCTAGGTAAGTCCTAGGTTATCTTCCACGGGGAGCAAGGGTGTGACTAAATCTTTGGAAAACTTGGTTTCAAAAACACTTGTGAAAATCTTAAAAAGAAAAGATGAAAATCTTTTCGGAGTTTTCAAATAGGGAATTGTGATGATGGTTTGAAATTGAAAACACAATTTAAACAAAAAACGAAAACACAAAGATGTAAACTTTAACAAACTACGCAAATTGAACTTAAGCAAACTATGTAAATTGAAACGCTTGGCTTTAACCCAACCTTGTAATGTCCTCGAAAGGTTGAATTCGGATATGTATTTAACGCAAACTAATTCTTACACCTGTAATATTAGGTCGAAAGATTCAACGTTAGAAACTCTTTCGTAAGGGGGTTCGAGATTCTAGGATTTTGAATTTAAGTTCGAAGTCACCGGGACATGGAATTGACCTTCGTTTTGCACAAGTGTAAACAAAGTTCAATTGTATCACGGGTGGTTCGTTTTCGAAAAGTAACCTAGAATAACGATCCTTATGTTTTTACTCAGAAGATAATAAACATATTGCACTTTACATTATCGAATTCAACTCTTTGATTTCATCACGTTCCTAGATTAAAGCCAAGAAAAACCCTAGCCTAACATTGCGAAAGCATAAACGAAGCCTTTCGAAAAGGAAATCATCTTCATTATACACTCAAACATGAAAATGAAGTAGATCGAAGAGGTTTAAAGCGATTTCGAAAACAAATCAATCACAAACAAAGACTATGAAATACTATAAAGCAAAAATAAAGAACAAAACTATAGAGAATAATGAACCTTTAATTAAAACAAAGTAACGAAAGTGACTTACAAGTTAATCTTAATGCGAAGATGAAACAAAGCTTGAACAATCCAAAGCGAAATCAAAACCTTAACCATAATCTAAACTAAACTAAGAAAATAGAAGAAGTGTGTAAGGTTTTTTTTTTTTCTCAGTACATCAGAAATTTACCCTTTTATATCATTATATAATTCAAGGGCATAAAGGTAAAATTTCAACTCAAAACTTCATTCGAAAGTGTGCTGGGAAATACATCATCAGGGGCGCCCATGGCTGATGTGGGGCACCCGTGGCTTAGTAGTCAGAAGTGTTTGATGAAGTTCCCAACGAAACAGCCCCAAAACACCCTCTCAGCAGGCGCCCATCTGATTAAGGGTAGGGTGCCGCGGGTAGTTAGAGGCGCCCGTGGCTTAGTGAGGGGCGCCCGTGGGTAGCCTCCACCAACTGCTCAACGAAATGCCTTTGAAACTTAAACTTTTCTCCAAAAACTCCTCTCGGTGGGCGCCCATCTGCTTTTGGGTGGGGCGCCTATCACTTTTGTGGGCGCCCATCAGTTCCAACTTCAGCTTCTTGCCTTCTTCAGCTCATCTTTACCTCTTTTCTTCTCCATTTGATCACCAAACATCTGCAAACATCCACAGATATGTAAATTAGCTCATTTCATTATAACTTATAAGATTTATGAAGATAAAACACTTAAAACCCCTTACAAAATTATGATGAAATAACATTATATGTGCTCAATCTTCCCACACGGGGATTACTGTTCTTCCAGCTCGAAAAACTTAGAGTATCAACATTAAGAGCTACCACAGTTTTGAGTTACCTATTTATAGTCCAAGTTTTTAGCATGAAACTGAAACTCATTGACATCACAAGCTTTATAGCATCATGTCGCTGTAAACGGTGCATTTGATAATGCATTGACTTCTGTAAAGAATGTTTTAGCAAATGTTATACACATGTCGTGCATCTGATTACAAGTTTAATTAAAGTAACAAATGTAAATGATTAGCACAAACGTATAAACTGAAACTCTTTGAAAGCCAACTTGGGGCTTACATGCTCTTTAAACCACACATGAAATAAGTTGAAGTGTTCAGTACTACATGACCGACTGCCCAAGGCAACCTTTGTCTTAGTTCGGCCAGGTGTTTCTTATAAAAAACAGTATGAGCAAGTATTCAATGCTATTAAGCTTAGACTGGTAAATGCACAAAAATACATTTCAAGAATGTTCAGGTTTAGAATCTTATTAAATGAATGGTCAATTGGTGCCGTGTTGAACAACACATATCGGTAAGCTTGAAACCATGAACTGTTAGTGAGATTGAAGAATGTTCCTTCCCTTAAAGCTCTTATAAATTTGCTGGGGACGAGTCAATTTGGTTTCAATATGGCACGTATATATGGCATAAAAATTGGGACATTTTTCTATCAGATACTCTCTAGCTATAGATGTCTCAAGATAAGCCATGTTGCGAACATACTGCTTCAAGGTCTGGAGATACCTTTCAATCGAGTACATCCATCGGAATAGAACTAGCCCGCTTAACATAGCTTCGTCAGCTAAATGTACTGTTAGGTGCACTATTACGTCAAAAAAAAGCAAGTGAAAATATTATCCTAAGATGACAAAGTGTTAGCGTAATCTGATCCTTGAGATTTTGTAACTCAGTCAGGTGATTGACCTTCGAACACAGTTGCTTGAAGAAGTTATTGACCTTAATCAACTGTTTAATAACCTTCTTCAATAAGCATTGACTAATGGTAATAGGGATCAGTTGTTGCATAAGAGTATGAATGTCATGACTTTTTAAACTAGATAAAGTCCTCTCCTGCATGTTCACTCGTTTTGAAATATTGGAATAATATCCATTGGGCACCCTGACATTTTTGAGAACTGTGAGGGATAACTCATTTTCATCACAGCTCATTGTGAATTGTGCTAATGATAGGTATGCCCTATTTGCTCCTCTCAACTGCAAATGTAATGGTTGTCTCACTCCCGTATCCTCCAAATCATGCCAAGCATTGGTAGTATCTTTCGATCTTATTTTGTCACTAAGTATTGGCCACAATAAGTTTTCACACATATTTTTCTCAATGTGCATGACATTTAAGTTATGCATTAGCAAGTTGTCTTTCCAATAGTGTAGCTCAAAAATATTTTTTTTTTCAACAATAGGAACAAGGCTCAGTTGATTTGGGTAATCACTTTCTTAAGTTGTTTGGCTTATAGGCAGTTAGTATTCCCCTCGAATCAATCTTGGTCAACAATTCGTTACCAATCAATCTCTTAAAGGCAGGACTAAATTCCTGGTTCCCATCAAAAGCAATTCCGTTCTTTCTAAACTTATGTGGTCTCCTGCATCATTTCTATCATCTAATCTCTAGGCACAACATCTTCACATAAATCTACTCTTTCTTCAACTCGCCGCAACAAAACATAAGCCTTCCCATTATTTGTCTAATTCTTATAAGTCTTTAAAAACCTGTGCCTCAATGGATGGTCCCTTACCACACCTCATGTGAAATGATATTGATTAATACACTTTTCGCATGTGCAATTAATCAATTGTTGATCTAACGTATAGGTGTACGCTACAAAGTTGCCGATCCCTTGCACAAACCTATCTGGTAAGTCAATCTAGGTCTTGTCCATTACTTCAAGCATGACGTTGTCAAACGTACTAAATAGGTGGACGAAATATGCTATAGTAACTTACCAATTGACACCTACTTGTATGTTAATCTGAAAAAAAAAAAAAAAAAAAAAAACCTAAATGCTTCTTACTATAAGGTAGTTGGTCCTATCCCGTTCAAGAATACATGATCCAACTCTTACTCATCGCCCTTAATGTCATGTTCTATTGTCAGACGAAATTTCGACAGCATTTCTGCGTAGTTCTCAAAGCATTCGACAAAAAAATGGTGTTTCCTGCATTTATTTATGTACCTAGAGAATAACGAGAGTAGCTATATGAAACCTTACCCAACATAGAACTAGCAAAGTCAGCATTGAGTACGAGATAGATAATTGTATTCCCAAATTGTCTAAACTAGATAATTTAAGAATCACATACATTAATTTGTGCATCCACGTCGCAGAAATGAATCAGGTCTTAAAAAACCCAACTTGTCGCATCAAGGATGACCAAATCGACTATCGTGATACGATTCTCAAACGGGTTTAAGTTTATTTTAAAAAATGAATGTATGCACATTTGTGAATATAATCCATAGCTCGAATTGTAACAGGGGATGTTTGGTGCGTTGTTAACAACTTTTTTGACAATTCAAGATAGATATTGGGATTTCAAGAGATTTAATAGAGAATTTCGATATTCGAGAATTGTAAAAGGATGTGTAGAGACTTTGTTCCAGTTATAAGAGCTCCAAACGAGCCCTATAGTATGTTCAGAATGGTCAAACTTTTAAAGGTCAACGGAAAAGCTCATTGTTTTTGAAATGAGGATGAATTGATAAGATAAGTTAATAATATTGAATATCAACCCTAATTTAATTGCAAAATAATTAGAACCTTTTGGGAAATTTAACCGTAGTTAAAGTTAACCCTGACTTAATTTTGAAATAGTTCATCCGAACCCTTAGCCCTAGTTTTAAATTGTAATAATTATGTGTAAGCCGTAATGAATTTGAACACTAATTCCATTTTAATACATTTTGAATTTTAACCCTAATAAAAATTTATCCATAATTAAATTTAAACATAATTAATTTTAAATTAATTGATTTTAACCATAATTGAATGTTGGCCATACCTAAATTGAACCCTAATTTATTTTAAATTAATTAGTATTATCCCTAATAGAATTCTAACCTTAATTTAATATTTAAATAATTAATATTAACTCTAAGTGAATTTTAACCTTAATTTAATTTTCAAATAATTAAAATTAACCCTAATTGAATTTTACCCTTAATTTATTTTCAAATAATTAATATTAACCCTAATTGAATTTTACCTATAACTAAATTTAACCCTAATTTAATTTTAAAATAACTAAAATTAATAAAGATTAACCATAACAGTAAACGTTGAATTTCACCCATAACAAAGTATTAACCCTAAATTAATATTAAAATAATTAATACTAACCCTAATTGATTTTTATCCCTAATTAAGTTCAACCCTAAATTAGTTTTAAAATAATTAATTATATTTAACAATTATTAATTTTTAACCCTAGATATAAATTTAACCCTAAATTTTATCAAACTAACTTCATGTGTTTATAGGATTATTGTTTTATTTTTTTATATTTACATTGCAAAATATACATTAGCTCTCAATGATTTTAAAACACTCGAATTATTTGTGGGAGGAGAATTTTTTGGTTTTTAAATAAATCATTATTATGTTAATTTGTTGACCATGGTCTAATGAAATTAACAAATTAATTAAAAGGAATCTTGCCTTATTTTTGTTTAAATTTTGTCTAACAACATTAACAAATTAATAGGAATGTTGTCTTATTTTTTAGTTTTTTCAAATAAGACAAATTAATTAGCAACGTACAAGTCACCAAATTAACAAAATAATAAATAAACAACTTCATCAATTATCAATTCAACAAACTAGTATTCAATTTAACAAATTGATAAGCTAAAAATTAACAATTTAACAAGATAAAAAAAATTATTACAAATAAACATGCCCTAACAAATTAAGAGATCACAATTATCAAATTAACACACATATTAATTATATTTCGTAATTAACAACTTAAGAATTTATAATTAACAAATTAACAACCTAATAAATTAATAATTTAACAAGTAATAAATTAATTACTTAATTACAATTTAACAAACTAATTCAATTTAATAACCTAATACAATTTAATTACAACTCAACAAACTAATTAATAAAATTAACAATTTATAAAATCAAAACCTATATCAAACAATTTAACAATTTAACATATCAAACACTAATTCAGAAAATATCTGAAAAAATCAGATTTTCAATGCCATCGGATTTCTAACAAACTTAGACAAAAAAATCAGATTTCAAGCAAACTTATACAAACCCCATCTGATTTAAAACAAAAATACGAAAAAATAAGAAAAAATCAACAAACCCCACAGGTAAATTAGGCTAATGCCATTCCATTAGCACCCAACAACACACAACACCCATGCATTTTCAATTCCAACATAGTCTTCAAAATCCAACAAATTTGAACCTGAAAGTAGTAAGCAGGAGAAAGAACAGGTAACTGCAAGGAAAAAAAATGGAACCTCTAGAATCCATGGCTGCTAGTGAAGAAAGAGAGGTGCAGAGAGCTAGAAAGAGAGATATAGACAGAGAGTGAAAGGGAGGTCAAAAAGAGCAAGAGAGAGAGAAAGCCTTACCTCACAGGTGGTTGGAGCGGTGACTGATGAAAAAATGAGGAGGCTGCTAGGGAGTAAAGAGATAAAGAGGGGAAACACACACACACACACACACACACACACACACACACACACACACACACACACACAGTGTGTGTGAGTTGAGTTGAGTTCCAGAGATCAAAGAAGTTTAAGTGTCAGAATATCCTTTGAAAGGCCCTTTGGATGATGAACCTCGTGTGGACCCTTCTCTGCACGATCTGTGGAATCCTGAGGAACTCATTTGAATCAAATGATTGAACTTATTGCATCTTTCATGAGGGTAGTTTTTTGGCTAGAAGTTGAGGGTGTTATTGATAATATATACTTGGAAATCCTTCAGACATATGTTGGCATTACTTTTCTTTATTTTTTAGTTTTTATATTAGCTTGGAGAATTAGGGTTTGTAGTTTTGTTTTCTTCTTCGTTTGAAGGATTTGGCAGCTCAAGGATTATTTTCAACTTGCAATTTCAGAATCTATTTTATTTTTTGATCTTCAATATGGTGAGTGATATTTCTTTTATCATGCGTATCTAGATTTTTATTACTCATCTTTGATTTAAGAAATGCTGTAGTTAGAAAATAGTTCTGACTTTTCAATATCTTAAAGAAGAATTCAAACTGAGAGTAATTTTTGTTATTTTATAAATTAAAATTGTAAATCCATAGTTAAGATCTTACTTTTGTATGTTTGGTTTTCAAGCCTTGTATATAGAATACTCGATTCGATGGCATGGTTTACAGAATTTAGAGGGAGAAAATAAAATTTGAATTTAATCCTAATTTCTTTAACCAATTTCAAAAGAAGATCCTTCGATCCATCTACACTGAGTTGCATTTGGATAGAGTAATAAAAGTAAGGAAAGCTAGATAGAGTAATAAAAGTGGGGAAAGCTAGAATAAAATTTTAACAAAAGTATGGATTAAATTGAGATGGATTATCTTCTATTACTTTGATAAACTCGAAAAAAAAATTCTCAACCAAATTTCCAAACAAACAACTTCTCTTAGTGAATCTTAGCATTTCATTTTAATTTTCTCAAAAGAAAATTTTAATAAATTCTTACTTCATTGAGTTCGACCCCAGATTCTCACCAGGTTTATGAAAAAGTAACAGTACTCCAAGTGAGAAATATGTGGGCACAATTCCACAAATTTAGGAATTTACACCTTTTTTTTGTACTTTGAGATATTTGCAAATAAGTTTTAACCATTATGAATTTGGTACTTTATTTTTTCTTTAGTGTACTTTGATAATTGAGATTTTTTTCATTTAAGATCTAACGTTGGCATTAAAATTTAGATTTTTTCATATAATATCTTATCGTTTCTATTAAAATTTGTGTATAATACATTCTCCGGCAGTAAGAGCATGATTGGACTTAAAAGATTTAATTGTTGTCATTAAGGATGTGTTTAGTGTATTGATAAGCGGTGAAAAATTTTAAAAATTTTCAAAAAACCTGTAAAATATACTCACTTTTTATCTTGAAATTATAAATTTACAAATTATCTTATTTTATCTTATTTATTATCACTTCAAACGCTTCCTAAAATTTATGTGCAGTATGTTCGCTGGCAAGAGTGTGATTGGACTTGGCAATAGTGCTTTCTCCGAACTATTTCAAATAGGCTTTGAAGCTAAAACCCTACCAAAAGCCCCCCGGTCGCTCTTCATAAGGCAGCACCCAGCAGAAACAAAAGCCCTCCCCCCCCCCCCCCCTTTCACTCTCTCTCTCTCTCTCAAGTCTTTGAAGATGCCTCTTGGAGAAAGAGTAGGGGACAAAAGCGATTCGCGATACTGTGGAGTGGAGGCAGAGTTCAACGATGACATGCCTCACCTTCTCTCCTTCAATATCAATGGTGGCTTCGATTTTGTCGTCTCTCCTCTGGTTAGTATCTTGTCATATACAGATGGCTACAAATACCTTTATATATGTATATATACACACACGCTAATTTAGGTTTACTTATGTTTTGTTAAGGTTAGTGCTGTCGGCGTGTTTACATTCAATGCGCTTTTAAATGTGGTTAATGGCTGTCATTTGTGTGAATGTTCAGTAAGCTCACCTACAGGTTACAGAATTGACCCTGTTAATGGCCTTTCATAGTGTGGCTCGACTGTTCACTTTCAGGCATTGGCTGTTGCTAACATTTCATTTGTGAAAGGTCCATGAAAATGTGGTTTGACTTATACAGAAATGAATCACTATTTCATGTGCGTGAGTTAAATTTTGTAGGTGGCACAAAAGTCATTTGGTATAGGGAATTATTAGGTGTGAAACCTGAAGCTTCAACTTTGCTGTTAACTTTTTTTGAATGGTTATTATAGTTGGGAGCTTGATTAATAGTGGATTATTCTAGGTTCAGGATTTGATTCTCTGTGGTTGAAATAATTTATTGAGAATGTTTTCTAATGGTTGTGAGCCTTGTTATTTTTTTCTAACCTTGTTAAGATGGTACGGAAAGAAACATTGTTTCATAACTATGAATTTGCAAATGGTTTGATTTGGTGTTAGTAGCAGATTGGAGGAACCCTTTTTAATTTAACAAACTCATCTCACATGATAAAATTAGAAGTCTAGATAATCCACGTGACAGTGCAGTTAACATTTTTCCAGCAATTGTATATGGCTATAAAGTGGGACAGCTATGAATCTGTAAGCGTGATTAATTTGTCATCATTAACAGGTATAAGACCCTTTCCTTAGTAACACATTCACCATGATATATCTTTCCTAGATAATTAGAGATAATTTTGAATGGTAATTGCACTAAGAATATAATCAAGTTATATCTTTTCTTTTTTTTTTTTTTAATGTTTCATATGAATATATTGTATTTTAGAAACTCTTATGTTTTGTAATGCTTGCTCAAGATACTGTCGTGGTTTTGTCATTGTGTCTGTTCTTCATTCTGGTTTTATATAATTTCTATATTTAATTTTGAGCATTCATGTTTTAATTTGATTATGGTGGCCAATTAGCCAGTCACGTGTTAGCTGAATTGCTATCCTGTGTGAATGGTCTGTGAGTCACCTAAAGAAGTGTGTTAGTCGTCTTCTGCGGTAACATGAGAGTCGGAGACTCTATTTTCGCAATTAGGTTACTAACTACATGTTATTTATTTATTTGTATTATTATCATTATTGTTATTGTTGTTGTTGTTGTTGTTATTATTATTATTATTTTGTGAATGTTGGGTCTACTGAAATGAATGGTTCTTCCATAATGATAGTTTTACTTGATAAATGTATTATTTACTGGTTATGGGACTCTTTACATTAATATTGAAGTCTCGTATCACTTAGGTAACATTTTTTTTGGGGACAATCCACATTCAAATATCCTTGTGCCATGCCTTCTTTTTTTTTTTTTTTGTTGTGTTTGAAAATTGTAGTCTCTTCTCATATGGACGTGCATGCTTTCTTTGACCTTTGGAGGCTAATTAGCCAATCTTACTTCAGTTGAATGGCTATCATTTGGTGTGACTGATCAGTAAACTTATCCAAAGCACCATGTTGCCGTCCTTGAGATTGAATGGAGACTTTGGTTTCAAATGAATATATTTTGTATTTTAGAAATTCGTTTGTTTTGTAGTGCTTTCTTGAGATATCGTTGTGGTTTTGTCTACCCTTCGTGCTACTTTTATATAGTTTTTGTTTCATTTGTCATTCATGTTTTAATTTGATTCTGGTGGCCAATTAGGTAGTCATGGGTTGTCTGAATGGTTGTCCTATGTGAATAGTCAGTAAGTCACCTAAAGAAGTGTGTTAGCAGTCTTATATGGTGATGTGAGAGTTAGAGACTAGTTTCACAATTCGGCTATTAATGACATTCAAATTTTTTGTGATTTTTGTTAAAGTGTTAGCTACGATCTCACCTAAGAACTAACGGTCCTGAGTTTAAACCTTATTACCACCCAAATAAATCAATAGCCCCACATGTTTCGCCCATTCAAATTTAGTTTGACCACATGTGAGGGTGCATATTGAGAGAAAAATAAGTTAATATAAATAATAAAATTGCATCCTTCCCTAACAATTAAACTTTTAGGTGAGATGGTGGTTAATAATCTTACAATTTAAATTCAGTTGTAATGAAATAAACTGATTTTCCACAATGATAGTTTTATTAGGCTTATGATGAATACATATAAATGTATTATTACTGGTTATGTCACTATTTGTATTCATACTAAAGTCTTGTATTAGTTAGTTGACATTATTTTAAGGTACAATCCATGTGTAGTTGTTTTTGAGTATGTTACTTGAACTATCCATTTTAGGGTGAAATACTAGTGTCGACATGATATGACATCAACATGAATGTGGAATCCGAGTTGGATATGGTGAAATTTCGTTAAACGTGTCTGATTTTAGAAGAGATGAAGGTAGGTTGAAGAAATATTTTAGACGACATGTGATGACTCCGAACTCTTTTGATTTTGTATAATATAAAAGGATAAAAATAGGCTCATGTAATTTACTTCGGAGACGTTTGGTAATATTGTCATTTTTCTGTTTACATTTATATGTTTATATTTTCTGTTTTTTGTTTTCTGTTGTCATTTTCTTTTTCTGAAACGAAAACTAAAACTGTGTTTAGAAATATAATTTTGTTTACAATTACTAATTTTTATTTTCATAAAATATTTAATTTTATTTTTTTTTAAAAAATTAATTGAATTTAATAAATATATTTTGGTAGCGTTTGGAGTGATAAAAAACAAGAAAAAAACAAGAAAAAAATGTGGTTTGGAGTAAAGAAGGACATTTGGTGTTTCTTTCCAAATCGCGTTTTTTGGAGATGAACAGTACTCAAACTGTTAGAACGGTTTCCCAAATCCGTTCTAACGGATTCAAAAAAATGCTTTTTTTCTCTCTGGATAATGCCAAAACCGTTAGAACGGCCTTCCAAATCCGTTCTAATGGATTCTATACCGGTAAACCGTTAGAATGGTTTGTCTAAATCCGTTCTAATGGATTTAAAAAAATAGAGATAAATTAGCAATAATGGTACTTATTTGAAAGCTTTCAACGCGAAGAATATGATTATGATAAAAAAAAAAAAAATTCGCAGTCGATTAATCTTGTTACGAATTTTCTATTTTTTTACCGAAATATTAAAATTTTTTGAAATTAGTAAAGGCGGGAAAAGTAAAAATGTGATAGAGAATTTTAGTGAGTTATAGAAGTTGTTGGAGTTTTATGGGGTTTTTTGGAGTATTATACCCCTCCAAACGGTGCCTTTATATTAATTTAATTTAATTATATTATTTATTAACAACAATTGAATAACATATAAATATTATATCATTTAATCCAGTAAATATAAAATATATTAAGTATAATTTAATTATATTATTTACAAAAAATAATTTAATAAAATATATTTTATAGTAATTTAAATAATTTAATTACGATATTTATTAAAAATAATTTAATAAAATATAATTCATATTAAATAAATAAAGTAAATTAAATTAATTTAATTATGATATTTATTAAAAATAATTTACTAAAATATATTTAATATTATCTAAATTAATTATTTTAAATTAATTATTAAATTAAATAATTTAATTATAATATT
The DNA here is from genome assembly GCA_019916065.1 of Vitellaria paradoxa. Classification (NCBI taxonomy): domain Eukaryota; kingdom Viridiplantae; phylum Streptophyta; class Magnoliopsida; order Ericales; family Sapotaceae; genus Vitellaria; species Vitellaria paradoxa. The sequence continues at coordinate 20,168,549 of CM034242.1, read as the reverse complement.
TATTAAAAATAATTTAATAAAATATATTTATATTAATTAAATTATTTATTACATTAAATAAATAAATTTTATTTTATTATTTATTAAAAATAATTTAATAATATATATTTCTTATTAATTAGATTAACTAATTTAATTTAATTATTTATTAGAAATAAATTAATAATAGATATTACAAATTAATTTAATTTAATTATATTATTTATTAAAAATAGTTTTAGTTTAATAAAATATTTGAATAAAATAATTTATTTTAATATGATGTAACAAAAATGGATAAAATATTAGAATTGAGAAAATGTTTGCAACAGAAAAAAAACAGAGTGAGAACACAATTTTTCCGTTTACGTTTTTCTGTTTAAGTTTTCATTTTTTTAGAAACAAAAAAATGTAAACAGATTTAACAAACATGTTTCTGTTGCCAATTTACAAAATTTTGAAAACATAAGCAGAAAAACAGAAAACAGAAAACAAAAACATTATCAAACGGGGCCTTCATGAGTAAATTTTTATTTATAAGTTCATTTTTATTCTAATGATTTTTGTTGGTTTATGATGTAGTGTTGCTGCAACACTAAAAAGAAAGAAACTATTTAGCTCCATGTTGTTTATATATATTATAATAATTTACACTTATACGTATAATATTATTTTATTTGTCGTATCCCTATACCCTTATCCAAAATTTGGACACTTTTTCAACCGAGTCGTTGTATCCTAAAATATAGATAATAGGTGAATTTGGCATCCAGATACTTACCTGAGTTTGACACTCATACACAATTCTGAGCGACATAGGTTTTTGGTATCCTTGTGTCTTTTGACCATGCCTTTTCCTTCTTGTCTTTGTTTGAAAATATGCTTGCCTTTTCATATGGACATGCATGCTTTCTTTGATCTCTGGTGGCTAATTAGCCATTCGCACTTTAGTCGAAAGGTTGTCATTTTGTGTGAGTGGTTAGTAAGCTCACCCACAACAAGATGTTGGCTGCCTTGTAGATTGAATGGAGACTTTGGTTTCACTCCTAGGCAGTCGAATACATTTAGCTTCAAGTTTTGTTTTATGAATCTTTATTCTCTCTAGCAGATCTTATAAGTGTCCATGTTTTTTTGACTTGATTCTGTATATGCCTATTATATAGAGGTTGCATTTAGGGGTGAAATCGGTTTGGTATCGGTTATAGAACCGACAAAAATTAACTAACGAATCTTAATCGATTACTTAAGGGGTAAATACCAATACCAAAATTTTTACCTATTCAATAGCTGATATCGATATTTTACCTAACTTACCAAAACAAAACTGAGGATATCAGTATTGTTGATTAACTGATCAATTATAGACTTTTCTTACTCTTAAACAAAAAGTTGATGTTTTTTATCTAATTGGTTTGGTTTGTATTACTGAAAGTGGTTAAGCCATTAACCGATACCAAGACCGAGGTTGAAAATCTTACCTCCTAAACCAATGCAGGCACCAATATCTTACAAAATTAGCCGAAATTGAATTGTTATTTTGGTTAACCAATTACCACTAATCAAATTCACACCCCTAGTTGGCTAGTTACATTGCACCCTTAGGCACTTTTGCTGAATACCTTTTGTTGGAAGATATTAATATCTCATTTTCATCTTTCATCTAGGAACTAGTAGAAGATAGTCATCACGATTAAGGACTACCATTGTGATCAAGGATAACATTAGAAGCTAGAATAATGGATAACTGGTATGAATGCCTTTGTGTTCAACGTTTGAGAAGGCGGGAGAAAGGCAATAAATGTCTTTCATTTAAACTAATTGGAATAGCTTTATCACAATTCTAGGCTGCTGAAATTTAGTAAAATCAATCTGTGGAATTTAGAGGGAGACTAATTAGGAATTTGGATGCTTGAGTTTGGCATGGCCTTATGGAGGCTAGTTGTAATTTAACCAACGGAGAAATAATGGATACCTTCTTAATTGCTAAAAATGGTGGGCTTGAGTTATGGGCCGTCTTAGGCAAAGAATTTAAATATCAGTTGGTGGAATTGGAATATGGTGCGTTTACCCTTGAGGGAGCGAGGGATTGCAATTCAAATGATTAAAATATTAAATGAGGTTTTATTGGGAAAGTGACTTTGGAGGCTTCCTTGTGAAAGAGATAGATTTGGAGGAAGGTGGTATCATATAAATATGGTATTGTTTCGGCGTATGGAGTGACTATGAACTAATACATTTGGGGTCATAACCAATGGCTCAACTCTTTGGAAAGATATTTGGAGTAGATGGATAATTTTTGTAAGTTGTTATCATTTAAGGTGGGGAGTAGTAAAAGGGTGAGATTTTGGAGTCCATGGGTGGATGGTAGAAGAGTGAAGGATTTGTTTCCAGTTATTTTTGAATCGGCAGTGGATAAGAAAGCTCCAATGGCTGAGAATCTCTCTTTGGATGGTGGGCTTGTTGTTTGGAATGTTAAACTGGAGAGCAATCTTCAATTTTGGGAGTTAGCTAATTTTGGTAATCTCCTATTTGTGTTATATTCACGGAAGGTGGGCGAAGGGGATGGTGATATGTGTTGGAACATGTCTAAAGCAAGGAATTTTGAGGTCAAATCGTGTTATGATATGTTAGTAGGTAAAAAGGAGGGGTATTTACTTGGGCTAGAATATGGAAAAATGATGCACCTCCAGAGGTACTTTTCTTTATTTGGTGTACTTCATGGAAAAATTCTTACAATTAAAAACCTTATTGTCAGGAGTAAGGTAATTGTTAATTGGTGTGGTTTATGCAAAAGAGATAGCAAGTCTATAGATCATTTTTATACATTATTCATGGTGAAGGAATTGTTGTATTTTTCTTGTGCTTCTTTTGGTATGTTTTGGGTATTTCCCAAGGATACTAAACAAGCTTTGAAGAAGGTTCAATAAAAGGTGGAGGATGGTTCCATATTGCTTAGTTTGGTTGAGATGTAGTGAAAGGAATAGAATAACTTTTCAAGGCATTGAGTTCAAAGTTTGTTTTTTGGCTGCATTGTATAGATGGTTATCAAAAGGGGAAGGTGCCAGATTAGATAGTTATTTACTCTTGTTGTGAACTTGGTTTTTTTTGCCTTGCTGGGTTCTGAAGGCTCTTTGTAATTGGGAGGCATCCCCTTGTTGGTTTTTTAGTTTTTCTACCAACATTTTTAGGTATAAAAAAAAAAAAAAAAAGAAAAAAATTGGTGGGCTTGCGTTCTGTGAATCACGATGGACTGTAGATTCTTGGTCCTTGTATGCTTAGCAGATGGTTTGTGGCATGTTGCTCAGTCAAATGTTTCTAGACTTGAGCTGGGTGCATTACTTGTTGGGCATGCACCTATTTTGCTACTTTTGTAGCATGCATTGGCTTGTGATATGCCCTATGCATTTATATATTTATTTATTTTTCCCTTTGGTAAATACAACCCAACATACCAAGTCAATATGTCCTCTGATTTGACAAACTAATAAGTTTGCTTGGATTAGTTCCTAGGTTCCACTTAGACAACAGGTTATGTGGTGCATTAATGTATATAATCATGTAGGTTTTTATAATGCCATTTTGCATTTTTTGTGTTTTTGCTAAGTTACACTAACAACCTTTGAGGTTTTCAACATTTGCAAGGACGCGTTCTTAGGTTTTTGAAATAAAACTGACACCCCATATTTTTCCTAAAAATATAAAAAGAACCCCTTTAATACTCTGTTTATAAGTTGGAGGAAAATGCTGTCAACATTTTCTTATTAGGGATGCCCCTTAAATGTTCCTTTAACTGCTTGTTACTATTGCATTAACTGTGTTATCAGGTACACCATGAACTGTCAGTTAATGTAGGCAACTTCACCTCATGCATCAAGTTAGCATCAACGATTGATGTCTTTATGTTGCTAGTGCCTTTGGATAAATAGGATCCTGATTAAAGCAGATAATAGATCTTTCTTGTTCATTTGAGCACCCTTCAGCACTTATTTATATTTAAAGTGTTGCAGATTGATCCCACTTATCGGCCTAGCTTAATGGATGCTGCTAATACTGGATCTGGGATTCCACCATTTGCTGGGTCAGACTTAGTTGTAAGCCCGTCACAGTGGAGTACTCGCGTTGTTGGTAAGTTTGTTGCTTTCAGGGTCATTTTGTATAAACCCTTGTCTTTTAGGGTTTATGTGTGAATGTTTCTTTAAATTTTCATATGATGAATCTGTCAACATTTAACAATTGACTTTTGCTTACATGCTGGACTAAGTGAGGCATATTTATTCCACTCAATTCGGGGAAAAAATACCTGGGATAGTCAAATTCCTTAATAAACTATTTATTATTTGTTTATTATTATTATTTTTTTGGATGGGATTACTTCAGCTGGAACTTGGAAGGTTTTCTAGTGCTTTTTCAGTCATCCAGTAAGTTTGACTTTTGTCATCTGCACTGTTATTAATTGGAATAATTGATCCACTGTTGTAATCCCCATGAATCTTTTCTACCATAAGACAATCATTTGGAATCTTTTGTTGTTTAGGTATCTGATGCTTGTATCATGAAATTTCCACTTACGTGTCAATTAAACTTGTTGGATGTTTCTTTATATTTTCTTTATACTAACTTTTCCCTTTTTGTTTACACATAAATTTCTTTATGCAACTGATGTACTTTTATGCCACTACCCGACTTTATGGATCTTTGTATGTTATCCAGGAAAAATTAGCTCATGGATTGACTTGGACTCGGAAGATGAGATACTTCAGAAGGATTCAGAAATTGCGCTTAAGCAACAAATAGCATGGGCTTCTCATCTCTCTTTACAGGTGTATAATTCAAATGATTTGCAGAGAAATTTTCCACCTGTGATTCAGGAAATTTTTTGCTTTTATTTCTATGGAACATCTGATGTCATCTGGCAAACTGATAGACCTATACTTTTTTGGCCTTGGACTAAGAAGCATGGGTGAAGGTAGCTTGTCCAAGTTTTAGGCATGTTTCAGACTGATAATCCTTGGACACTCCCCTACATTTGATAGACTCATAGTCTTTTGTCTAAGTATGTTCCATTATTATTATTATTATTATTATTTTTTTGATAGTTATAATACTTGTTCAGTCCAACCAATCCTAATCAGGTTCCATTATTATTATTATTATTATTATTATTATTATTATCGTCATCATCATCATCATCATCTTTTAAATCTTATCTAGAACCAAACACTCTTTAGATGCTTGGAAAAACACTTCTCCATCTCTTAGATATACATAAAATGTATGGCAATTTTGAAGGAAAAAAATTAAAATTCAATAATAGTATAATGAAAAGATGGAGTTATATCTATTAATTTTTACTTTAGGATTTATGGAATCAAAAACTTTCAATCTATTTATGATGAGTTCTCTATGCAATAGATATTAAAATTATTTGTTAACACTTATTTTCCATTATGTAATGGAAAAATAATTTCTTATTATTTTGATATTACTGAAAATATGATAATGTATTTGTATTATAGAAAATGAAAGATAATGTATTTGTATTATAGAAAATGAAAAACTGTCTATTTTCATGTATGCATATATAAAATATATTTATTTGTTATTTTGTGCATTCTGTGTCTTGTCATGATAGTTTTTTTGAAAAATTTTGTGAAATCTTGTTGTTTCATATATTTGTTCAGTATCTGTATTGGTCATATCTCTCTCCTATTGGATTTCGGAGTTTGGTACCTATGTTTGTTTGGTCTTGAGCAAGGAAATAGATGGGGAGGGGTTTTGCTCACACAAATTTATTTCCTAAACATGGGTTGGATGGCATTCTGTACTGCAGATCATTCCCATACATTTCAACATTCTTTCTTTTCAATTAAATATCAATGCCTTCTATTATAAGAATCTACATGAGCAAGAATAATGTTCATGAGATTGTTGTGTTTCTTAGATGATGTTTATAATTTGTATTTTAAACACATTATGTTTTAATTTGTGTGCTTGCTCTGCATGTCCAATTTGTTGCACAAGAAGTTTATTAACTATTTGCATTTCTCTTACAGGCATGTCTTCTTCCTACTCCTAAGGGAGCATCCTGTGCAAATTATGCTAGATGTGTGAATCAGATTCTACAGAATCTAAATAACATGCAGGTGCCAATGTTAAACCCAATATCATACTACAGCCTTGTTAGCCCAAGCAATCGCTTAATTTCTGCCTCTTTTCTCCTATTTTTATGGTACTCTTATTTCTTATCTTTTACTTTAATATTGAAGTTGTGGCTTAGGATTCCATTGGAGAAGTCTGATGATGACACTATGAATGGAAACTCTGATCGTATGGTGAGTTATACTGACCCAAATGCTGCTGAACTATTGGGCATATGGATCTACAAACAAAAATGTTTTTATTTGGCAATTTGTTGCAATTTGAACTTTTCATATGTGAAATAGGCCGCTACCCAACTTATATTTTTGCTTCTTTGGGGCTTTTCTTTTTGGAAGGGGGATTCGTTGGACATCAGACATAATCATCTGCTTTGTTTGGAAAATGAAAGATAATCTTATGTTATGGAGCTGCATCCTGTCATCTTGCGGGTTGTGTCCGCTCCCTCTCCCTCCCTCTCTCTCTCTCTCTCTCTAACACACACACACACATACAGAGAGAGAGAGAGAGAGAGAGAGAGAGAGAGAGAGAGAGAGAGAGAGAGTGAGAGCTGGATCATTAGAATTTTCTCCCCGAATCATTGGAAAATGGCTTTTAGACCTTTTAAAAATTAAAAGAAACAATTACTTTATGTGGTTCACATTTCCTCAAATTCAATGATCAATTTCTGGTAATAATTTTTAAATCATGTCATTTAATTGATTAAAATTCTCCTTCTCCTGTTATCTGGTTCGTATTAATTCAGTAATTAAGTAGGATGATGCGGAGCCTGAGTAGATTAACCTTTTGATAAGATTTTTGTATTTACAAAGACTTCAAATTTATTTGATGATCCCTATAGAATGCGGTCAGCGAGAAATCTTTTTGCCTAACAGAGTGGACAGCTTGATTCTTGGAAAACATGAATTGCATGATGTGAAGTTTGAGTACATTAAACTTTTGATAACAGTTTTATGTTAATGACGGCTACTATTTTTCCCTAACAGAGTGGATGCGTTGATTCTTGGGAAACGTGGAATTGCTTCCGTCTTTTATGTGAACATCACAATCAATTGTCAATTGCCATTGATGTTTTGTGAGTTATAATTTTCTATATTATCAGTTTTGAATGTGTAGATGTCAAGGGATATGAATTTTCAATTTTCATTTCTTCGGAACCTCCAGCAATTTTATTACTTGAATTGCAATTTTCTGTTCATTAGGTGTTCATTACCGTCATCGAATTCACTTGGACGATGGTTTGGAGAGCCTGTTAGAGCAGCTATAATCCATACCAATGTAAATAAATACTTTGGTTAATCAAGTATTACTGTTCCTAATATTAATGTTATTGAATGTGATCACTGTGACTAAAACTCTTGCAAAATTGGTTGATTTTCCAGTCTTTTCTAACAAATGCTCGTGGATATCCATGTTTGTCAAAGCGTCACCAAAAACTAATGACTGGCTTTTTCAACCATTCAATACAGGTAGCTTTTTATTTTATGTACTAAAATTAGGTGCCAGAGAGACATTTGGATGTTAAAAAAGCTCTTCTTTTTCCCCCAGTGATTTGTTCTTATGTAATTCTTTTGTACAGAGTAATGTGGGGTGGTACCATTTTTCTAGACTCCAATAGCATAAGTGGCACCTATTTTATGAATATCTAAAGGGTGCCTCTAATGCCGAAGTAGCATTTTATGCTTACCTAGCAATAGCGATGCTAATTTTCAAAAGGCAAATTTACCCTTCAAAAATCTCCCCCCTCTTCCTCCCTCATCTCTGTGTTTTTTTTTTTCACCATGGGTACCAGTGTAATGGTCCATTAGCAGCACCATCATAGGCCCATCAACCTTTTGGAAGCTTATTGGTAGATAGGATGCTCATTCAGATGCAGACTCTGAATTGGGTGGAAGCATTTCCTGTCGGGCTAGTTTGCTATAAGGGAATGAATGACCATTCTCACACTTTGATTCCATTATTTTGTTTGGTACACTTAATTGGAATGGGAATAACCACTCTCTTGGAGTATTCATTTTATTCCATTCTCACATTTACATCCATCCTTTAGACCTGGGAATGCCCATTCTATTTCTCTTCCTGCCTGACATCTCTCTCTCTCTCTCTCTCTCCCCCCCCCTCCTTGATTCTCACACGATCCACCTTTGGCAAGTAGGATTAGATGATCTACCTCCAGCAAGCTATAGATTTTAATTTTTGGCAACAACCTCCTCTTTCAACTTTCATCCATTGGGGATGTTGACTCTGCTCTTTTCGCCCTCAGATCAGCTATGCCCAAACTTCAGTCCTCCGTTTGCTCCCATCCATTCAGAGATTGTTGATCCCCACTTGTAGATCCATGGGAAGACCCTACAGCTCTTCAAGCTCCACCACACCATGGAGCTCCTCTAGTTAACCATCAGCATCCTATGTCTCTCCAAGAAGCTTCATGATGTCATGGTTGTCGACAAATCCGAGCCTGAGAAGCTTGGTCTTGCCAAAACCATCAAATTGCACTATGAGATCTTGAGCCTTTGTGATGAGAATGAGTTAACTAGGATTTGTGATCGATGGGGAACTGAATTGGGTAATCAAAGTACGACAAAAGTTGAGATCGAAGGGAATGAGTTGAATCAAGCTGAAGTTGGGGCTGGATTGTAGGTGTTTTACAGTCTTGGTGAATTGAGAGCCACAATGGATGGGCTTGATAAATAGTTATATGAGTCAGGGTGTGAAATGTGTTGGTGTTGCTTTGGATACCAAGGCCATTCCATTCCCATGTTTTCCATGCTGATAACCAAAATAGGAAAAGCAATAGACATTTCATTCCATTCCGCCCCTTTTCCTTCCGAATCTCTTTCCAAACTAGGCCCATATTGAGAGAGTTGGGACGAGGAGACAGGAAGATACACAGTCAATGTTTGGACAACCGCTCTATTCCTATATTTGCAATATATATATATATATATTTCTAAGTTTGGTCGCTGCAATACCAATGTAATCTTGGAAAACAAACTGTAAATGTGTTATGCTTGGAGTGTTGGCCAGAAATAGAGACATCTAATAACTCTTCCGACTGCAGGAATATTTTACAATTTTGATTCCATATCACTGTTTGAGTTTAATGCAAGTATTGTTAGTGGACCTTTTGCAATAATTTGAATTCTTCTTTGAACAAAGGTCTACTATGATTCAGTCACCCTCACTCTCTGTAAAGACTAACTCTCACAGTCTCACCTCTGAAATGTCTCCACTTGCACAACCATGGATCCCTCATTGGAGTCAAAATTAGAAAATTTCACCAATTAATTATTCAGATAAGGATGAAGTTGAAGAAGACGAGAGGGGAAAAAGAATAATGAACTTACACGGGATCCATTCATCTGTATGACTTTTACTAATTGAAGTAGAGGTCATTGGTTCGAACCCCCTTGACATTACTGGTTCCCGATTACCGAGAGAGAGAGAGAGAGAGAGAGAGAGAGAGAGAGAGAGAGTTGTAATGTGGAAATTTTGCCTTGAAACAACACACGTCCTTATTTTTTAGATATGGATGAAGTTAATTCTGAAATGCTTTGTGACATGAACACTCATTTTTGGATTCTGCGCTCTATTCTTCATCTTGTAGTGATATTTCTTCTTGCAGTTGCAGAAAGTAGAACAATATCCTGATTTTTCATTTGATAGTTGGGGTGGTGATTGCTAATTTTTATCACAAATATTCACAAATAAGGGATTATAGCAAGTTTTGTTTTGCTTTGTATTTTTTTTTAATAAATTCAGGGAGGTTGAGGTCACCCTAAGTCTTCTGGTGTTTACCTGGTCAGACCATTAATGGATGATGCTATTATCACAAAGTTATGAATGGTGAGCAAGTAACATTACATTTTAACCCTCAGCAAGTTTAACATGGCTTGAGCCATTTAATCAAATGTGTTGTGAGGACTTAAATAACATTAACCCATTTAAACCTTTTAAGTACCTAATTAAGTTAGGGATTCTGGTAAATCTTATGAAAGTGAAAATGACTTAATTATGTTGGAGACATTATATTTGAAAATTGGCAGAAGGATAAACAATTTTCAACAAACAGGTATACAACAACAACGACAACATAAGCCTTATCCCACTAGTTTCAACAAACAGGTATAACTTGATAAAAGTTTATATAATTGTTGCTATATTTGGTGAATTATTAATAAAGAGTCAAATGAGTTTAGCGTGTACAAGCAGTTCACAGTTTAAACAGGTCAGACGGGGGTATGTATTGTGCACAAAGGGTAGTTGAACAGGTGAGCCTGATATAACCTGGTGTTATTAAAAGTGTTACATGAACCATATTATACTACCCATGTAATAAATGGGTCATGTAGGATTGAGGGCAGTAATGAATCATTGTGTTCGATTTGACCTGTTTAGGCTAATATTCAAAGCTTGGAACACCTCTATTGGAAATCCACCATTTCAGTTATACATCGGTCATCATGTCTGGGACACTCTTTTTCAACGAAATTGGAATTGGCAATTAATCACAATAAAGTATTTAATGTATGGAAATGCTTTCTATTGGAATGTTATCCTACAATTGATTTCCACATCTCCAGTGGGTTGCGCCCCGTCACCTTTTACATATATACATTAATTTCTTCTAAAATAATTAAAATAAATCTGTTCTGTTTGTTCTTTTCTTCAATTAATGAAGCAAGTGCTACTGTTAATTTCTTACTTATTTTGTCTATTTTTCATATCTATTCATATTATCAGCAGTGCGTTAAATCAAAATATGTAAATCATTTAAGTCTATTGCATGCAGAGGTGGCTGTTTTATGATTTTTTTTCACAATTCATTGTCATTTCATAACACATGCTAAACTTTCTCCTTTGCAATGTTTTCATCAGATAGTAGTTTCTGGGACACCTTTGCACAACCTTCCCACAGGAAGTTTGGAGTTGGCTGCAAATAATATTGATTGTCACATTGACTGTAAGTTGCTGATGGTTGGTTGGATGATTAATTGGTATTGAAGGATTGTGGTTAATGTTTATTTAAGCTGCACAACAGTTTGCAAACTTTGCATAAATTATTCAAATTTTGAATGCAATAAGCCACTGAATATTGTTCCTTACTTGTATGTTTTGTAACATGTTTACCACTGACCCCTATTAAAGTTATATATGTAATTTCTTTTATTAGATATACGTAGATATGTCTTTATCTATGGTTTCTTCGCAAAATGTGAACTGAATAAAAAAATAATAATTATTGTTGATGTTTGACTGTTTTCAATTGCATATATTCTTGACTTATGTAGATCTTGTCTTGTATATCATAGTTTAAAGGTGTTTTCGTCATTCAGGTAGTCAGAGACATCCCCTACGGGCATATTTGGACTATGTTGCCTATCTATATCAGAAAATGGATCCCCTTCCCGAACAAGAACGCTTTGAGGTAGCTTTCTCATCATGAAGTTCACAGAAAAAACTGATGGTAAAACTTAAGTCGCTATATTCTGTATATTGACATTCCCACTTTCTTATGCTAGATTGGTTACAGGGATTTTTTGCAGGCGCCTTTGCAAGTAAGTGTTATTATGTCAAATTGTTGTTTCTTTTTACATATTTTCTAGAATTATGGGCTTCTTTATTCTTACAAATATGATGCTTCCCTCACTTTTGTCATAATCACATGTTTGGTTTTCCTACATTCTCCAATGCAGCCTCTCATGGACAATCTAGAGGCCCAAACATATGAAACATTCGAAAAGGATGCAGTCAAATATCTCCAGGTAGATCATTCGATCATGCATGAAATAACCAAGTGTTTTGGGTGATGTAACATTGCTGTCCTTGTATACTCATTCCATATGACACATGTTCTCATCTGGTTTTTCTTTTGATTTATAATCTATGATTGGCAATCCTGACTACACCTGAATTTGAATAATTGTTATCTATTTAAAATCGTTAGGTTTTATTTGAGTCATGGCATGGGTTGATAAAAATTGTTTTTAATGAGCAAGTATATCTGAATCCTTAAAAAAAAAATGCAATTATATCTGACATGCATAAACTGCAATGTATATGTCAAATGCCTACTAAATCTGAATGCCTATTTCTAATATTTATTTTGATTTAATTCTATTTTGATTGATTGATTTATTTATTTATTTTTGTTTGCACATCGCTCGTCTTATTAATGTACCTAGGATTAGTTGTCGATATCCTGTTTTGGTCATTGTTTTCTAGTGCTAATACTGTATATTCTTTTTTAATATCGGTATTGTACTCTTATTCTGGTAGTACCAAAGAGCAATCTCTAAAGCTTTGCTGGACAGGATCTCAGATGAGGAAGCATCTACAATAACAACTGTAAGTTATATGTTAAATCTCTGATGTTCTGTTATTAAGCTGTAGGAATCAAATTAGAGATAACTCATTCATATTGTCTGTAGTGTCTCATCAGCAGTTATATTGCAAGTTGCACTTGGAACTTCATGGATTATGGAACTTCCTGTTATCATGTGCTGTAGGTGTTGATGGTTGTGGGAGCTGGACGAGGACCTCTTGTTAGAGCATCATTACAGGTTTAATCCTGTGTCTACATTGCATGGAAATTAATAATACACAGAACATGGGTTGAACTTGATACGGAAATTGCCAACTTCCTAGAAAGGGGAAAAAGAAGAAAGATATGTCTATTCATGTGTTTGTGTTTTCAATCCATGTTTTTGGATTTTTATGTGTATATATAAGTAATAATTTTACACATCTAGGTTATTGTCAATGCCTTGTCCAGTTCTGTCATAACAAGTGAATATGTCAATGTTCAAATCCTAGAGAGTAAAGCTGGCACTACTAAGCTATTATGTAATTTTTCCATGTCAGCTTCTGGCTTATGTTTCTGAAGGGGACTGCTTGCTTTTTTCCACTGCAACTTTTGATTTTTGTTCACCTGATTTTCCTTTTTCTGTCTTTGTAATAGGCAGCTGAAGAAACTGGACGCAAGTTGAGAGTTTATGCTGTGGAGAAAAATCCAAATGCAGTTGTCACACTTCATGTAAGTTATCTTCTAGTCATCTGTGGTTATGTTATTGTACCTTGTAAATAAAATACTTACATGGTGTCATTCATGCATACAAATGTTATGGTATTAGAGTTTTGGTACACATTACAAAATTTGTTTTTGAAAAGATAAGTAAGTTTTATTTGGTAGCATTGAATAGATGCTAAGAAAGAGAAAAACCAACATGTTACATCAACCCCCCAATCATTGCATGCTTGCAACAAATTGCATAAAATTACAAAGTTCAATCACTCTACCCTCTTCAACCCAGCTATATAGACAAGGGAGGAAAAAACTTTTAACACTCAAAACAGTCCGCTCTATGTTGTCAAATATCCTACTGTTTCTTTCCTTCCATAACAGCCACGATAAACAAAAGGGCACCATATTCCATATCTTCTTCCTCCTCTTTCCCATTGGTTGACCCCACCATGCTAAAAGAAAGTTCTTGAGATTCTTAGGGAAACACAGGTACACATTACAAAAATTAGTCCTTTGAATTTATTGAATTTGGATTAACTCATTAATATGCTGCTAGGCCAAAGATTTAGATACTTAGCCATTTTCATTTTGGAATGGTGATTTTATTTATTTATTTCTTGTCATGCTGAATATGTGTTTTTTTGTTACATTACGTGGATTCAGGTTTGGGTATCCAATGCGGGTATGTGTTTAATTGTCAAACCTTCCAGAATCTTAAATTTTGTATATTGGGATATGAATCCAGAAGTTTGGTATAAATACATGGACACGTTATTTAGATATGTTGCATATTATATTATATGCTAACATAAGATATAGTTATTATTTAGTAATGCAATTGAAATTAAATAAAGTTTTGAGAAAAAGGTGAGATCCTAGAAAAGTTTCTTGACCATCAATAGTATGCTACTAATTCTTTAAATATTAATAAAAATTAGAGAATCAAAGAGTCTAATTTGGGTTGGGAAGCTGGATACGTATCTTCATACCTTTACCCTTCTCATATCCCATGGATAGAGATACACTTGACAAAATAGAAGAACACGTGTTCTTTGTATGGATTCACTTGTAAGAATGAGCTTGTGGAATTTTGTGCCGGCTGTCGTAGATGACGAGATGCTTGGTCTATTTTTAGGTAAAGGATGACTTGTCATGAATTGCTGATATGTTGTCACTGCTTATATTATGACTATTGAGATGTGTAGTAATTTATAGAATAATTTATGTTTTTTATGTGGGTCAAATGGGTGCTTCTTCTCTAATGTATCTCATTCAAAATGGATGTTGTACCTGTGTTATCAATTATCAGACACAAGTACGTGTTAGACATGCCAATTTTATCACTTATGATGAAACAAGTTTCGGACATCCCATGTGGTTTTGGATTAGGACTCCTTGGATTAAGCAACCAAAACTCCTAAAATGATAATATGTTCTTATTTTTGTAGGAACAATATGTTTTTGAGTTTTGGCTTGATATGTTAAAGCTATAATTACCTAATTCGTTAACCCCCTCCAACCCTCAAATCAGTTCGTGTGACCCAAATCACAAGACATTGACGATCTACTGTCACGAGAGGATAACACACATATCCTTGTACTTGAGACAAGAAAGAAATGAGTTTTGACTTGAAATTGCTGTTGTCATTGCAGTCGCCTTCCATCGTCGATTGTTGTTGCCTGTCATCACTAGTCGCGGTCACCCTTCTTTGGATTCTATCATAGAGGTTCCTTTGATATTTTCAAATCAGAAGTTGGTCCAACAAAGGACTCTATGACTTCCTTCCTTTCATTCCTTTGATATTTTCAAATCAGGAGTTGGTCCAACAAAGGACTCTACAACTTCCTTCTTTTTATTTTTTCAAGTCAGGATAAGAGGTTCCTAATCAGATGTACTATAAATAATTAGATAATATAATTAATTTGTGAGAAGAAGAGGTTTTGTAGGGTGGTTGTGTTGAAAAATACGGTAGTTTGTTGGGAGATTGGTCATCCTTGGAGATTTCCTCATCTTATGGTTGGGTCTTTAAAAAGGAATTCTGAAATGCTGGAATGGTTTTCTCACTAGGTTGATTTTCATGGTGTGTAATTGTAGGAGGGTGACATCTTACCATGTGGTGCAAGGATTAGCACATTGTAAAGTGAGATGGCTTTTCCAAATCTGTTTTGTATAGCGATAATAAGGCGTGAATTGTGATCACTTACTTTTATTTTTGGGATATTTCCTTTGTAAGGAATCTTTTTAGTTGGGGGGTTGATGAATTGATTGGCCTTGTTAATACCCTTTGTGGGATTGGGTCCATTGGTGAGGGGAGAGCGCATTGAGAAGCCTCTTAGATTAGATAAGGATTTTTGGGTGCCAAACATGCCTCTTAAGTTGTTTTTACGTGGCAGTATTGCTTCGAACAACACGCTTGACAATTTGATCCACAGTTGCATTTTTGGGTGAATTGGTGTTTGTTGTGTAAACAAGATAAAGAATCAGTTAATGATTTCTACATTGTTTTGTGGCTAGAGAGTTTTGGGATTTGAATTTGATTCCTAACTTGTTTGGAATGGAATGGCCATATCCACTTAAGGTTGTGGACCTGCTTGATTCTTGGAGGATGGCAAGAGTTGGTAAGAGAAGAAAGAGAGCCAAGATGTTGGCTTCATTGATTGTCGTAGGGTTGATTTCAGAGGAGTTGAGGAACTATTAAGCTAAAGAGTATATTTTCCTCTATTTTGTGTAATTGGTGTTTGGAGTGTTTATACCTTGTTGGATCTATTTTTGTATTTTTTGTATTTCATAGAGTTGCTTGAATAAAGGAAGATGTATAAGCTGTTTGGTATTGCCTCTCTCTTTTATGATTTTGTGGCATCCTCTTTTGATGCTTGCTTTATTATACTTATACGAGTAGATAACTAAATTGCCAAATTAGGTGTGAGGAAACTTCGATGGCAATTGATATTGCGTGCGTGTGCGTGTACAAAATTTATTGTTCTGCTTCGGCAATCAGAAATTAGATATGCAGTGACGGATTTAGAAAATAAAAGTGTTTTGGAAACGCTGCATTTTGATTTGCCAAATGCATTGATAGGATCAAGGTTTTGGTTTATGAACTTCAACTGTGTGTTTTTTCTGCTATCTTTATTTTATGTTTTCCTCCCGAGTGCGCATCCGTATAGATGTTATCATTGTTTTGTTGCTTGTAGTGATGAGGATGCACAAAATTGATTCATTTTCCTTGATTTGTTCAATTTGATTCCCTCTTTTTAGTTCTCTAATTGGCTAAATTATTTACTCGGTACAAAATATTTTTTTTGGCACTTTCCTTTTCTCTTTTTAATATATAATTGTAGTGAAGTGACACTAAATTTGTTGAAACAGAGCTTGGTTAAACTAGAGGGCTGGGAAAACATAGTTACAATAGTCTCTTGTGACATGCGATGTTGGGATGCTCCTGAGAAAGCTGACATTCTGGTAGATGGATAATCTTGCGTAAAATCTTCCATGGATCTTTTTATTTCATTTTTGAGCTGCTTACCTTTCCCCTCTTCCTACTTATGTAGGTTAGTGAATTGCTGGGGTCCTTTGGCGACAATGAGCTGTCACCTGAATGTCTTGATGGTGCTCAAAGATTTTTGGAGCAGGACGGGATCTCAATTCCATCATCGTATGTATCGTCTTTCTACTATAGATGAAATGGTTAGGTAGTTGATATAGCTGAGCAGTTAATATATCATCTTCTCACCTACTACCAACGAGTATATCATACTTTGCCTAGAAATATCCAACTTCGGTGTTCTTTCCAGGATATCTCATGTAAGACGTACCACAACTAGATTGCATGGTCTGTTTTAGAAATTTAACTATCTATTGGAAATTTCATATGAATTTACCATTACATAGTTCTTCTGGTAGATTCTTGATTATTTGCTTGCTAGATATTCTGGGAGAGTGAACAAGACTCAGTGGTTTTTATGGACAAGATCTGAGTAACATCTCAAATATTCATTGAGCAGGTCAAATTTTTCTGAAATTTGATTTGGTCATCCAATTTTGAGAAAATCTCAGTTGTATGCCTAGACAAAGATTTCAACAAGTTGAACTGATTTTTAATTGTAACTGCATTTGACAGCTTGGATTAATGGCATCTGCTAGGGAAACTATCCCACCTGTCACATGAGTGACCCACAGTCTGATTCGATTATTTTGTGTACTTGAGTAGAACCGACCATGAATACTAAAATCATGAAGGCTATCACATCGTGTGAATGGTCATTTGGAAGTTCTTGTCTGTTAGGGGACATTCCAGCACTTTTGATTGCATTTCCCCGATAAAGATACTTGAGTTCAAGTCCTGTTACTTGACTAATCAAAAAATTTATGGGACCCATACTGGGTAATCGTCTTTAGGCACGACTGATCCCAGGTAACTCACATTGTTCACTCCATTTATATTATGGCAATGTAATCAGCAGTGAAGGTGTCATAAAAGTGTCCTCTTGTTGAAATCAAATGACACAGCTCAACACAAATTTCGTGTGGATGATGACTTTGTTCACAAAATGAAACCAAAATGATGGTGGAACTTGGTCATACCCAGAAAACTATGTCATCAGAAAATATTAATGTTAGAAGAGAATGGAGGGTTGTGGTGTTTTGTATATGATTGTCATTGTGCTATTATAGCAAACATTAGTACTACGGTCAACACTATCATACCCCTTTTTTTTTTTCAATTTTTGGTAGGTAACACTATCATGCATTTGTTACCACCTACCACCATTTTGACCATGCAGCTAGACAACAGGCCATCAATGAGATACCACTTCAACAAGAACCACCACCTTTACCTTAATTATATAAAACATCCGGTGCAAACACCTCTATAACCATTACTAGTTATTACTACCACAACTTTTTTCTCTTATCATTCTTGCTGACAACTTCACAGGACCTTTAGTAATCCTTTTTATTTTTGTTTTTCCCTTGAGACTCTGAGAGGTACCATTGATGAAGCACAAACACTTAAAAAAAGATGCCATTTCCGTATTTGACACGTATTGGACGCGCATACTCCTTAGACATGGCAAAATATATGGCGGATATGTCATGTGGCGTATCCTCTTATTTTATCATTTTTTACATCAAATATATAATTAAGACGAGCTTAGATTTGAGTAACCGAAATCTCTAAAATTATAAAATCTTATATCTTATATTTTGTTATGTTTTGTAAATTGAATTATATATTGAATTACTTTTATTGTGAACGCTATATTCATATATATAGCTGATAAAAAATACACAATTTATTTTTTTGGTCATACCCTTGCCGTCTTCGAATCCATGCTAAGATTATATATATATATATATATATATATATCTTTTAAATCGATGTATTCGCGTTCATAC
Source organism: Vitellaria paradoxa (assembly GCA_019916065.1). Classification (NCBI taxonomy): domain Eukaryota; kingdom Viridiplantae; phylum Streptophyta; class Magnoliopsida; order Ericales; family Sapotaceae; genus Vitellaria; species Vitellaria paradoxa. The sequence goes on along the minus strand of CM034242.1, from coordinate 20,149,989 downwards.
CTGTATCGTATCCATATCCATGCTTCGTAGGGTACCACATTCGGTAATTGAAATAAAATATTGCTTCTTTTTTATGAAAATGTTTTTGTTTTGCAGGAGTCTGATACAATTTTAGCTGAAAACAAAATTCTAGTGTTTGGCAAACCCCCTTTAGCCATTTTACTTTTGAGTACAACTTTTTAATATTTATTGACTTTTGTTTACTCATCAAAAAGAGTAAATTACACTAAGACCTTCTTAGGGTACCATATTTGGTAATTGAAACAAAATATTGATGCATTTTCATTGAAATGTTTTTGTTTCCTAGGAGTTTGACACAATTTTAGCAGAAAACAAAACTCTAGTGTTCGGCAAACCCCCTCGAGCCATTTTACTTTTGTTTATAAGTTTCTAATATTTATTGAATTTTGTTTACTCATCAAAAAGAGTTAATTACACTAAGACCTGAGTTTTTTTGAGAAGACATCAACCTACCTAGATATAAGAAATTACACTAGCACCCCTTCCTAGGGATTATTGGAAGACAATTTTAGTGATATATATAACCTTATCATCACAACGCTCTTTCAATCAGACAATTTTTAATACTTGAAAATATTAGATTGTTCATTTCTAATTTTCCTAATATACCCTTTTCAATGTAGTTAAAAAATATTAAAAATTAATAAAAATTCATTTTTCTTTATTATCATTATCTCCCTTTCTTCCTTCCTTATGAGGCTATATCGCCACCCAAAGTTTCTTCATTAATAGTGGGATTGTTCATTTCCTTTTTCTGGTCCATCTCCTATTATCATGACACCTCCATCTTCCCCTTTTCTTTCTTCCCACCAATTACACTCGTTTTCATTTTTCTCTCACTATATGGAAACAATCAATCACACAATCATCCATTACTTTCTCTCTTTACCTAAAATTGGAAACCTATTTCTAATGATGGTAGATTGAAGCTTGAACAGGAGCTTAGACTCCAATCAAGCATCATCTTTTCTTCGATTCTAGCATCTTCATGGTACATCCCTCTTTTATCACACATTTGAATCCCTTGTTTAGTATGTTTGGTGCTCTAAAAATAGGTTTTAAACATTGTGTAATTTTTTTGTCCACTAAGTTTGGTGAGCTTTGTGATCCTATGGCAAGGGCTATTATCTACAGTGGCTAAACAAATGTGTGGTGATGGCAGTTTCAATTAGGGATAGACATGGGATAGGTCAGGCTTATTAATATTTTATTAGCCATTGGGCCCGACCAAGCCTGCCCTAAAAAATTAGGCCTACGTTTTAAATCCTAAGTCCGCTTGCTTAAACTCATTTATGTTTTATCCCCAGTCGGCCAGTTTAACCCATTTATTTTTTAAATATATTTTAAAAATTCTAAAAATAAATAATTTAGTACTAAAATAAATAATTTAGTACTAAAATAGATAATTTTTATAGGAAAATATAAATATAGTATATATAGACATAAAAATAAATAACTTTTTATGGGAAAATATAAATAGAATAGTATATAAAATATAAAAAAATATATACTTTTTGATTAATTTAGGTTAGTCCAAGCCAATTTTCACAATCCCTAGCCAGGCCTATTTAGAAAAATTAAGGTGGGGCTTGGGCTTTGTCCACCCCTAGTTTCAGTTAATGTTGGCCATGGGGACTAGAATATGGGCTAGAAGGTGGTGGGTTTGGCCATGGATGTCTTAAACAACACCACAGAGGGTAGTGTGGATGTCCCTTGCTTGCTCGATTCTAATGTTTATTAATATTGGCTTGACCCTAAGTGCAGGGTGTTTATTGAAGCACAATAACCGGTAAGTACCGGATCATGTCCACAGAGAGGCTTAAGCAAAAATTAATGAACAAATAGTTTTTTTTTTTTGGAAAAGTTATGGACAAAACTTGACTTCACAATGAAATAGAGATTGATTTGGTTTTGGAAATGGTGATTTGTGTAAAACTTTTTGATAAAACAAATTAAAGAAAGTCTTGGATCCAAAACAAGCTTATAGTGATTTACATAAAATTCCAAGGAATTCAATTACTCAACTTACACTTCAAAAAGGGTAGATCAAAAGATGTTTCTATATGAAACCATATTGGAACAATCTAAATCCGATTTGAATAGGAATTTAAGTACAAAATCTGATTAAGAATTCAAATCGAACACCTTATATGCATAACCTATAGATCTTTCATATGAAATCTAAAATTAGCAATCACCATACAATTTCAAAAGAGATGCATGATAATTCTAAATAGAATTTCATGGACAAAGGCCATAAACTATACAAATTCAGAATTCAATTGAAATCTCAACTCAAAATCATGAAGAAATTCAAACCAGACATAAATTGAACCTTGAACACATGAAAATTGAACATTAAGCCCATTACCTTGGAATATATATAAATCAACTATAAGACTTGCCTTGAATCCAAGAAAAGGATCTACTCACACAAAATGGAAGTGGAAATACTTAAAAGTTGAATTATAGAATTCCTGTATTGCAGGTTGGTTCGAACAAGATGGCGGTTCGAACTAGTTTCTAGGACTTAGTCATTTTTGCTCCAGTTAGACCTTACATGACTTCTGTTGATAGAGCAAGGATTCGAACAATCTTCCCACACTTAGAATTTTTTTTCTTGCCTCTAGATGGTGTTGCCTTTCTGTTGATTGAACAAGGGTTTGAACAAAATATGGTTCGAACATAGGTTTAAACAGCTTTTTCTTAGTCAGTTTTTCCACTTATTTTGCTGCACCAGCTTTTGTTGTTCTAACCATGGTTCGAACAGGGTGTTGTTCAAACCACTTTTTTTCACACTTAGGAAATTCTGTTGTTCTTTCATCTGTTGTGCCTCCTGTGATTAGAACAAATGTTTGAACAAACAGTGGTTCGAACAAGTCTTTGAACCACTATCCTAATTTTCTCTATTTTGGTCCAATTTCTGTTATTTTCCTCCTAAGCAATGTTGTTAAAATCTCGATTTAAATCTTAAAATCTTACGATTTTACGATATTAGAGTGGGAAAACTTGTTCGATTTTATGTAAAATCTTAATAGGGGTAAAATAGGTAACATCTCGATTTTATGGGCGATTTTACTGATTTTACAAATTAAGCGATTTTTGTATAATTTTGTCAAATAAAATAAATTTTTATGATTTTTTTGAAGTAATATGCCACAACTATTTCACTTGTTGCCTTTTTTTTAAAGATTTTTTTTATTCTATAACACTATTATTTACTATACTGCACTAGTTGAGGACTATGTGCATTGTTGCACCAAATTGACTACCATAAATTAAATACAGTAGCTAGGATAAAAACCAAAAAACCTAGAATAAAACATTACAAATACATCTCAACTCAAACAAAAATATAAGATAAAATAAAGTCAGTATGTTAATGTCAACTGTATAGATCACACAAATTATTTTAATGGTCCCAATTGTGTAGTTGGGTAAAAAGAGTACAGAACCAGATATTGAATCTTTTGTAAACTTTGTGTAGGATTTATTTTATTAATATGAGTAAGTTTTTTGGGTATGGTATTTTTTTGATACATGTCTTTTCTCTTATTAATTAAATTATTAACTTATCAAAAAAATGGAAGCTCTAAATGAAAAATTGTAGCATAATCTAGGTTGTTAAAATCGAGATTTTACTTAAAATCATGTGAGGGTCTAAAAATCGAATCGTAAAATTGAATTGTAAAATCATAAAATTTTACCAAATGCCTATATAAAATGAAAATAGTCTATTATGCTACAAATGTTCATTTAGAGCTTCCATTTTTTTTGATAAGTTAATAATTTTATTAATTAGAGAAGAGAGAAAAGATATGTACTAAAAAAAATGCCATACACAAAAACGTACTCATATTAACAAAATGAATCCTTAACAAAGTTTACAAAAGATTCTATATCTGGTTCTCTACTTTTTTTACCCAACTACACAATTGAGACTGTTAAAATAATTTGTGTGATTTATACGGTTGATATTAAAATACTGACTTCATTTTATCCTAATTTTTTGTTTGAGTTAAGATGTATTTGTAATATTTTATTATAGGTTTCTGGTTTCTATCCTAACTACGATATTTAATTTATGGTAGTCAATTTGGTGCAACAACACACATGGTCCTTAACTAGTGTAGTATAGTAAATAATAGTGTTATAGAATAAAAAAAATCTTAAAAAAAAAAAAGTAACAAGTGAAATAATTATGGTGTATTACTTGAAAAAAATCATAAAAATCTATTTTATTTGACAAAATTATATAAAAATCGTTTCATTTGTAAAATCGGTAAAATCGCCTATAAAATCGTGATTTTACTGATTTTACGTTCCAAAATCGAGATTTTACCTATTTTGCTCCTATTACGATTTTACATAAAATCAAACAAGTTTTCATATTCTAACATTGTAAAATCATAAGATTTTAAGATTTAACTCGGGATTTTAACAATATTGAGCATAATAGACTATATTCTTATTTTATTGGCATTTGGTAAAATCTTTCGATTTTACGATTTAATTTTTGGATCCTCTACCGATTTTAAGTAAAATCTCGATTTTAACAACCTTGCTCCCAAGTACTTGCAATTCACAAAGAATCCTCATTAATGCATTAAAACTCACTCTTTCATCTTTTTAAAGTATAATTTCACCTAACAACCCACAATTTAAGATTTATGATTGTACTTTTCATGGTACAATCATCCCCCGACTCAGAGCCTCGCCATTCGGCGTGATAGTCTTCAGCTTAGTGCCTTTTTGTAGTTGAGCAAGAGTGGCATACCTACAAGAAATACAAGCGTTTTGTGAGAGACTTCTTGCTTGGAGATTGTTTTCCAATGAGATTGTGTAATTTTTGGATGAGAGGGGAGTCAATCCTAGGGTGAGTTTGGAGTCCGAATAGTTAGTTGGTGATGGTCTAGCGGGTTCAAACTATTTTGGATACTGGTTTGCTGAGGAGATTTAAAATTTTTTTAATTAGATTATTAGTCAAAAAATAATTTTTTAGTAAGGGTAAAAACATAATTTTATGTTTCCATAGTTTCCTTTAGTGGAGATGTTTCCTTCCACAACAAGGTTAGAATGAGCTTTTAACTAGGACCCACACAAGCCTACTTGGGTATTTCATATATTGGTGCGAGTTCTTTTTAGTTATTCCATATATGATGAGGGCATTTTAGGCAGTGGAAATCTGTTCTTCCTGAGGTGGGCACTTTACTATCTAGCTGAGTAATAATGCCTCTTAACATTGAAGGGAGAATCTGTTGTGCAAAACGCATAAGCAAGGGGTGCTGCTGTAATTTCTGAAAACTGGGGGGAGTCAGGTGTTTTTTGAGATGGGAATCTTGGTGTAATTTACTTAAAGAAACATTTATTACTTTTTTAATTAATATAATTATATTTACTTTCACATTTTAGCATACATTATTTAGTTGGAGTTCTTTGCACATTGATAATCATATGCTTTTAAATGATAATATTGATTTTTACTGACACTGATCTGATGATTCTTTCAAATGGATTTACTTTCAAATGGTTCTCCTGTCTCGTATCCCTTATGTAAAGACATAGATTGCAAACATGTTCAGTTATTTAATTGTAGAGTTTGTACAGATATTTATATAAAATTTTAGTTATAGTATCCAATCATTTTTGTACATTTCCACTTTTTTTCTTTTTTTTTTGGGTTCCCTATTTTGCTGACTTTCCTAATGCAATGTTTTTTAGGTCAAGAATTTATTAAAACGAAAATAAAATTACTTATATATACTCCTTTTTTTGTTTAATGAATAATCAAGTAAGAAATTGATTATTTATTTATTTTTTGAGAAGTATCTGTTCATTATCTTATTTTTCTAACCCTACCAAAAACTGAAATAAATTTAATGCTTTTTATTTCATTTTGCTCTCTTACATTTTCCTTCATTCAACCCCCCTCTCTATGAATCCAAGTTTCAAGCATGAGATAAATGTTTCCATTTCCAAACTAATAAAAACAAACCATTGAAACACCATTTTGATCCTTGGTCAAGGAAGTCAACCCTTTTCTGCTTTAGTTGGTGATTTTATCCAAAAAATGTTTCTATTATCAAGACAGAAGGTATTTAATTCTAAAGTCCTCAACAGAACTAGAAGACCAAAAAATGAAATTCAATGAATACCTGTGTTACTTGGACTCGCCACTTTGGGTAGGAGTACTTGTGTCGACGCAACATGAGTCGGGTGCTGGTACGAGATTTGTTTCTGATGCTGAATTTGTATATTGGACACAACTGGGTTTCGCCTGAAACGTGTTAGTTTTTTATTCCGCCATTGTTGAGTAAAGAAAACCTTGGAAGATGTTTAGTTTCAAGTGGGGAAGATGACCTATTGATGTTTTAATTTAAAACGCATTGATTACATAGACATTAAATTGGCTTCAACCTTTTGTCTTCTCTGTACTTGTATTACATACAAGTCACATATCCCAGGTAAGAAAATTTTATTATACTGACATGATTTTTGTTCTTCCATTAGAAAGAGAGTTACCGAGACTTTTGCTTTTCTAAGTACTAAATATACAGAGAGTCACTAGAGTAGACCAAACTATCCTAATGAATGATTATAATTATTTCAATAATTTTTTCTTAAATAAAATTCATCTGAATTTCATGTTGCTACATTTATGGTTCATATATAATACATACAATTTGTATAAATGATTTAATAATTATGATGTTGAAGGTATCCTTATTTTTAAAAAATAAAAACAATCTGTTAGATAACTGTTAGAATTTAAGAGTAATATGATTTTATTTCCTATTTGATTTGATATAGGATTAATTAGGTTTGATATGATATTTCCTTATCTTGGTTTCTTTCCTTCACTCTCTCCTTTTCTTCCTTTTTTTCTTTCAACTTGGTATCAGAGCATTAAATCTGATTTCAAAAGAAAAAAAAAAAAGAAGAAAAAAAAAAGGGGAAGACAGTAAGCTCGCCGGAGAAGGAATCTCGCCGCCGGCGAATCTTCGGCCATCGGAGCTCGCCGCCGACCACTACAGGAGGGTCGCCGTCCATCGACGACTGTGACCCACCTAAGCCTCACCGGCGAGGGTTTGACGCGCCCCCACGCGACGGTCACCATACGCGGCCCAGCCTCACGCGCCTTCTTCTGATCGGCGCATGTAGGCGCGTGGCCTTCCGACGTCCCGCCGGCGGCGCACTGCGGCGATCACCTAATGAAAGAGAGTCTTCTCTGCCGCCATCACCCTCTGATTTGATGATCTGTCATTGAATCTTGTTGATTTGTCGCTGTTCTTCAATTCTTGATCTGCTGCGCTGCTATTCTTCGATCTGTTCCTTGATCTGCTGCTGTTCTTCGATCTGGGGAGATCGATTAATGATCTGGTTCTCCGTTACTGATGATCTGTTGTTCTTCGATCTGGCTCTCCTTTACTGATGCGCTGCTGCTCAATTCACTCTACTCTCTGTTGCTGATCTGTTGGTGTCTCTGACTCAGTTATTGCTTTTGTTCTCTGTTGCTGATCTGCTAATGTCTGTGAAACTCTGCTGATGACCTACTGATCTAGGTCTACTCTGCTTTTTCTTATTGGTGTCTTGATTGCTGCTTTGGTGGCTATTGGTAATTCTCTTATTGTTAATTTCGGTATCTTGCTTATTATTCATGGCGGAAGGAAAAGTTAATGCTATTGAACCAAAATCAATCTTAATGAAAGATGAAGAGGTTCCTCGGTTGATTACTTCTAAAAAATTGGATGGATTAAATTATTTGGCTTGGGCCCATGCTGTGAAAGTGTTTCTTCGTGGGAAGAAGAAACTGAAATTTCTTATTGATTTTCCACCCAAATCAGATAATAGTGAGTATGATGATTGGTTGAGTGAAGATTCTGTTATGGGCTAGTTATGGCACAGTCTTGAGCCTCACATTGCCACTACGGTAGAGTTTTGTGACTCCTCAAAGAAAATATGGGACTCTCTTGCTGACTCGTTCTCACAACAGAGTAATGTCTCATGAGTGTTTGAGTTATATGAGCAGATTTTTGCAACCAAACAGGGTGGACGTCCTCTTTCAGAATATTACAGCATTCTTAAGAATCTTTGGGATCAACTGTTACAATACAAGCCCTTTACTACTGACCTTGAGCAACAAAAGCGACACTGGGAAGATTTTATGATTGCCTCTCTTTTCTTTGGGCTTGATTCTGATCTACGTGGCTTTAAAGATCAAATTCTTGCTAGTGAGACTCTACCTACAGCTGCCAATGCTTATTCTCGCCTCTTGCGATCATCTTTAGGCCATCATACTCAAGGTCAGGCCACTACTTCAGAAGCCTCTGCCTTGATCTCCACTGACACTGCTACAGGAGCTTTCCGTGGTAATACGCGTGGACGTGGTCGCTCTTCTTGAGGCTCATCGCGTGGTGGTCACTTTTCTCAAGGACGAGGGGATCGCAAATGCACTCACTGTGGTCGTACCAATCACACCGAGCCTTATTGTTGGGCCAAGTATGGTCGACCGGATCCAGCTCATCATGTGTCAGATGGTTCTACTCCTGTCACGTCTACCCAGTCGACACACACTGCTTCCGAACCTTCCAGTTCCAGCAATCATCTTGCTGCCCAACTTAGTGAGCTACTGCAAACTCTTCGGAAACCTCAGCCTTCTACTTCCACTGTTACCTTGGCAAATTCAGGTAATATTGCTTGTGTTGCTTTCATTTCACCTTCTTGGGTCATTGATTCTGGGGCAGACTGTCATATTTCTGGTAAATCCTCCTTATTCTCTCATTTAGATCCCATTAATCATCATGTCGTTTTAGCTGATGGATCTTCCCAACCTGTAGATGGACAAGGAGTTATTTCTCCTCATTCTTCAATTCATTTGCCTCATAGTCTTTATGTACCTAATTTTTCATTCAATTTACTTTCTGTTAGCCAATTGACCAAATCCTTACATTGTTCTATAACCTTTTCTCCTACCTCTTGTGTATTTCAGGACCTCAAGAACAAGAGGACGATTGGTTTGGGGCATGAGAAAGATGGGCTTTACTATCTTGATCCAGCCAGCTTTTCTATTGCTTCTTCATCTGCTTTGACTGCAATAGTCTCTCCACTCCAATGGCATTTTTGTCTTGGGCATCCCTCATTAAGTAAATTGAAGTCTGTCATTTCTTATTTAAGTCCTGTATCGAGTCTAGATTGTAAGGCTTGCCAGCTTGGCAATTATCACCGTAGTTCTTTTTCTAGTCATGGTGTCAGTCGTCAACCAGAACTTTTTGATTTAGTTCATATTGATATTTGGGGACCATCTCGAATTACTAGTATTAATGGTTATCAGTATTTTGTTATTTTTGTTGATGATCATTCTCACTTGACTTGGTTATTTTTTATGAAACAAAGGTCTGATTTGCCATACATTGTGACTCGTTTTTATAATGAGATTCTTACCCAATTTAACAAACGTATCAAAATTTTTCGATCAGATAATGCTTTAGAATACGTGCAATCTGTTATGGAAACCTTTTGTACTAATCGGGGTATTATCCATCAGACCACATGTATTCACACCTCCCAACAAAATGGTGTCGCCGAGCGCAAACATCGTCATTTGCTCGATGTTGCTCGTACTATGATGTTTAATATGCATGTGTCAAAACCTTTTTGGGGGGATGCTGTCCTCACTGCTTGTTTTCTCATTAATCGGATGCCATCTGTTGTGTTAGGTAACCAGTCTCCCTTTTCTATCTTGTATCTTGAGAGTAATTCTTTTCCTCTTACTCCTCGAGTCTTTGGTTGTGTGGCCTTTGTTCATATTCTGGATCCTGGTTTAGATAAGTTATCTCTTCGTTCTCAAAAATGCATTTTTTTAGGCTATTCTCGTACTCAGAAAGGGTACCGTTGTTATCATCCACCTTCTCGTAAGTATTTTGTGAGTGTTGATGTTACTTTTTTTGAATCCACACCCTTCTTCTCTGATTCTGTGACTCAATTATCCCATGACTTACTGTCTAGCATTCAGGGGGAGTCATATCCTACTCGTGAGGGGGAGACTAGTCAGGGAAACTCTATCCCTACATTACCTCTACCTCTTTCTCACCCTTTCGTACAGGAATCTCAGCAAAATCAGTTGCAGGTATACCAGCGGGATCAAAATAGACAAGTTGTTTCTTATGGCCCATCCAACTCGTCAGATTTGTTTGAGGTCCAAACCTCTGGTCCATCTCCCTCTCATGATGATTTACCCATTGCTCTGCGTCGATGTAAGCGTTCTTGCACCCAACATCCTATTGCTAAATTTGTTTTATATCATCGTGCTTCTCCTTGTTTGTATTCTTTTATTTGTGCCTTGTCTTCAGTCTCCCTTCCAGTCTCATATCAAGCAGCATTGTCTTCACCTGGGTGGAAGTGTGCCATGGACGAAGAAATGGAGGCACTTTATACAAATTATACTTGGGACCTAGCCGAATTACCTTCCGGGAAGAAAACAGTGGGCTGTCGTTGGGTTTATAACGTCAAGTATCTTCCGGATGGTTCAGTTGAGCGGCTTAAAGCACGCCTTGTTGCCAAAGGCTATACTCAGACTTATGGCGTTGATTATCTAGAGACTTTCTCTCCAGTTGCTCGTCTCAATTCAGTTCGCATTCTTCTTGCTGTGGCTATAAGTCGATCTTGGCCCCTTTACCAGCTGGATATTAAAAATGCTTTTCTTCATGGTGAACTCCACGAAGAGGTTTATATGGATCAACCATTAGGCTATGTGGTTCCTGGGAGTGAACACTTGGTCTGCCGGTTACGTAGGTCCTTATATGGTCTGAAACAATTCTCTCGTGCTTGGTTTGATCGCTTCAGTGATGTTCTACTCAAGTATGGTCTGCAGCGGTCTACCTCAGATTATTCTGTCTTTACTCTGCACTCTTCTACTGGTACAATTGTGTTGATTGTATATGTTGATGACATTATTATCTCGGGTGATGACGCTGCAGGCATTGCTAATTTAAAAACTCATTTGAGCCACCACTTTCACACCAAAGACTTAGGTGCCCTTCGCTACTTTCTTGGTATTGAGATAGCACGATCTAAAACAGGACTTATGCCTTCCCAGCACAAGTATGTTTTAGATCTTTTATCAGAGACTGGCTTAATTGGTTCCCGGCCTGCTGAAACTCCCATGGATGCCTCTGTTAAACTGGATGCGACTACTGGCTCACCATTTTCTGATGTGAGTCGATATCGACGTCTAGTAGGGAAATTGATTTATCTCACAGTCACTTGTCCTGACATTACTTATGTGGTCCATCTTGTCAGTCAATTTATGCATACTCCTCATGACACCCACTTTGAAGTAGTATGTCGTATTTTACGTTATTTGAAGGGTGCTCCCGGTCACGGTTTGTTTTATCGTCCTTCTTCTCTGTTGGTGATTGGTTATAGTGACGCTGATTGGGTTGGTAACCGTGATGATCGAAGGTCCACTTCGGGTTACTGTACCTTTGTTGGCAATAATTTGGTTACTTGGCGCAGCAAGAAACTACAAGTTGTGGCTCGTTCAAGTGCTGAGGCTGAATATCGTGCTATGGCTCATACTGCCTCTGAAATGTTCTGGGTTCGTTCACTACTTCGTGATTTTGGTGTCGATGTTCTTACTCCTATGGCTATGCATTGTGACAATCAAGCTGCCATCTTTATTGCGAATAATCCTGTGTTTTACGAACGTACCAAACACATTGAGGTTGATTGCCATTTTATCCGAGACTTGTTACTTCGTAATGAGCTGAGCACTCCATTTGTTCGATCTTCTTCTCAATTGGCTGATCTTCTCACAAAACCATTGCCTCGGTTTTCATTCTAGAATCTCTCATCCAAGCTGGGCATTTTTGACTTATATGCTCCAGCTTGAGGGAGAGTGTTAGAATTTAGGGGTACTATGATTTTATTTCCTATTTGATTTGATATAGGATTAATTAGGTTTGATATGATATTTCCTTATCTTGGTTTCTTTCCTTATGCAATGTAAGTTTTTGATTATAAATAAGACCTTAGGGAGAAGAGAGAATTAACTTCACTCTCTCCTTTTCTTCCTTTTTTTCTTTCAACTATAACAAAAGAATAAAAATAATTTATTTACTTTCTCTTTTATTTATTATGTAAAAATTAATTTTTTATTTATATCAATGAGAAAGTAATTTATTTATCTCTATTTAGATACACAATAATGTTAGTTGTATTTTCTAGATAAGACTTATTCTTAAACTCTTATGTTTTTGTATGACGTAATATTTTTTTATGTGTCGTATCCCCGTACTCATATCTACAGTTTGAACACTTTTTTAGCCGAGTTCTCATATTCTAAAATATAGATATTAAGTGAATTTGACATCCGGATACATACCCAAGTCCGGCACCCACCCCTGAGTCTGAGTAACATAGATGAATACTCTGCTGAATTCTGTGGGGGAGATGAAAACAAGCTTCTAGCGTGAAGCAATTTTGTTCCAACCTCCCATTTGTATACGTAAATAAAGAGAGTTGACTAATTACATAGATAGCTGATATTACAAGAAGTGCAATTGCTTTAGAAGATAATGCCTTTTGCAGTAATGCCCTCTGGAATTTATCCAGTTTGAGGTGAGTGCCTTGTGCATTTGCCTACTTAGATCAGATCTTTGCTGGTGGATTTTGAGATCCCTTGGTATTTCTATTTGTCTTAACTCTGTTCTATCATTGATTAAATAAATCAAATTGATTTTTGGCATTAAAATGCTTAATCATATTGTCCCATTTTTACTATGCTTTCAGGTATACAAGTTTCATCCAACCAGTGACAACATCAAAACTGTACAACGATGTAGATCCTTGTCTCTGTGCATTCTATTGTGTCAATGTCTTCTATTATAAGCATGTCACAGAAAAGCTACTTTTGGTTATGTTACAGGTTAAGTCACACAAAGATCTTGTGCATTTTGAAACTGCTTATGTTGTCAAATTGCATCGTGTTGCAAGGCTTGCACCCTCCCAACCCGTAAGTTCTTCCTTCCGGATCATATGTTGACAGAAATTTCTTAAACAGTTGTGGGTTTGTGGTTTATGAACTTAAAAGCTTCGGTTCAGAAAATTACATACACTGTTTGTACTTGCATAGGTCTTCACATTTACTCATCCAGAGTACTCAGCCACAAAAAGCAATCAACGCTACAAAAAGCTTCGGTTTGAGATACCCCATGACACTGGATCAGCCATGGTTCATGGTATGTGGTGCCTAACCGCATCATTGTTTTCCACTGCTATCTGAGAGAGATTTTACTAAATTAAAGTGTTGATGACACCTGCAGAACTTTGACAAACTTGAATATGAGTTTTACTTCTACATTGTTGACCAAAATGTTGGACAACTTTAGATTAGTAACATAGGATGGAAACTCTATTGTAAAATTTTCAAGAAGTCTATGAAATGGATTTTATTGGCCTTGCTAGCAGATATTTGGATTCTTAAATTATAGTGTTTGTACTTTTAAAATCAGAGATAATAATTTGTCTTGAAGGAGGAAGTTTGTCTCGAAGGAGCAAGCAATGGCAAAAGAATAAGAGTTTGTTATGCTTGCACACACAGCATTGGTTAGCTAGTGCAGTAGAGAGCCAAGATGTACATGCTCGTTGCTCATCACCAGAATTCATTTGCCCAAATTTTTTTTAATGTCTATGCTTGTAGCTTATAACCAAAATTCATGCCCAAATTTTTTGTTTCTGACTTAATATTTCCTCAAGGTGAGGCAATATCAAAAAATAATTCAGATGTTACAGAGATATAAAATCCTGGACACATAAAAAGTGAACAAGTATGGATCGTCAAGAATTTAATGCAATAGGGCATAAGTATTGCACCATTGCTCAAGTAGTTCTTACTCTTGGATACTCAGAGTATCTGTGAGTTGCAATATTTACATATATATATTGTTCATGTGTTCTTTTTAAGTGAATGAAAAGAAGGCCTCTCTTGGATATGTGCATATGTGCTTTATTATAATGCCTATGTAAGCTATTGATCTGCTGGTGGTACAACATCTTGCACTGTATGTCCAATCAGAATCCATATCTGACAGTGTTCCTTGTTCCCAGTAGTATTCTGTACTTTCTAGTAATGATGCAGATGAGTTGAAAAATTGGGAAACGGTCACTAAGCTTATTCTAAAATGTAAATTAATTAAATCAATAATCAAATAAAAAAACAAGAAAAACAATTTTTGTGTGCAAAAAAATCCATCTAGATTGGGTTGATCGGTAAATCAATCTGAAATGGGGTGAGGTGTAGATGTAGATGAGAAATCGGTACTTGAGCAAAAGCTAAAACATTAGGCTTTTCACTAGTTTTTATTTTTTATTTGTTAAAATTGGAAAAGAAATGAAACTAGCTGACTAGTTCAACGGGTTAGAACTGAAGCCATCTTTCGGTAAGTCTTGAGTTCAATCCCATGGGGGCTCCTCCTTAGGGTTAGCCTGAGACAACTAATTTGTGTCATCTTGAAAATGCAGGCCAATGCTTTCCTCCAAAATTTTCTATGGAACTAGTTGTCAATTTGAAATATCGGAACTTGGAATATTGGAACTTTAACAGGGAAATCTATGGAGGTTGTTGACACCATGATGCGAAGGAGGATCCATATTATGTGTCTTCAAGAAACCAAGTGGGTGGGAGAAAAGGCTAAGGAACTAGACACTTCAGGATTCAAACTTTGGAACACAGGGAAGGTTAGAGCAAAAAATGGGGTCGGTATTATTGTGGACAAGACTTGGAAGAATAATGTGGTGGAGGTTAAAAGGGTAGGAGATAGGATCTTATCCATAAAAATAGTCATTGAACATGAGACTTTCAATATCACAAGTGCCTATGCACCACAAGTAGGTTTGGGGGAACAAGAGAAGGTTAGATTTTGGAAAGATTTGGAAGGGTTAATGCAAGGAATTCCGCAGGACGAGAAGATTATTTTAGGTGGTAATTTTAATGGTCATGTTGGAAAAGAAGCGGGACAGTATGCTGGATCGCATGGTGGTTTTGGCGTAGGGGTACTCAATGAGGAGGGGAAATCCATTCTGGACTTTACTATGGCGTATGACCTCAAGATTGCAAATACTTGTTTTAAGAAGAGGGAAGAACATCTAATTACATACAAGAGTGGGGTCTCAAGCTCACAAATAGATTTCTTTTTGGTAAAAAATTCAGACAGAAGAATTTGTAAGGATTGTAAAGTCATACCTGGAGAGAGCTTGACCACACAGCATAGACTTTTGGTTCTTGATGTGTAGGTCAAGAGTCAGAAACATAGAAGTAGACAAGTTATAAGCTCAAGGATCAAGTGGTGGCAACTTAAGGATGACAAACTTTTGGTTTTTCAGAGAGCTAATGGAGGAAAGAGTTTGGGAGTTACAAGGGAGTGCTAATAGTATGTGGGAAGAAATGGCCAATGGGATTCGGAAGGTAGCCAAGGCAGTTTTAGGTGAATCAAAGGGATTTGGACCTAAAGCTAAAGATTCATGGTGGTGGAATGAAAATGTTTAGGAGAAGATTAAAATTAAAAGAGAATGTTTTAAAGCTTTACACTTTGGTAACAATACGGTAAATTGGGAAAAGTATCGAGCGGCCGGAGCTGAGACAAAGAAAGCAGTGAGTGAGGCTAAATCTAAAGCTTTTGGGGGGTTTTACCAAGCTTTCGGTACAAAAAGTGGCGAACGGCAGATCTATAAGCTTGCCAAAAGCAGGAAAAGGAAAACAAGAGATTTGGATCAAGTGAAATGCATCAAAGATGAAGAAGAAAAAGTCTTGCTGATAGACAGAGATATCAAAGAAAGATGGAATAGTTATTTCTACAAGCTTTTCAATGACGGACAGATGAGTATAGACATGGAAGGCCTAAACACTCAAAAGGAGGAACAAAACTTTGCTTTCTATCAGAGAATTCGGGAAGTAGAGGTAAAAGAAGCACTTAGGAAGATGGACAATGGTAAGGCTGTAGGTCCGGATAACATACCCATAGAAGTGTGGAAGAGGTTAGGAGAGCAAGGTATTCGTTGGCTCACTAAGTTGTTTAATGAGATTTTAAGGTCCAAGAGAATGCCAGACGAATGGAGGAAGAGCACTCTGATACCTATCTACAAGAACAAAGGAGATATTCAGAACTGTGAAAACTACTGAGGGATCAAACTCATGAGCCATACTATGAATCTTTGGGAAAGAGTGATTGAGTACAGATTAAGACAAGAGACTCATATATCAGAGAACCAATTTGGATTTATGCCAAGAAGATCAACAATGGGGGCTATATACCTTTTGCGAGGTTTGATGGAAAGGTACCAGAGTAAAGAGACAGACTTGCACATGGTTTTCATTGATTTAGAAAATGCTTATGATCGGGTGCCACGAGAAGTTTTATGGAAGGCATTGGAAAAGCAAGGTGTTTGTATAGCTTATATTTGTGCTATAAAGGATATGTATGAGGGAGCAACAAGTGTTAGAACTCCTGGAGGTATGACTGAAGATTTTTCCATAAAGATAGGGTTGCATCAAGGGTCATCCTTAAGCCCATACCTTTTAACTTTAGTTTTGGACGTACTTACTAGACATATCCAAGAGGCAGTGCCTAAATGTATGCTTTTTGCGGATGATATAGTTTTAGTAGAGGAGTCGAGAGAGGAAGTTAATGCTAAACTTGAGGTGTGGAGAGAAACTTTAGAATCAAAGGGTTTCCGTTTAAGTAGGAGCAAGACAGAGTATATGGAATATAAGTTTAATAAGAGACGAGCTAGTAATAATTTGGAGGTAAAAATTGGAGAGCACAGCATACCAAAAGTGTCAAGGTTTTGATATTTTGGATCAATTTTACAAAGTGACGGAGAAATTGATGGGGATATCGTATATAGGATACAAGCTGGGTGGTTAAAATGGAGAAATGCATTGAGAATCATTTGTGACCGCAAGGTACCTAATAAACTTAAAGGAAAGTTTTACCGAACTGCTATAAGACCAGCTATACTCTATGGAAGCAAGTGCTAGGCACTGAAGGGACAACAGGAGCAAAAAACTGGTGTGGTAGAGTTGAGAATATTAAGATGGATGAGTGGACATACAAGAAAAGATAAGATTCGGAATGATTGTATTAGGGAGAAAGTTGGGGTTGCACCTATTGAGGAGAAAATGATAGAAACTTGGTTAAGGTGGTTTGGTCATTTGCAAAGAAGACCGCTAGAGGCTCCAGTGAGGAGAGTTGATCAAATGGTTTTTAGTCCAATAAGAAGAAGTAGAGGAAGACCTAAAAGAATACTTGGAGAAGTTATCAGAAGATATCTTATTATAAATGATTTATATCAAGATATGGTTTTTGATAGAACACAGTGGCACCGTGTGATCCATGTAGCCGATCCCACCTAGTGGGATAAGGCTTATGTTGTTATTATTATTATTATTTGTTATTATAGTTGTCAATTTGAAAACTATACGAGGCTTGTCATGTGGCTTTGAGAACTTTAGGCACCATTGTTAGTTTGTTAAACTTCAATACCCCACTGCAATTGGCTGCAAGAGGATTGTTTTCTCCTATAAAGCACGGATACTTCAAATTAGGCGCCGCACTCGTATCGGATATTTCGGGGACATGA
Source organism: Vitellaria paradoxa (assembly GCA_019916065.1). NCBI lineage: Eukaryota > Viridiplantae > Streptophyta > Magnoliopsida > Ericales > Sapotaceae > Vitellaria > Vitellaria paradoxa. Next base: position 20,132,331 of record CM034242.1, on the reverse strand, counting down.
ATACAGCTAGGATACGGCCGGATACGTATTGAATACGCCATGTGGCGTATCCTAATTTTTTATTTTAAATTTTGCATAAGATACGTCTGGGATACGGCTGGAATACGTCCAGGATACGGGAAGGATACTTCCAGGCTACGGAAAGGATATTTTCAGGATACGGCGGGGGTCCAAATGTGATATTTTAAACCTTTTTGGGGGTACAATTGATATGATAAAATTTTAGTAGGGCCAAACTATAATTAACTAAAATAGATTGATATGATTGAAGTTTGATCTAACTAAAATTTAGGAAATGAAAAAATTATTTTTATTTTGGGATATATGAAATTGTATTTGATACATTTTGTTATATTTGTGTTTTGGGTATGAATGATGTTGGTAGTTTTGAGTATGATGATGTTAATTTATGGATTGTATGGATTGAATAGTATTTTTCAAGCTATATACTTATTATTTATAAAATGTTTGGTAGTATATACATGCTATCTTCAAAATTATTTTAAATAAAATATATATTTTATTTTATTTTTTTGCTGTATCTTTGCTGTACCCATATCCTCATTTTTTGAAAATTCCCGTATCCCGTATCCGTATCCGTACCCGCTCCCGTATCCGTATCCGTGCTTCATTGGTTTTCTCCCTCTCATTTACTTATATGTAGCATATTTAGTGGTAAAAAATGTATTCACATGATATTAATTGTTAACTTGTTGCACCTGATTATTAGGGTTTGCTGGCTATTTTGATGCAATACTTTACAAAGACGTCCATCTCGGTATTGAGCCATCAACAGCAACGCCAAACATGTTCAGCTGGTATAATATCTATTCTATTTCTTTATGTGCATGAATCGCTATTTGATTCCAAGTCCATTGTCGTCGTGAATTGTATGGGATGTCATAAACACATGTACATGCTCTGTTAATGTTGCAGGGATTTTTTTATGGTCTAGGTGTACTACATAATTTTAGCTCTTAGATTATTTGCATTGCCCTTCCCTTATAGGCAGGAGCCTCGCGCACTAGGCTGCCATTTTCACTATAACTGTCAGGAGGTGGGCATCATTAGATGCAATGATAGTAGCTCAGTCTGTTAAAGAGTGTAAGAATACCAGAAGTTTAGATCTGCATCTAGTCAACTCCTTCTAGCACCCTTGATTAACAATGGCAGTCTATACGGAATCCCATTCACTCTTTGTACTGCCAATCCATTGAAGTTATATTCAAATTTAATTTTGTGCTCTGTTCATGCCTTGCCCCTGCATTGTTTTAGCTAAAACTTAATTTGCTAATTGGTAGTTCTGCCCACACGAGCATGGTTGGATGTTCAACACAGTATGGCTCATTTCTTTTTATCCTGCATGGTATATGAGTATTCTAAGATCCTATGGTCAATATTCTTTAGCTCCTTCCTCATTTTAACTGTATTTGGTTGTTGCCTCTTCCAATGATATTAGGTTTCCGATATTTTTCCCATTGAGGACTCCGGTGTGCATACGGCCAGGTTCTTCTTTAGAATTTCACATTTGGCGAAATTGTGGCTCAACCAAGGTAAAGCATTTCATTGCATCATTAGTTTTGTTTCTGAATTGCATCAAAATAGATGCATTGAAAGGATTATTATTACTATTTTTGGGTGGTAGGGGTGGTGAGAGGGGAACAAATTACATGTATTTCATACCTAGATGCATATAAAGTATATTATGTTCTAAAAATGCTCTTAGTACTCAATTCTGCTGATATTTGCAATATCATATTTGATTTTTTTTGCTTAGTTGAGTTGAGCTACGTTAAAGCAGAAAATGGTAGGAAGCTGCATTTCTCTATATTTGGAACTGGTCTGACATGGGTTGTTTTCGACCTTTTGGTTGCGGCTGAATTTTGCAATGCAGGTTTGGTACGAATGGTGTGTAAGTTATCCGAGTGCATCTCCTATTCACAACAGCAGTGGTCGTTCATATTGGGTTGGCCTCTAGAGGACTAAATTTTAAAGCGGAAGCACTGGAAGAGAGATCCATATTTTGATGCATGTGTAGAAAGCCTCTTTACATGGTTCAATCCATTGGCCTCTCAGGCAATATATCAGTAGTGTACAATTATTGGAATAATTTTTTTGATTATTTGTTCATTGTATCATGACTGTCGTCTATAGTCTTTGTTACATAACACTGGGAATATTGTGTTTGTTCATTGTATCATGATTATTGTCCATTGTCTTTGCTACGTAACACTAGGAATATTGTGTTGGATTATAAGGATGTTGTCTAGGAGATTATGCATTTACAATCATTGGGTGGGATTGGTGAAGTGTGGATTAAAGTGGTGGGTCTTCAATTACATTTGCGGAACAAGGCTTTAAGGGTGTTTTTTTTTTTTTGGGGGGGGGGGGTTTGGTATTCGTGGGGGACTTGTAGATGTTGATGGTAAGGGTGGAGGTGGGGGATGGCTCAGAGTAAAGGTGGGCCAAGACTTTGAGCCCAAAAGGAAACTATTTCAAGCCTTGTAAATGGGGCTTTAAAGAAATTGGGTCGTGTCATTGTTCAGAGTCCCAAGTGGGGAGTCTGATGACAGCCGGGCATTGAGGGAGCCCAATTAACAAGTTAATAGGGGGTTATCATGAGTGACCAAAGCTGGTCGGTCTAATCACTTTGATCTAAGCCCATCCTCGGGTAAGTCTTGCTGCCCCCCGCTCCCCCCCCCCCCCCCCCCCCGGGGGGGAGCATTATAACAATTTGATATTATGTTATCAAGGAAGGCAAAGATAGTGAGTTGGAATGTGAAGGAACAATTTGATATTATGTTATCAAGGAAGGCAAAGATAGTGAGTTGGAATGTGAAGGATTGAAACCCCCCCCCCCCCCCCCCCCCCCCGGGGGGGGGGGGAGGAGAAAATGATCAAGATGGCCATAAGGAAATGGGAGCCAAATATGTGTGTTTGCAGGTAACCGAATTGGCTGTAATTGATGATTTTGTAGTTAGAAATTTATGGGGGGCAATTGGGTCTAAAGACTGAGGGGGCTACTTGGGGGTACTAGTTATGCGAAAAACAAGCATTTGAGCTAGTTGGCAGTGAGGTGGGTAATTATACAGGGAGGTGTTGTTTTAAGGGGGTGGATGATAGTGTGGAATGGGCTTCTATGATTCTACAGACTACTCATTGACTTCTTGATGGGGTTGGGTGATAGTGTAAGGTGGGAGTTCCCTTGGTGCGTGGGAGAAAATTTTAATATGGGAAGAAGCTCATCAGAGAAGACAGGGAGTAGGGGTAACCTCGGCCAGGCGAGGAAATTTGCTGAGCCTATAGATGAGTTGGACAAATTGATCTCTAAATAGAGGGAGGTGCACTTGGTCAAACTTGAAGGGCAAATCTTGCATTGATAGTTTTCTAGTTTCAGTATAATAGGAGTGCTTTCCAGTAGTTATTCGATCATTACTCCTAAGAGTTTCTTTGGAGCACTTTCTCATTCTTTTAGATGGAGGAGGAGTTAGAGAAGGGCCTATGCTTTTTAGATTTGGGAGTATGTGGCTCAAAGGTAGGGGGCTTGAAAGAAAAAATTCCAAATTGGTGGGCCGGTTAGCAATTATCAGGACGTGTAGGCGATGTTTTCAGTAAGAAGCTGGGTTGCCTCAAGGTGGATTTGATCAAATGGAAAAGGGAAGAGTTTGGAAGGATTGAGGTCGGGAAGACTACCATCATAAGGGGAGATTGTAGAGTTGGATAAGTGGGACAAGAGAGGGACTCTAATCGAGGATGGTTTTTGTATACAAGAGGGAAGAAAATAGAAGAGCTTAGCCACGAGCCAAATTTGAAAAGTGGGGCTAGGAGTCCAGAACCTTTTGGTTAAAATAGGGCGATTGCAATTCCCAAGTTTTTCGTAGGATGGCAAATGCGTTATAGGAGAGAACGAAATCTCCATGTTTTGTGTGGATGGGTATCATATTACTTAGGAGGAGCATATGAAGAAGAGTATTCTAAATCTTTACGAAAACTTCTTTATAGAAAAGGAGAGGTGGAGGAAGTGGGATGATCTTGGCCCTTCAATCACTTAATGGAGATAAAGTCCCGGGACTGATAGGTAGCCTAATTGTATTGTGTATCTCTATCACCCCTGTTGGAATCAAGAGCGTAGCGGAATAGGTTTAAAAAAAAAAAAATTTGGATCGATCATGTATAAAAAATTATAAACTTCATTATATAATTGTATTTAAAATACAAAAGTGAAATTAAATTAATATACAAAACTAACATTTTGTTATTTGATTTGATCTTGGTTTCTTGAACTTTTTTTTTTTTTGACGGTTAAGACGCCTATTTATAATTGAATTTCAACCCCAGTTTATTGAAATAATTTTACAAAACACTTTATTCACTCTTTAGTTCTGCAATTGAGCTCCTCTACTAGATATTGAGACAATTAGAATTAAGAAGCTATCCAATTCTAATTGATACATCTCTCTATATTCTAAGAACTATTATTCTAATCATTTTGCGTTAATCACCATCTTAATAACATATTATTAAGGCGACCGGATCCGGATTTAATGATTAGTTAATATTCTTAAGATGGATAATATCCTATCTCCAATGAGATTATAGATTCCTTATTGATAGTGTATGTTCCCTAGTTTTATGTAATGATTTCTCAAAACATTGAGGTGTTGGCATAATGATAATCAACATCACTCCTAATGAATTAAAGTTATCATTACATAAAATAGTGTCCATTACTATATTAGAATTTAGAGCAATTGCTTAGAGTGAACATAAGAAATACATCAATGTGGATAGCATAGCTTAGATGTGCTTCTTATAATTGTCCTGTTCAGTGTCTTTCACATCAACACTTTAGATTCGAAGTCCACTAAGATTCAAAGTTCACTACTCTAATGATTGAGATAAATCATTTTATCATATAGAAATCTAAAATGTTACAATCTTTTAGTTGAAATATCTTTATCTAAACACTGACTGTGAACAAATTTAGATTGATTAATACTTAGATTCACATCTCCTGTGTATGAAATACTTTCATGCACAAATTAAGTTCATTAATCAATCAAGTATTACATTCATTATATGAAATATATGCATCTGTAAATAATAAAGAAAATTTTAGATAAACTAAATAATAATTCTTTACTAAAATAAAATCAGTTCATCATTTAATATATGATTTTAGAGCATACATCCCAACACCCCCACCCCCCAAAAACTGGCTGTGATACTTAAAAGTTGACATTTTTCAAGTTTCTAATGATTTCCATCAAAATGTGCAATTTGTGAGGGGCATCAATGCCACTTTCATATCCTTGATTCTAAAGAAGAATGGGGTAGCAAATCTCAGGGATTCGGTTAGCTAAGATCATGGCTAGGTCTCAGCTAACCGAATCAAGAATGTTTTGCCACCTTTGGTCTCAGAGACAGAATGCCTTTGTCGAGGGGAGAGACAAATTAATAAAAAAGTACAGAGAAGCATAAGAAAGAATTAATAGAGCCCAAACAGATTGATCATTTTTTTAATGGATTTAAATAATATGTTTTAAAGCAACCAAAAGTAAAAATATTTCTAATCTGTCGCGCATAATTTTTCTAGAAAAAAATACTTCTAAATAGGAAAAAATATGTAGAAAAAAGTTAGCATTTTTGAAAAGTAAGAATTGTTTTTTTTTTTTTAAAGCCTGTACGTGATTTCTAGGGTAAGAAAATATTAGATATATTCGTATAACCAGGTCGGAAAAGTTAGAAATCTTTTCACTTTTGAGAGCTTGTAGGCATAAGATAATCCATGTACCTGTGAAAACAAAACTATTATTATTATTATTATTATTATTATTTTATCCTTATACAATTTGTAGAGTAAAAAAATATGTAGGGCAAATTAGTACAATTATGCAAGAGAAATTATACTTTTTAACCCATACATAACCAATTTTTTATATATATTCAAGCATTTTTTCTTTTTCTTTGTTTTAATATGATTTATTTGTTTAAAAACTACTAAACAAAAAAAAATTAAATTTTGATAAAAAGTAATCATATAGGGGGGAAAAAAGTTAAATTAGGACTAGCTATCCATATTTATTAAACGTTTACAAAGATTCAAAATGCTTCTGAAAAGAAAAAATAATTGCGAGGTACACTAATCATTCAATTCAAAGATTTTTTATTTTTAAAAATAAAAAAAAATAAAATATGCGTGTTGAGGATACTTTTTACTCTCTAGTGGTTACTAATTCAAGCCTCCTCAAAGTTAATAGATGGTTTACTCGATTGTTAACTCCAAGATCCCAAGATTAGTTGAGAAGTGTGTAAGTTGACAAAAATACCTTAAATATTAAAAAAAAATAAATTAAATTATGTATGTGATTGGTTTTTAAACTAAAATTTTTCAATCAATTTCAAATGAGGTATTGTTTATTTATTTATTTTTTTTTTTGACTAAAACTATTGTTGTCAGGTCTTATCTTATACTACTTTTGATTAGAGCATTATTTTGGCCATCATGCTATTAGAATATGCCAAACTCAACATATATTTCTCTATTAATTAGTCAATTGCTGTTCTGTGTGGTGTTATTTATTTGTTCTTGGTTTTTTTTTTTTTTGTTGGAGGGGGTCCATGCGTATGGCATTTATTTCATTCAAAAAATTTACTAGCAAAAGTTTTACAGTGTATTATTAGTGGGATTTTCATTAATTTTCTCAGAATTTAGTAATCTTTTGTCCATGACTACAATGTTAAACAGTGGCTTGATGCTGATTGTGGGATTTTGTCCTGATGTTTGATTATTAAATTTTCGCTTTATATGTTAATTTCTCGATGAAAGCAAATGCGAAAGCCATTGTAAAAAATAAAGATAATTCCTTTCAAAGTTGGAGATCTATCATTTTTTTATTTGTTTTTTAATTACTCCTCTATATATATATATTTATTAATCTGTCCAAAATATATATATATATATATATATATATATATATATACTAAAATACATATATATTTTCAACTTTTTGTAGCATATGTATATTTTTTCCATTCAAATAATGAAATTGGCAATCTATTAATTAATTTCCAAGAGAATTAATTTATATCTAATGATGCATGTGACTGCATAGAAATTAAAAAAAAAAATGTTTAAATTGCTTACATGATTTTTTTTTTGAAAGGTAAAGTTTTTTGCTTTGTTTTTTTTTTACAAGGAGGAGGGGAAAGACTCGAACTCGAGTCATGAACGATGAGCGAGCAGGAGAGACTCTTAACCACTGAGTTACAAGCCACACTCAAATTGTTTACATGATAATTCCCGCTTGCTTAAGAATAAATTAATTATAAATTAAATAAATAAATAAATAAACAAATAAATAAAAGTTCATTTTATTGGCCTTTTTTAAAGTCTAATTTTAAATTACCACCAATTAATAAAAGACGAAAAGCTTATCTCAATGTATTGAATAGAAAGAAAGTTCAAACCAGATAGTCATTTATCTATTTCATACAATAAGTGAGCATGGGCACAGTCTTCAATGTTTTTTTTTTTTTTTTTTAATGGCAAAATTAGAAAGCCCCTCTAGGTTTTGATTTATTACTATTTATTACAATTTTACCCTTCTGCATCATTTTTTTAATCTATTTTTACGAATTATATTCTTTTCATTTGTATTTCTGATTTTTTTCTTCAAAGTTATGATTTTCTTCTATTTCTATTCTATCATCTATATATCTATTTCTATTCTACATAATAAGCGGTAATATTTTTCTAGGATTTCAATAATAATTTTATCCTTACTTTTCATCTACATCTACCAAAATTGCTCTTTGCATATTGTGAATATGCTTATTTAAGATTTTAGTGGATTTTTCAGTCCATTACTTTTTAATTTTGCCCATACTTTTTGTTTATATATGTTAGAATTATCCTTAACATATTTTGAATATATACATATATGTTAATTTTTTTGATTGTATCATGGACTTGATTTTGTCATAGATTTTTTTTTTTTAAGAAAACAAATTAAATCAAAAGTTTCTTCCCATATTCAATTTTTTTAATACTTTACTCGTGTCTTTTTATCTCTTACTCCTGTGCTAAAGAGAGAGAGAGGGGGGAGGGAGAGGGAGAGGAAGAGGAAGAGAGAGAGAAAAAATAGGGTTCAAAATTTTTTTCTTATTTAGATTGTGTCTGGATCAAGATTTTACTCCAAGAAAAAAAAAAAAGAGTAAAGATTTAATTTTTTTCCTCTTATTTAAGTTATGATACAAAATATAAAAAGTGCATAAAATTTAAAAATAAAAATTAATTAAATTAAAAAATTTAATATATTTTTAATGCCTTTTATTTAATTTTTTAAAAATCCAATCAGATAAATTGATCCTGGGTACTATTCTAACTTTTCTTCCCATTTGTACCTGCCATTTCTACTGACTTGAAATTTGATTGCGTTTTTCTGGTAGGTAACGCAAATTAGATATTATTTTGTCATGCTATTGCTTTTATTTCTAAGAGGACCCCCTTTTTTGGCTTCTTTCAAAAGGAAAGAGAACAAAGGCAGAGAAATTAACTTAGAGCTTTCTATCAGAAAAATGTGTGAATCTCGTTTACAGTTTAACTTCTGGGTTTTTGATTTTCGTGTTTAAGTTATAAACACCTCAACCATTTCCAGTTAATTTTCCATTTGATGCTCTAAATTGTAATACAAAACATTCGAAGAAATTAAAAGCGGTTAATTTTTCGCATACTAATATTAATAGGAAGGTAAGTTTTCCCTAGGTGCTGCTCTAAATTGTCTCCTTTTCTGACGCAAGGTCAGAACTTGTATGACAAAATGTGGAGTTGTAGTCCATTACAGTTATTAGGAGGTGTACAATTGCAATGGCCATTTACTTATGGGAGATTGTGCTTCTCTCATTGGTTACTCTCTAGTTCTCTTTACCTAATAGTTGTCAAAGGCCCGTTCAACAAAACGGTCAATTTTTAATTTTTGTGTATAATTTTTTATTTTTTAATTTTCATTGTAGAAAAAAAACACAAAAATTTGAAAACATATTTAGTCACAATAGTTGTTGGTTGTTAGTTATAATATTCGGAGAATGGCTTGCGATGGTAGGTGGCGACGGGAGGTAATGGCTGGAGGTTGGTGGCTGGTGGTGACGGTGGTGGTGGCAGTAATCAGAGGTATTGGCAGCAGCAACGACAATGGCAGTGATAATCGGTGGTGATAGCAGCGACTCTAACATTTTTTTGAAGATATTCATTTCATATCATGTCTTGTCTTTTTTTTTTTTTTTTTATTACCACACATTCATATTAGTATTTTTATTTATGTTACAATCATCTTATGATGGTATTGTTTCTTAATGGCTCGACATTATGTTCTATAAAATACAATTGGCCTTACAATTATTTTATAAATTTTTTCTTTTTAATTTAGTAGGTATTCTTCGATCATATAAGATACTCGAGATACTTATCGAGAAATTTAATTTATCATTCAAATTAGTGTAGAGTACAATTTAAGTAAAAAATTATAAATATATATTATATATTTTCATTTTAATGTTGATTAAGACAATGTATTTAACATGTCATGCCCACATTTTATATAGGAAACAACAAAGAAAGAGAGAGAGAGAGATTTTCTTACGAGGAGTTGGATAAAAAAAATAATAATTTTCATTTATTATCAGTTCTATAAAGGTCCAACGAATAAAAAAAAGTAAATTCAAGACGTAAGACCAAAAATTTTCAAGTACAATATGAGATATTTTGCTACGATCTAAAAAGTCCTAGCTTGGGCTAGTAGGTAATGGTATGAAAAAGTATTATACTAGTACAAAACACACAGTGGCACCGTTTGGTTTGTCAAAAATTAACAAAAATTTTTAAAAATTTTTAAAAATCTCTAACACATTTTAGCTATCTCGTATTTTGTGAAATATGTATAAATTTCTATATAAATCTATATATTCCACTAAATTTTTACAAACTCCAATAATTTTTCAATAAATTTCAACAAATCTGATATAAATCCATATGAATGGACTGAAAAAACCGTTGTTGTCCCAAATAGCAACACTAGAGGTGGGTGAATAGGGTTGTTTAAAAATTTTGCAAATAAAAATTTCAATCCTAAAACAAATATGTCAAAATGAATATGAAATGCACCAAAAAAATTATTCAATATTTGTGAATGAAGAGTGAGTGCTAGTGTTTGCAATAAATATAAAGAGAAGGGAAGACAAGCAAACACAATCGATTTATAGTGGTTCGGCTTCAATGTTGCCTACATCCACTCCCCCAAGGCCTTCCTTAAGATTTTTCCACTATTCTTTGAAGAGCTTATTACACACTAACTTCCCAAGGTGTTAGAAACTTTTCCCAAGGTGCTAGAAACTTTTCCCAAGCGATTTTATCCCCAAATCACTCACACAAGTCTCTCTCAAAGAAAGTCTCTCATTTTGGTTCTAACACTTGAACCAAAACCAATAAGAGCTCACCCAACTCTCACAAATTAAAAGGGCTTTAAATTTCCCTTTCTTACAACAACAATGATGAGTTTAAAACTCAATCAAATCAAAAAGAAACTCTCACAAGTTGAATATGAAAGATGAAGCATAAATGTGAGAAGAAATCACTCTATGTTTGCAAAGTTATGGAATTTCTTGTATCTCTTTGTAAGCACTTCTTTCTTGCCTTGTTCATCCTCCTGAATCTGAGTTTGAGACTCTATTTATAGATGAAAAACTCCAAATGGCCGTTACTAAGTGGAAAGACACTTTTGCCCTTGAAAGAAATTGAATTTCCTTGCTTCCAATGTTGTCTTTCAGATTCAGATTTTCTGAGATATATTTGTGACCGTTTTTCACGCTCATAACGTTCAAATCTGACATTTCCTCAGAGTAAAGAATTTGTAGATATATAAGTTAGCTATCATATGTCAAATTTTGAGTTTCATCCAACGGTTAGATAGTAAGATATGGCTTCTGAACCAAGACCAGCTTCTGATAGCTTTTTCTAACATTCTGAATCTGTGTTTCCCGTTTAAACTTCTGTTTCATCATGATACTTTTAGAATTAGAAGAAACTTAAACTACAAAAGTTGTAGCTTTTTAAGTCTTCTTTTCACACACCAAAAATCAAAATTTTTAAAGCTGTAGAGTATGAGTTATGTCTCAAAAACTAAGACTAGCTCCAGAATCCAGAATTAAAAACGTTTCTGTAATGACTAATATTTCAACTCATTTTTTGACACCGTAACTTCAGATCCACAAAATTGTCCCTTTGGTAAAGTTGTAGATATAGAAGTCTAGTTTTCTATATTAAAATTTCATGATAATTGAACGGTTGGATCTTAAGATATTATCTATATACTGACATGTGCCTGATTTCTCTGTTTACCCGAGTTAACCTCTAGTTTAAATCTTCATCTTACTTTGATTTCTATTACTCCCAACTTTGAAATTCCTTTATTCCTTCCTCCAAATTATGTGAAAATATCTAAAAATAATATCAATCTCTTCCAACTCTATTATCTTGAATCTATCAAATGAATTGTAACATTTCATACAATGTCTTTGAAAATTAATTGTGAAAATTTAATTCAATATTTGTTATCATCAAAATCAATTATAAAACTAATTTTATAAACCTTGGGCCAACAACCGTTCTCATAGTTTCTCTCTCTAATTTTTTTTACGTAAAAGTCAAAAAGTTCAACAAATTTTAAAAAATTTTAACATAAATCCATGAGAATGAATCTAAAAAACTATTCCCATAATTTCTTTTTTCAACTTCTTATCGCAAAAGTCCAAAGGTTACACAACTTTAAAAAAATTCTAACATAAATCCGTAAGAACAGGCCTAAAAAACTGTTTCTACGGTTTCTTTCTCTAACTTTTTATCGAAAAAATTTAAAAGTTACACTATTTATCTCCAAAAAAATGTAATTTGGATTAGAAACATCAAGCGCCAAAAGTTATTTTAAACCATAATTTTTTTTTATTTTTTATCACTCCAAACATTGTCAATAGTTACTATCGTTTTTCATTTGGTATAATAGAAAAAAAAAAAATTACCCCATGCAATAGGGTTTGGTTTAGGAACTTTTAGCCATTTTTTTAAATTTTATTTTGTATTATATGATTTTTTTATCCAAAATTTACTTTTTCTATTCACTGATAGCTTTTACATATACTATTTATATCCATTAAAAATACAAAAAATGCTGTCAAATACGAACTTAAAGGGAAATCAACTTTTTCATTTGTAAGTAAATTATTCAATTTTTAATCATAATTTTTTTGCTATGTTTTTTTTTTTTTTAATGAATGTGAATAAAATGACTAAAAGTTATGAAATAAAAAGGAAAAATTATATTTTAGTGAAAAAAATCGTACAAGATGAACATAAGATGGAAAAAATTGTTAGCTTAAAGTTAGTAAACCAAGCCTACAAACCTGAAAAATATCTATACTGCGGTAGAGCGAGTACCAAGATTTGATAAAAGTTTTATTTTTATAAAATAGCAGTTTTGGTGAAATTCTTATTTTTTAAATTGTCAAAAATATCTTTAAAACTAAAATACATATATACATGTTAATTTTAAAAGGTAAAGATATAATATTTTTTTTACAACATTTTCAAATTCAAAAATTTTAAATTTAAATTCAAATTAAAAAATTCAGTCATCCTATTCAAATTTAAAAATAGTTTAGATGTTTTCTACTTTATAATTATTTTTATCCTTTTTATATTGACAAAAATAACTTAAAAACTAAATACACGTACACGTGTTAGTATAGGTATTTCCTATTTGATAGTCTTTATATATCTATCAAAATATATATTTATACTATTACAAAAAGTCTCAATGTTTAAAAAACTTTTTTGACTACTTTACCCCCTATTTTTTAAATTTAATTCAATTCTGTCCCTTCATTGTCTCGTTCTAATCCAACATTGTAACCTAACTCCAATAGAATTCTTCATGATGGTGCATTATTTTTTTCAGTTTAATTGAATTTTAATCCAACTCTATAACCCGACTCCACTAGAGTTTTATGTGATGAATTAATTTAGGTTTATATTGGCTATATCATCAAGAAGAAAGGAAAAATCCCAACTTCCTATTCCGTCACTGTTATTCCCAATTTTCTGTCTAATAAATTGCTATCCAAGGTTAAGACGTTCTTAGTTATGCAATTAATTTTTAGATAGATTTAGCTCGTGATCTAAAGTTTGGTCTGTGCTTGATTAGTTTATTTATTTATACATATAAGTATTTTGAGAATGTTCCAATCAAAGATACATATAGGTACTTTTTTTTTTTATTTTCACTTAATTGGGAATTATCTTTACTTCCGGCATCAAATTCAGTGGTTATTTTCCATCTCTTTTTCTTTGAATTTTTTTTTGTCTATTTTCATTTTTAGATTTTTTCTTTTTAGGTTTTAGATTTTCATTAATGGGTTTGTCTTTGATTTTTGTTTTGACCAGGTGTTAGCGGGCATGCCTATCTTCTGGAGCTTTTCTAGTAGTTGGGCATGCAAGTGAAACTTTTTTTTTTTTTTATTTTGTTTTAATTCTTCTGATACAATTAATTTTTTTATTATTTATTTTTTATGATTCGTCCATTTATCTACAGGGACTTAAACTTCAATATATTACTAATGTTTGGCTTTTTTTTTTTTTTTTATCACAGGGACAATTCAATATATTGCTAATATTAAAATGTGTTTTATTAAAATATATATTTATTTAAATATATACATTTTATTAAACTTCTTATTCTGTCTCTGATATTTTTGATTTTTCGTCTAATAAATTGTTCATCTAAGGTTAAATTGTTTTAAGTGATGCAATTAATTTTTAAGTAGATTTAGATCGTGATCCAAAGTTTGGTCGATACTCGATTGGTTCATTTATTCAAACATATAGGTATTTTGAGAGTGTTCCAATAAAAAATACATATAGTTATTTTTCTTATTTTCATTTAATTGAGAATTATTTTTGCTTCTGGCATCAGAGCCAGTGATTATTTTTCATCTCTTTTTTTTTGAAATTTTGTTGTCTATTTTTTTTTTATTTTTTCTTTCTAAGTTTTGGATTTTCATCAATGGGTTTATCTTCAATTTTTGTTTTGATCAGGTGTTGGTGAGTATGCTTATTTTCTGGAGCCTCTCTGGTGATTGGGTATGCAAGTGAGGCTTTCTTTTTTTACTTTATTTTAATTCTTATACAATTAATCTTTTTATTTATTTATTTATTTTTTTATGATTCATTCATTCATCCATTCGTTCATGGAGACTTAAACTTCAATATATTACTAACGTTTGACTTTTTTTTTTTTTTTTTATCATAGGGACTAATTCAATATATTATTAATATTGAAATATGTTTTATTAAAATATATATTTTATTGAAATATTTTGTTAAATTAAACTAAATTTTATTCAATGATAATTTATTTTCAACTCATGTACTTCATTTATATATCTTATCAAAACTAATTATTATTATTAATATATAAATTATAAAATAATTTAAAAAATATATTTGATAAATTGAATATTTCTTTAGATAAATTTAATTACAGTAAACAAAATTATACTTTAAATGTGTTTTCTATTTTTATGTCAAGAAAAAAGACAATTAAAAAAAGAAACCGAAAATTGATACAAATAAATAAAAAATATAAATAAAATATTTTTTGATATTAAAATATGTTATCAAAAAATCCAAACCTTATATATTTTAAGCTTCAATATATTAATTTTTAATGAGCCATAGGTTCAAATTATTAAATATTTGAAATGTATTGGACATGAAATTTTAATAGACGTAACAAGCTTAAAAAATATATAAAATAGTATTCACGTTTAGAAAATTTTTTTTACAATTTTACTACGATGGCTTTATTTATATTATTTGTTAATTTTTGTTAATTTTTTAGGTCATTAAGAATGCAAATGGGTTTACTATATTTATTTTTATTAGATGATATTCTTTTATACAAAAATTATTTTTTGTTTATGCATTTATTTTTAACTTATTTTTTAATTTGATCATTAAAATATATTAGGTTTGACTTTTTTAGATTTTATTCTATTTTTAATGTGATTATTAATGTTAGGTTTTTAAATTTTATTATATTTTTTATTACTGGTAAAATTTTAATTATTTTGTGTATAAGATTTCGGGAGAAGTTTATTATTTACTATATCTTTCAATTTGTTCATTCAAAAATACAAAGTAAGATTTTTTTTTAGTTTTATTATAATTCTTTAATATGATTGTTTATATAAGTTTTTAGATTTTATTATGTGTTTTCATTAATGTTAAAATGTAAATTTTTGTATATTAAATTCCAATAAAAAACCTCTTTTTGGGATAATTTTTAATTTTTTATTTAAATATATTAGGTATAATTTTTTAAAATTTTATTTTATTTTTGTTTGATATGAAAATATTACTGTACAATAGTAAATAAAAAATTGTCAAAGCATTACAAATTTCATATTTTAATTTTGTTAACTTTTTTATTAATAACATATTATATTTATTTTATTAGATGATATTCTTTTATATTGAAATTATTTTTTATTTATATATTTATTTTTTAACTTATTTTTCTTAAATGATTATAAATATAAATTTTTATTAAAAATTAAAATAAATATACAATATGACATATAATATATTTAAATGTCTGTGATATGTGTATGTATTTATACATCTACTAAAATTATTTTTCATATATTTTGAATATAATTCTTTAGGATTTTAATATATTTTTTGGTCCATTCTTTTTTCAAATTTCCTTTTACTTTTTGTTTATATCTATTGAAAATCATTCTTAGCATATCAACCACTTAATTTTTTGGAATAATCTTATTCTAACTCCCAACTCAAAAATTTCTATATTCTATAATTAATTTTCAATACCTTCGTTAATTTTTATTTTTACATAATTATAAATATATACACACTAATATATATATATATATATATATGTGTGTGTGTGTGTGGGGGGGGTGGGTGGGTGTTTCTGTTTGTGCCTACATTGAATATCAAATTTATGAGAATAGACCTTAATAGATTTTATAAACCAAACAATTAAATTATATAATTTTTCTTCAAGACACTCAGTATGAAAAAAATATAAAGATTTTATTATAGGTTTTATTTTTTTAAAATTATGTTTTTGTTTTTTATTATTAATTTTTTTAAATTTAAATATATATAAAAGAACAAACATATGCGTACAATGCATGTATATTTTTCTAGTATTTATTAAAATTTTAAAAATATTTTCACAAGTATCCCGCGTGCACTAGTATCTAAGAAAAAATAGGGAATACGCGTTAAAAAGTCCCACCACAAATTCTAATGGGCATGACTTCGAATTGCAAATATTTTGGGCCTAAATTACAGACTTGGACTCTACACCTAGCTCGGTTCAAAGTGGAACTGGGCCTATGTTGGCCCACCCACCCACCCACCCACCAGGCGGACCACTGCCGTCGGTCATTTGATTTCGCGTTCTCCAACTCAAAAAGATCGTTTTACTCTTTCTTTCTCCTACTCTCTCTTTCTTTCTCCCGGGCGGATCTCTGTGATACTTTCTCCTTCGTTAATCTGGTAAATCCGTGTGTGCGCCCCTCTCTCTCTCTCTCTATATATATATATACACTGTCTATATATTTATATATACGATTATATGTATGTGTATCTGAAGTTCTGCTTGTTAGGGTTTGCAATCTTCCTCTTCACCCTCCGTTTTTGGCTTTTGATTTTGTTTTCATAGTTTTTCTGGGATTTGATCGATTCACTAATTTTATGAGTCATTCAACCCAAATAACTACCAACCTTATTGATTTCTTGAGAGCCAACCTGGTTACTTGCGTTAGGGTTTTCAGTTTTCTTCATTAGTTTTTTTTTTTTGTTTGGTCGTGACGACTGTTGTTGATTTCACAGCAAGATGTACAACGGGATTGGTTTGCAGACCCCGAGGGGTTCGGGGACGAACGGGTACATACAAAGCAACAAGTTCTTTGTTAAGCCGAAGAGTGGGAAGGTCGTGGTGGACAACACGGGCAAGGGGTTTGAGGCTGGTCAAGGCACTGCTGGCGTCACCAAGAAGCCCAACAAAGAGATCCTGGAGCACGATCGCAAGAGGCAGATTGAGCTCAAGATTCTCGTCCTTGAAGAAAAGCTCCTTGACCAGGGGTATACTGAATCTGAGATTGCTGAGAAGCTCGCAGAGGCCAGGAGGAATTTGGAAGCTGCTGACGCAGCTGAAGAGGCTGCTGGTGGAGGCGCCCCAATATTGGTTGCTGATAAGAAGTAAAATCCTAATCCACTACTTTTGCATAGATCTTACTGCAATCTTCTTTGTTTTTGAGTTGCATATAATTGCTCTATTTGGCCGCTTAATTCTCGATTTTTCAACAATTTTTTTTTCTTTTTTTGGGGTTTTTTTTTTGGGGGGGGGGAGGTAGATGTCCTTTAATTATGTTAATTATGCATTAATTTGTTTATGAGGTGTCTAATGAAATGTGGCTACTGCATCATTTCATGAAAATTTTGATCAATTGATCTTACTATTTCTAACATTTGTTTTTTTTTTTTTTTGTTTTGTGTGTAATTTGGTTGTGAGACTTTTTGTTTTGGTTGGCTGGACACCCTTTCCTTCATATGGAGATAACAGATTGTATTGAAATGGAATCTAATGTTTCTCTCTCTCTCTCTCTCTCTCTGTCTTAGTATGGTTAGCTTATAGATATGCATGACTTTTTTCTTACAATTTGGGGCATTATTTTTTTGCTTCATTGTACTTTAGAAGTTTCAGAATGGACTTCTGGGCCTTTGTAAATAAATTCTTCAGCTTTCTCTTGGCATTTAACTGATATCTGAAAGTGCTTCGAGCATTGAGTATAGGCTAGTATGGCAATATACTTGAAACTGTATGACCGGATTGTGTCTGATGTGAAACAAACATGGTAATATACTTGAATTGATTTTCTTTTTCTTCTTTTGTTTTTGTTTTGTTTTGTTTTGTGTTTTTTTTTTTTTTTTTTTTGGGTTTTTGTTTTTGTTTTTGTTTTTTGTTTTTTATTTTTGGTTTCAGTAAGTGTACTTGAACTGTTACAAAGAACCACCTACGCTTATCCCCCCAAAAAACAGTGTTTACAACCAAATCCGGCTGTCTTCTCAATCTATGGATCAATTATTCTTATTGAACCCCATGTTCACTATCCTGCATTGCTTGATCAATTAATGGTGAATCAAATCATGTTTGCAATCTATCAACAAACCAAATCTTTCTTTGAAGGTGCAAAACATCATTAGATATAATGATCAGTCTCAAATGAAGAGCCAAATGTTCTGTAAATTGTTTTGAACATGTTTAATTTACCATGTGCACTGATAGCTATATGCATCTAAACGATGCATATCTAAGATTCTAATGTGGCATGTGATTCCTAGTCTAGATAATTCAAATTGCATCCAAAACTTACAGATGCAAAATAAATGCATAGTAAGTCAACTAGACTTAAACCACATGAGCTTGATCCTGCAATTATCGTCTAATAACTAACTCGTATCTTATTTATGAACTTGCATAAAGGATCAAAATTTTGTTTTGATGCGTTCATTTTCATAGCTGATAAATGAAATTATTTTAGAAACGTTTTGAAAATGTTTCGGAAGCGGCACAAAAATAATTAAAATATAAGAAGTATAGAATTCTAAATTAAAATTTATTTTGATGTTTGAAGGCTTAATAATAAGACAATTAATTAGCTTATTGTTTTGGTAACGCTGTATTTTCTAGTAATATTTAATACGATTAATTTACATAATTACAAAAACTAGTTGCACATGCATCGCGTGACCCACCCTCTAGTATTAGAATTGTTATCCAACTATGTTTCATTTTGGCTTCTTAGAAAACATGATCTCTTCAATTGGTGCAAATGAAATTAACTTGTAAAAATATTGGCATATTTATAGGTGTGCTCACTCTCAAGGTATTCTAATCTATTAGAAGTTGTCCCATGTTGGTCCATTAGAAAAATTATTCCCCCCATATGAGAGATAGACTTCCATTACTTTAACATTTTAAGGTTGAGGCCCTTCCTTTTACGTGTAGTCAGTCGGGCTTCTTTGTATAGTATCAGAGCAGGTTTTCTAATGGGCCGATGTAGGTCAACTTCTAACAGTCTCTCTGACACTGGTCTGCATGGATATAGGCACAGCGTGGACGGTGGGACCCATCTCTTATATGTAGTGGGTTGGGCTTCCTTACATGGCGTCAGAACGAGTTTTTAACTGGGCCTCACCATAGTTCATATTGTGCCTATGTCCATGCGGGCCAGTATGAGGGAGGCTATTAGAAGTTGCCTCACATCGGCTTGTTAGGAAAATTGTTCCCTCGTATGATGGATGGACTTCCCTCACCTTAACACTTAGGTTTTAAGGTTGAGGCTGTTCCTCTTATGTGTAGTCGGTCGGGCTTCTTTACATAACCAAAGGACACTCAAGCCGCCACTCCACAAATTGGTTGCTTAGTTCCAAGAGATGATTAATAAATGGGTAAAAAAAGCAGAATTTGAATAAATGAAGGGGACAAAGTAGGAGTTGAGAAGATTTTGTAGTAGTTGAAGAAAAGAAATTTCCAAAAAATGTAGTATGTGCAATTTAGCTAGTATGTTTGCATGTTTGTATGTGAGCTGGTGGCTAAAAGTTGACCAAACTAGAAACAATACAAAATGCCCCTGCATAACATGGACATTTTGGTTGTAGCAATAGTGCTACATGTCAGTTGTATATATTTGCATCTTTGTGTTCGTGTTTTTACTAGTGTCTTGTAGTTAATTTGAGTAGAAATAATATACAATACGATCATACAAAAGGATTGTAAATTTTGGATGTAGCCTTGGTGTTTTGTTTATGTTTTTAAATTATGCTGTTTATTACTGTATTTTATTAAAGTAAATATTTTGTAAAATCAAATTAAATGTATTTGTTTAAATTAATTAATTAAATATATTTAAATCAATTAATTAAATATATTTGATTAAATTAAATTAATTTTATAAAAAAATAAATATTTTAGTTAGATAAATTTACTAACTGCTAAAAATAAACAGAAAAATATAAATGTTAGCAAATGGCAGCCCCTTAATTTTCCATTTGACACGTGTAATACCAAACATTCCAAGAAATTCAAGGCGGTTATGGTTGTCACATACAAATGGTAATAGGAAAGGTAAATTGTTCCTGGATGCTCTCCTAAATTGTCTTCCCATTTGTACCTGCCACTTGTACTGACTTGAAATTGAGTTGCGTTTTTCTAATATGGTAATGTAAATTAGATATTATTTTGATATATATTGCTTTTATTTTAAGAGGAGCCCCTTTTTGCTTCTTTCAAAAGGATAGAGCTAAACATGGCAGAACCTTAAGAGCGTAATATCAGAAAATTTTGTAAATCATGTTTACTGTTTAGCTTCAAAATTTTTGACTTTCATGTTAAAGTTATAAACACCTCAACCAATTCCTGTTAATTTTCCATTTGATGCATGTGTAATGCAAAACATTCCAAAAAATTAAAGGCGGTTATGGTTGTCACATACTAATATTAATAGCCAATAGGAAAGGTAATTTGTTCCTAGGTGCTGTTCTCCCTTTTCTGATACAAGGTTAGTACTTAAATGAAAAAGTGTGTTGTTATAGTGCATTACAATTATTGGAGGCGTACATTTGCTATACGGATTTACTTAATTATAGTCTATTACAATTATTAGGAGGTGTACATTTGCTATAGGGATTTACTTAATGGGAGATTGTGCTTATCTCATTGGTTACCTATGAAGCACGGATACTTCAAATTGGGCGCCGCACTCGTATCAGATATTTCAGGGATACGGATACGGCTGGATACGTATTGTGGCGTATCCTAATTTTTTATTTTAAATTTTGCATAGGATACGGTTGGGATATGGATAGGATACGGGCTATGAAGCATGGATACGGATACGGGAGCGGGTACGGGTACGGGTACGGGTACGGGATACGGCAATTTTCAAAAAATGAGGATACGGGTACGGCAAAGATACGGCAAAAAAATAAAATAAAATATATATTTTATTTAAAATAATTTTGAAGATAGCATGTATATACTACTAAACATTTTATAAATAACAATTATATAGCTTGAAAAATACTATTCAATCCATAAATTAACATCATTCATACTCAAAACTACCAACATCATTCATACACAAAACACAAATATAACAAAAAGTATCAAATACAATATCATACATCCCAAAATAAAAATAGTTTTTTCATTTCCTAAATTTTAGTTAGATCAAACTTCAATCATATCAATCTATTTTAGTTAATTATAGTTTGGGCCCCTACTAAAATTTTATCATATCAATTGTACTCCCAAAAAGGTTTAAAATATTACATTTAGACCCCCGCCGTATCTTGGAAGTATCCTTGCCGTATCCTGGAAGTATCCTTCCCGTATCCCGGCCGTATCCCAGCCGTATCCTAGCCTTATCCTATGCAAAATTTAAAATAAAAAAATAGGATACGCCACGTGGCGTATCCGATACGTATCCGGCCGTATCCTAGCCGTATCCGTATCCCTGAAGTATCCGATACGCGTGCGGCGCCTAATTTGAAGTATCCGTGCTTCATAGGATACGGGAAGGATACTTTTAGGATACGGCAGGAGTTCAAATGTAATATTTTAAACCTTTTTTTGGAGGTAAAATTGATATGATAAAATTTTAGTAGGAGCCAAACTATAATTTAACTAAAATATATTGATATAATTGAAGTTGTATTTAACTAAAATTTTGGAAATAAAAAAATTATTTTTATTTTGGGATGTATGAAATTGCATTTGATACTTTTTTTTGTACATTTGTGTTTTGTGTATGAATGATGTTGGTAGTTTTGAGTATGAATGATGTTAATTTATGGATTGAATGGTATTTTTCAAGCTATATAGTTGTTATCTATATAATGTTTAGTAGTATATAGATGCAATCTTCAAAAATATTTTAAATAAAATATATATTTTATTTTATTTTTTTGCCGTATCTTCGCCGAATCCGTATCCTCTTTTTTTGAAAATTGCCGTATCCCGTATCCGTGCCCGTACCCATACATGCTCCCATATTCGTATCTGTGCTTCATAGTTGGTTACTCTCTAGTTTCTGTTCCTAATAGTTGTTGACATGTTTATTTATCAAAAAGAAATAGTTGTTAACAAGTTTACTTGGAAAGAAATTTATGTTTGTTTGGTGAACTAAAGAGATTTGTTGAGGATGGGAACAAACTACTGTCTCAGGTCAGTTGTGATGGTCATTCTTTTCCCTCTTTCAAAACATTAGGTTTATAATGTTTCTGCTTGCACGTATCAGTTTTTGGTTGTTTCTTACTATTATTCTTTCTGGAAAATTTTTGTGTGAATTCGTTGGGGCAATGAGTTGAGCTCCTTCTCTTATCATTCTATCCTCTGAAGCTTAAAATAACAACTCTTTATTTACCTTCCTTGCATGCACTGTAAATCTGATGCAGTTGTTACATGCTACTGTGTCCTGCTCTTTAAATTTTTATTATGAAGTGCTGTTATAACAAATTTTTTGTGTGGTTTGGCCAGAGTTTCTGATACACAAACACACCAGATTGCAGCTCGGAAGGAGAAGCAGATGGAAACATTAAGAGCTGCTCTTGGGATAGGTGCCTCCGAAGCCAGCAGTCAAAAAAATAAGAATGGCCTTGAGTCAAATTCTGGAGAAAGTGATGAGGATGGTGAGCTAATAGACAGCCAGAAAAAATTTCTGAATGATGATAGCAATTCAGAGAAGAATGATGCTGAAGATGATAGAGAAGTGGCAAAGACATCGAAAAATAGGAGGAATGAAGGTGGAAGGGATGGGATTGATAAGTCAAGAAGCCATAAGAGCCGAGTGAGCAAAGGAACTGGGCGGGGGGGTAGTTCTTCCGACACCAATAGTGATGAAAAGCATGTGAAGGGGATTAGGAAGAAGCATCAGAAAAGTAAACAGGGGAGTGTTTATGATATTGATATGACGAAGAGGAGGGAAAAATCACCTCAAATGGACAAGA
This sequence comes from Vitellaria paradoxa, assembly GCA_019916065.1. Taxonomy (NCBI): domain Eukaryota; kingdom Viridiplantae; phylum Streptophyta; class Magnoliopsida; order Ericales; family Sapotaceae; genus Vitellaria; species Vitellaria paradoxa. The sequence continues at coordinate 20,109,179 of CM034242.1, read as the reverse complement.
AAAGTAGAAGACATGACACTGATGATTCTGATGATGAGAAAACTCATAAAAGGCGTAACAAGAAAATTAGAAGACATGACACTGATAACTCTGATTCTGATGATGTGAAAACTCATGAAAGGCATGACAAGAAAATTAGAAGACATGACACTGACGATTCCGATTCTGATGATGAGAAAACTCATAGAAAGCATGACAAGAAAAACAGAAGACATGACACCGATGACTCGGAGTCCAATGATGAAAAATACGAGAAGACACGGAAGAAGCATGACAAGAAAAGTAGGAGACATGACACTGATGATTCTGAGTCCAATGATGAGAAATATGAGAAAACTCGGAAGAGTTATGACAAGAAAAATAGAAGATATGGCAGGGATGATTCCTATTCTGGTGATGATAAATATGAAAAGTCTTATAGGAGGCATGATTCAGATGAGGATGATTCTGCTTCTGATGAAGGCTTCAAGGATAAGACTCGAAAGGGAAAGCATCATTTGAAAATAAACAGGCAAGATGACCGTGAGTATGAATCTTACACAGATACCAGTGAGGAAAATGAAAGAAATCGAGCAGAGAGAAAAAGGACTCCACAGAATGGAAGTCACAGGATAGAGAAAAGGGCTTCTGTTTTGGATGATCGTAGCACAATTGACAAGAGATATGGGAGAAGTAGGAGAAAGTATGACGTGGAAAGTGACTCTGATTCTGATAAAGCAAGAGAGCACAAAAAGGAAATCATAGGGAAGGATAGAAGGCGGCGGCTTGGCACTGATGATGATGATACCAATATTCATGATAGGAAAATAAAAGAGAGTCGGAGAAGTGGAAGGCACTATACTGATGAGAGTGACAGTGACGACAATGAGAGTGACAGTGACTTGGATATTTACAAGCACGGGAAGAGGGATAATATCAAGTCATTGGGGAAGGACAGAAGTGATCACAGAGGTGATTTAAGTAGCAGAGGTGGACAAAGGGGGCATGGATCTGGTCTAGAAGAAAGAGGTTTTAGATCAGACATAGATGGAAATTATGATAGGAGAAAAGAAAAAAGTGCCTCTCAGAAGGTTGATGATGGATTGGACACGTTCAAGAAATTAGAGGGGCTGTACCAGTCCAAAAGAGATGCTATGGATGTTTCTTCCTTTGGAGATCTAGAAACGGCAAAGGGCAAGAGAAAGGTTGATGATGGAAACCAGGATGAGCAGCCCCAGGCGAAGTCCAGAAACCGGAATGTAGGGAAAGAGGCAGATCACTGTAGGGAACAGGAAGATCTTGAAACACATAGTAGATCACACATACGTAATGATGACCAAAAGAGGGATGATTATTCAAGGTTGAATGTATCTGGAGGACACGAGGATGGTAGCAGGGGCAGACCTCATGGTAGGAATGAACTATATCGTGAGAGCAGAAGTGGTCGGGAGTATGAAGAGCAACAAGGGGGCTGGAGATGCAGCAGGGACGAGGATGAGAACAGGGGAAGAAAACATGGAAGAGATGAAGAGAACATATATAGGAGTGGGAAAGATGAGGAGCAGCTTCGGCATGGAAGTAGAAGACGTGGGAGAGACAGGGAAGAAGAGCATGGAAGTGGGAGAAATGAGAGGGCTCGACATGTGGATTCTTCAAAGAGAGCAAAATATGAGGATTCACGATCAGTTGAGGATAGAAGGTATGACATTGACAAGCGAGATGATAGACGAACCAGGCGACGAGAGTGAAGCTGCTGTTATCTTAGAGATGCATCTATGGGTGGTGAGTTTAGATTGAATGTTCTCATTTATTTCAATGCATGTGCATTTCGTTATCTATGAAATTGGTCGAGTTATCAAAACCCTCAGTACCTATTGTTTTGGAGTGGCTGGAATTTGTTTTTAAAGTTTGATGGTATCACAGATTGAATGCATACTCCGTTGTTTATATCTAGTCTGCTCTTGTTAATGCTTCATCTATTAGGAACAAATAATTTGTGAGCTAACCCATTCACTGCTTTTTCAAGGAAAATCAGTTTGTGCTTCCCTTTTACATTTGTGTGCAAGTGGGCAATGCTTGGTGGTGTGTAAATTCTTGAACTTAGCAGCAGCAGTTTTTGATGGTGTGCTAATGTACCATAAAAATAGATCAGGACTGACTGACTAGGTAGTACAGGTTCGAGGGATAGGGGAAGAACTAGGTTGGGACAATACAAGAACAGTTTTAAACAAGCATGCACGAGCATAAAATGATCGGCTTTAATAGAGTTGTAATTCATCATAGAACCTTAGATTGTTTATTGAAAGTGTTGAAATAGCTTGATGATATACATTCTTTGGCTTATTTTCTAACAGTTTAAATTTTTGGGACAATTGGTGAGTTAATATGATATTAGAGCAGGTTTTCAATTGAGCCTTACCAAAGTCTACACTGTGTTTATGTCTAGGCACTAGTGTGAGGGGGGCTATTTAAAGTTGTCCCACATCGGCCCATGAGAAAAATTATATCACCCATATAAGAGATGGTCCCACGTCGGTTGTGGAAGGGACTGGTGGTCAAGAATATAAGTGTGAGGAAAAGTCTCATCTCGTGAGTTAGTTTTTGGGGTTGAGATAGACCCAAGACCACCCATTATTGGTATTAGAGCTCCTAGAACCAGGAGGGCTTGGATTCGAGTTTTGTTATTCTCCATTTATTATTGTGTACTTTGTTTACTTGTGTTGGTGCACCTTGTTTGATTTAGTTTGTTTGTTTTTGCTTCACGTGCAAATTGGGATTACATGTGAGGGGGAGTGTTAAAATAGGTTGATATACATTGTTGGGTCCATTTCTTAATAGTTTAAGCTTTTGGGACAATTAGTGATTGAATAGAAACGAATGTCATCTTTGTGCTACTTTTGTAATTGGTGAATTTGTTGACTTGTTTTCTAGGAAGCCCTTAATACTTGCTACTGGTTGCTTCACGTAGATTTTTCTTAGTGTAGATAAACATAATATTTCAAAGAAGTTGCTAATGACACATCAGTCCATCCAGTTATGGGGAGTGGGCTCTACCATTGGGCTAATACACTGTTGTCGGGACCTTCTAAATGTCAGAAATGACTTGCAACTTTCTAACTATACACTTACAAAAAGTTTAAAGTTTACTCTATATCTGTGCAACTTTCTGATTATTCACTTACAAAAAGGTTACTCTATATCTGTGCAACTTTCTAATTATTCACTTACAAAGAGGTTACTCTATATCTGTGAAGCTTTTCCTTCTGAAGGTGGATATATTAGTGATTGCAAGTTTTATGGATTAGCTACAACTGCGGCAAACTTAGATAAACATTACCAAACCAAACCAAACCAAGCATTTTCCCACTAGGTGGGGTCGGCTATATGGATTTGTCGACGCCAATTTAATCTGTTTAGGGGCATGTCCTCCGATATATCTAGGTAGGTTAGGTCATGTTTAATGGTTTCTTTCCAGCTTCTCTTGGGTCTTCCTCTACCTCTCCTATTCCTGACAATCTCCATACTTTCACACCTTCTAACAGGTGCCTCTGCTGGACGCCTTCTAACATGGCCAAACCATCTTAATCGGTTTTCTCTCATTTTATCTTCAATCGGTGCTATTCCTACTTTGCCCCTAATCTCCTTGTTCCTAATCCTATCTTTCCTTGTAATTCCGCACATCCACCTTAGCATCCTCATTTCCGCAACTGCCATCTTCTGACCATGATTATGCTTTACTGCCCAATACTCTGATCCATATAGCAGCGCTGGTCTAACCGCTACCTTATAATACTTTCCTTTCACCTTGAGGGGGATTTTTCAGTCGCACAAAACCCCCGAAGCACTCCTCCATTTGGTCCATCCAGCTTGAATCCTGTGACTTACATTGTATACTAAAATTTGCTTTATGTTCAAGCTACTTCAAAATCATGCCATGAATATCACAAAGGAAAGTGATATGTTGAAAAAAAGCATAATGAGAGTAGGTAAGAAACGAATGCTATATTGGTTTCAAATTTTGCCTTTCTCTGCAAATGGAACCTAAGTTTCTGGTTTTTTCTTCTCTTTTCTTGAACCCCAAAGGAAATAATCTCCTTAAAGTTTTCGGTTGATCTCCATCCTCTTAGATCTCGTTTAGGTTTATGAAGTTGGATATACATTTTTTTGGGTATGAAATAACGAGGGTCTTATGCCATACTAGTTTTTGACTTATTGAGCATAAATTTTAAACTAAAACCATTGCATCTACTCCTTTTATGACGAGTAATAACTTGAATATATTCTCATATGCAATGCTACTAATCCATTAATTTTTAATCATTAGCTTTTGTAGGTGCGAGGTGTTTTAGCTCCAGAAATCTGTGTTATGTGGTTTTCCAATCAAAATTTAATTATTCTGAATAACTGAAGGTGGAACTATTCTTGTTTGCCTTGCTTGCAGATAAATGTGGATTGACGGGCCTCTCTGATTATTTTGAATTGTTGGGTCTGTTCAGTGCCTCTTTGTTCTGTCAAAAGCTGGATGCAAAAATCACTGACAAGATGGAAGCATATTATTGATGGAAGGATTGGTGGGAGTTACAGGATGGTCTGATGAGGATGATCTATATATGTTCTATCTCTAATGCTTCTGATGTGTTCTTACTCCATCACGAATTTCTTTTTTTATCAAAACCAAATTTTGGTTGTGCTGTGGCTGTAATATGGGTTCTCTTTCTTCTCTCAGAAAGATCTGTCCTACCAAGTACTTAATATAGAACATGGTGTGTTTTGAGTTTTATTCAATTGTAATAGCCTTGCTGTATGTTCATCTTTGTGTAGTAGGAATGCAAAAACGATGGTTGCTTGTTGGCAAATAGCATTGCTCAATATGCATGCTTTGTTGGACCTGCCCATTTATGGAATTTTGCTATTTTATGATTGTGAGTGTTAAAATTTGAGGTAAATTGCTCGCTGCGGGGTTCTTGAAAACAGTTTCTGTTCCCCCCCCCCCCCCCCCCAAAACACAAAAAAAAAAGTATCACAGTTTCGCCAGCGTAAGTTAACGGTGGTTCTCAGCGCTATGATTTATTTGGGCCTTTGATTTATTTGGGGTTGGCGTAGGATCCAAACAAGTCAAACGTCCAGTTCCATTGGCGACGGACGACACATAAATTGAAGGTTCGGACGCAAAGGCCCCGACTTCTTTTTTCTATTTGGCGGTAGATTATGTTGTTTTTTTTTTTTTTTGGTGTGGAACTAGGGTAAACTTTGTTTTGTCCTCTGAATTTTAGAATCTAACTGTAGTTTTTTTTTTTTCCTCCTCTCTCGTAATAATTAAGTGCTTCATTGTCTATTTTACCTCCAGCTTATTTTTTCTATTTAGGGGTAAAATATTATTATTATTATTATTTATATTTTTTTGAACTATGGGGTTAAATTATGTTTTGCACCTCCGAATTTTAGAATCTAACTATATTCCCCCGCTCCTCTCATAATAATTAAGTGCTTCAATGTCTGTTTTGCCACTATACTCTCGTCGTTAACTGTTCAGTTGTTCCATTTGAGAGGTAAAATGATCACTAAAACCTTCAATAATAATAATAATAGAACTCAGGCTCTGTTCGCTAAAAGGTTAATTCTGTGCGTCTCACACACATTTGGCATGCAGAAAAGATTAATTGGTGGCTAGCTTTATTGTTATTATCTTTTAAAATTTGCTTATTTGGTAGATTTATCTTTCGCGCTAGATAAAACATAAAAAACAAATCAAAACCTTAATGCATTAAGGTTAAAATGTTTATTTCAAATTAAATGAATTTAATTGCTTTATTTCGGAGGTGCCAACCAATTATCAATTTTTGATTTAAAAGCTAAACTATTTTTTTGGGTGGGTTTCCGACGAAATGTTGTAAATGATACTTTTTTTTTTTTTTTTATAAGTTTCTGTAATATTATTTTTTTTTTTTGAGAAATACGAAAAACTGATATCGTAGACCTTTTGACCCCATTTGGCATTTGCCAAATAGTATATAAAGATTTAGGGGAGAATTCAACTTATTTACCAAAATAAGAGCAATATCGGTGGTGTAACTAACGTCTTCACTACACCAAAAGCATTTACTGTCTCATTGCCTTAAGTCATAATTTAAGCTAAAAATGTTGTATAAACGATTTAATTTAAATAGTTTCTTCCACTCAATGCTTTAGGCTATTCATTAAAGGCGTTTATTAATTTTGCGCCAGCACACATAGAGAGAAGGTTTGCTCTTTCATTGGGTTACAAATAAGTTAGAGAGACTGAGAGGAAGTTTGGAGCTCTTTAGCAAATTTTTTTGATTAGGGTTTTGGTTTTTTTTTTTTTTCCCCGGTTCTTGGAAACCATTTCTCTCTTATATTTGTTGACTTTTCTACGATTATTTACCAATATATATATATATATATATATTTTGGATCTAGGTTTTGGAGATTCTAGGTTTGAGGCTTTATTTGTTTTTGATTTCTTCCAATTTGATGCTAATGTATGAAATTATAAAGGAAAAAAAGTTTATTGCATAAACAACTTTTGATCAGATTTAAGCTTAAAAGCGTTTATGAAATAAAAGAGTCGATGACCTAATAAACACTTTTATTTTAATGAAATTTTTTTGTTGGTGTTAGGCAAAATAATACTAAGCTGTACTTGTGTCGAACAAGTGTAGTCTGGCGCCACGTGGCCCAGTGCTGAGCACGTTCCGTTGTGACACGTGGCGTCCTGCCGAATAACTGATTAATAGCACGAGAGTTCCACGTGAGTGTTATACGTGAACACATGACTCAAAGTTAGTGTTCCAAAGAGTACCCTGAACCTCAGCATCAATGAACAGTGTATTGCTACGTGGCTATAGCCGAGGATCTTGATAGCTAGTTTGCTCAGCCTATCCATTGGCGGCTAGTAAATATTGAACCTAGGACCCACAGCCTTTAAAGAGGGCTTGTGACCATAAATGCACCATAGTTAAGACTGAACTGGGTATTTGTCTCTGAGGAAGTAACTAAATCGGTCTATCTCGTCACGAGTTGTTGGCTGATGTGACAGGAAGACAGTCTGACCCTGAAATTCTGGTTGTAATGCCGTGTTAAGTCGCCAGAAGCATTAAATGAGAGGCATGGTGTATTAAATGAGGGGTTTGAGGCATTAAATGAAGGGGAAGAGTATTTAAAGCAAGGATGGAAAAGAGGGACACGGTAGTGTGCGTAACGTCAAGTCGCAGGTATGCTTTAATCATTACTCGGACTACTATAAATAGGATATTCTACTGAACCATAGAGGTAAGCTGACGATTGCAACTTAAACTTTTATTCACTTGTTCCCTGGAAAAATTTTCCTTTTTGAGCGACTTGCTGACTTAAGCTTCGGAGGATTTTCCGGCCAGAGACCTCCTCTCCGGCCGTCGCCTTTCTTTCTGTCTTTGTTCGGCAGGTCGGCGATTGCATTTCCGGTTGGCGTGGTCAGCAGTTTCGGCGGTTATTTTTGCTGCCGAACATTTGGCGCCCACCGTGGGGCTCGTTATTTAGCCCAGCATTGTTGTTCACCAGCTTTTTTCTTGTTTCTTTGTCAAGTCTCTAGTACTTGTCCACATAATGACTTCGGGAGGAAATACTACTCCACCACCATCTCCACGGGCAGGGGACGGTTCCACTCCTGCCAAAACTAAAGGGAGTGCGCTGGTTATCCGGACCCCAGGTCTGGAGCATGCCCGGAGAAGAAAAATAGAGGATCCTGAGATACTGAAACGGAGAGAGGAGCTGATGGCTAAGGCCAGTGAAAAGCAGGCAGAGCTGGAGGAGATTTTGCTGGAATTAAGTAAGGAAAAGGGAAAATCCACTGCTAGCCATGCAGCTGATTCTGATCGATCTGACTCAGAATCTGATGAAAGTTACGATGCTCTTTACGAGGACCCCACTGATGAGGATGACGGGGACACCCATGAACAAAAGAAGATGCGTTCTCGCTCGCGACGTGATGTCTCTCCTTCTAGAAAGGGCTCGCGCCATGCTAAATCCGTTGCGAAACGTGACGCGAAATCTGATGCTGACGTACCCACCAAAGCACATCACCAAAGGAGTTCCTCGAAAAAGGTGCTGGAGGCATACTCAGAAGCAGCGGATAGCTCGGACCAAGAAGAGCTAACTTTGAAGCGGAAGAAAGCGGGAAAGGCAAAGATAGAGGAGTGGGGGCAAGCAGAGGAATGGGGTGCTCAGGGCCAGAGCACACGCATGATGGCAAGGAAAGCCCTGGGGCGGATCTCTGCCTCCCCATTCGTCGATGAAATAATTGACGCGGAGCCTCCGGAGAAATTCTAAACTCCGAGGCTTAATCTCTATGATGGGAGAACTGACCCCCTGGCCCACTATCATCATTACATGCAGGCCATGACATTATGGAGCAGCAATGACCACCTTATGTGCAAAGTATTCGCTTCTAGTTTGGGGGATACAGCGCTTCAGTGGTTCCATAAACTGCCCCCTGACAGTATCCGGTGTTGGTAGCAACTGGCAGAGGAGTTCGTCACCCGATTTTTGGCTAACACAAAATAGCCCAAAACCGCTGACGTTCTCCTCACGATGAAAAGAAAGTCCGGGGAATCATTGAGAGATTATTCCCGCCGCTACCTGGAGCTCTACAACGAGGTAGGAGAATGCTCGGAGCAATTGGCCGTTACCTCGTTTAAACTGGGGTTGCGGAAGGAGGATAGGCTGTGGCTCTCATTGACCAAAAAGCCCGCCGCCAACATGTCATATCTTATGTGCCGGATTGAGAAGTACGCCAAGGTGGAGGACGAGACACAGCCGGCCGAGCAAAAAGAAAGGAGATCCCAGGGCCAGACAGGAGATAAAAGACGGAGAGATGGCCGCCGATTCATTGATGAGGGGAAGTCCGTCTTTGAAGCGGTCAATACGGTGTTCAAGGAGCCGATCTTCAAGATCCTCCCTCAAATAAGAAATATGCCATATTTCAGATGGCCCGGAAAGCTGCCGGACTTCCCTGGAAAGGAGAATTCCAAGAATTACTGCGCGTATCATCAAGACAAAGGGCATCGCACCGGAGCCTGCCGATCGTTGCGGCATCATCTGGAAGAATTGGTGCGCAAAGGCCACCTTAAAGAGTTCGTAGATGAGGGCAGAATTAGAGAAGCAGCCCCACAGAACAGAGAGCCAAGGAGGCAACGAGAAGAGACCGCCGGGGAAGAGGCTGCCGAAGAGGTTTAACCCCCACCAAGGGCCAGGGCACGTAGAGATGTCCCAAGACCTGCAGTCATCCACGTAATCTATATGGAGCGGTGGCCCCATAGTGTCATCAATCATGCCCCTAATCCACTAAGTAAAGAAATCTTGGGCGTTGCGGGTCAGCCGAACAAGCGCCCGAGGAAAGCCGCCGTGGAGGAAATCACTTTTCATGAAGACGAGCATCCTGGTGTTCAACTGCCGCACAATGATGCCCTGGTGGTCACTCTGGGCATGTTCGATTCAGAAGTAAGAAGAATTCTGGTAGATGCAGGAAGCTCAACAGAAGTCATGTTCCTGAGCTTATTTAAGAAGCTCGGATTAACTGAAGAAGATCTGGAACCGGCAGAATGCCCGCTCATAGGATTCAATTCTGCTCCTGTCTGGCCTCTGGGCAGAGTCGTCATTCCTGTCCGCGTGGGTCCGGTGGAGCAAGAGGTTGAGTTCACTGTTGTGGATTCCCCTTCTTCCTACAATGCTATAGTAGGAAGGTCGTGGATACATGTTTTGAAGGCGGTCCCCTCAACCTACCACCAGGTGCTGAAGTTTTCCTATTGCGGGGAAGTGATTTCTATTTTTGGGGATCAAAATACTTCCCAAAAGTGCTTCTCTGCCGCCCTAAAATCCAAGACTATCCCCGAACAAGTCCAACTGGCGGAACTACCCGAGGACGCGCCAAAGATCGATGATGTCGGTGGTGATCCACAGAGGAAAGCCATAGAGGGCCTGGAGAAATATCAGATTGGCCCGGCTGAGGATGATAAATTCTTGCTGATCGGCACCAACCTGAGCGCCGAGGAGAAACTGGAGCTAAGATCGGCACCAACCTGAGCGCCGAGGAGAAACTGGAGCAAACGGAAATGCTCTTGAAAAATATTGGAACGTTCGCCTGGACTCCCCATGAAATGCCAGGTATTTCCCCCGAAATCATGACTCATAGGTTGAATGTGAATCCGGGGGTAAAACCTGTGGTACAAAAGGTAAGGCGATCAGCTCTCCAGCATGTGGAGGCGGTCATAGAGGATGTCGGTCGATTGTTAGAGGCGGAGGCCATCCGGGAAGTTTCATACCTGGAATGGTTGGCCAATACAGTTGTGGTCAAAAAGAGGAATGGGAAATGGAGAGTCTGCGTAGACTACACAGACCTGAATAAGGCCTGCCCGAAGGATCCATTCCCCCTGCCAAAGATCGACCAACTCGTTGACTCAACCGCTGGATGTTCTAGGATGTCGTTCCTGGACGCTTATAGGGGATATCACCAGATCCCCATGTTCGGCCCCGATGAAGAGAAAACTTCTTTCATAACCCCTCGAGGCATATACTGTTACAGAGTTATGCCATTCGGACTAAAGAACGCTGGAGCCACCTATCAACGGCTAGTTACGAAAATATTCAAAGAAGACCTCGGACAGACGATGGAGGTCTACATTGATGATATGGTGGTGAAAAGCAAGGAGCCGAACACTCATCTCCAACATCTCCAGCATGTTTTCTCTACCCTTGATCGGTATGGGTTGAAATTAAATGCTGCCAAGTGCACCTTTGGAGTTGGCTCGGGTAAATTTTTGGGCCACTTGGTGAGCAGAAGGGGAATTGAGGCTGATCCCGATCAAATACGTGCCATCCAATCAGTTTCTCCTCCACGCACTAAAAAAGAGGTCCAGAAGCTCACAGGGATGGTGGCGGCGCTCAATCGGTTTATCAGTAGGTCATCCGACAAGTGCCGACCATTCTTTAGACTACTCAAAGGGGCCAACAAGATGCAATGGGATGCTGAAGCAGACGCGGCACTGGAAAAGCTGAAAGAATATCTGACAACTGTCCCGATATTATCAACACCGCAGCCGGGAGATATTTTGCAACTATATCTGGTAGTCTCAGAACATGCAGTCAGTGCCGTCTTACTGAGAGAGGAACAAGGGAAGCAGCATCCTATCTACTACGTAAGCAAAACAATGCAAGGGGCGGAGACTAGATACCTTCCCCTAGAGAAGCTGACCTTGGCATTAATAATGGCATCCAGGAAGTTAGCCCATTACTTCCATGCACACACCATTCAGGTAGTCACCGATCAGCCAATTGGCCATGTTTTAAAGAGGGTTGATGTGTCTGGCCGGGTGGCAAAATGGGCAGTTTCCCTCGGTGCATTTGACATAAAGTTCATCCCAAGAACCGCAATAAAGGCTCAAGTCCTGGCCGATTTTGTAGCGGAATTTACCGCACCAGCCTGTGATCCAACAAAAGAAGTAAGGCAAGTTGAAGTAAATTCTGCCCCAGCCGAACATGATGAGGCCGAACAACCTTGGCAAATCGAGGTTGACGGATCTTCGACTAGAAAAAGAGGCGGCGTGGGCATAGTTCTGACTACACCAGAAGGGGTCTCGATAGAATATGCAATAAAGCTCGAGTTCGAGGTTACTAATAATGAGGCAGAGTATGAAGCTCTCCTGGCTGGGCTCGACATTGCTCGGTGATTAATGGCAAGCGATGTTGTAATAAGGACTGACTCTCAGTTGGTTGCTAACCAGCTGAAGGGTGAGTATATGGCTAGAAGTGAGAAGATGGCGGAGTATTTAGAAGTGGCAAAAAAGAAAATTGAAGGCTTTAATAAAGCTAGCGTGGAGCTCATTGGCAGGGATCATAATGCTCACGCTGACGCGCTTGCAACGCTGGCCGCCTTTTCCCGAATAAGGCTAACTGATCAGGTTTTTATGGAAGTCCTAAAGAAGCCGAGCATAACGAAAGATGAGGAGGTAATGTGCGCTGACCTAATCCCATCTTGGATGGATCCAATCATCGCTTACCTGAAGGACGGGGCACTTCCCGAGGACAAGACAGAAGCAAAGAAGCTAAGAATAAAAGCCGCCAGGTTTTGGCTCTCTCATGACCATAAGTTATACAAAAAGTCATTCACAGGCCCCTATCTTCTTTGTGTTCATCCTGACAAAGTGCAAGACTTTCTCTACGAGCTTCATGAAGGGGTCTGTGGAGCACATACTGGGGGCAGATCATTGGCGCACCGAGCAATCAGTCAAGGGTATTGGTGGCCAAAGATGGGATATGACGCTCAAGCCTATGTTCGCAGATGCAAGAAGTGCCAAAAGTTCGCTCCCATTCCTCACTAGCCAGCCCAAGAACTTAGTCCACTTACCAGCCCTTGGCCGTTCGCTCAATAGGGACTCGACATTGTGGGACCCCTGCCTACCGCTTCGGGAAACAGAAAGTTTTTAGTAGTCGGCACCGACTACTTTACTAAGTGGGTGGAAGCAGAACCCCTAGCTCACATCAGAGATGCAGATACCATTCGATTTATTTGGAAGAACATCATTACCAGGTATAACATCCCTAGGACACTTATTTCCGACAATGGGACGCAATTTGACAGTGCCCCATTTAGGGAATATTGTTCTAGATATGGAATCAAGAATATTTACTCTACACCAGCTTACCCCCAGAGCAATGGTCAAGTCGAAGCTACGAACAAAGTCATTCTCAATGGGATCAAGAAAAGACTGGAAGCGGCAAAAGGGAAATGGGTGGACGAATTGCCATCAGTACTGTGGACGTACCGAACAACCCCTAGAAGATCAACCGGAGAATCTCCATTCTCTCTGGCTTACGGTGTTGAAGCCGTCATACCCTTGGAAGTTGGCCTCCCGAGCATCAGAACTCTATCATTTGACAGAGGGGAGAATGATAAAGCTATGGGAATAAGCCTGGATCTAATCGATGAAAGAAGGGAACTGGCAACACTAAGGTTAGCCAACTACCAGCAAGAGACAAGGAAGAAATTTAATAAAGGGGTCAGACATAGAGAATTCAGCATTGGTGATTGGGTGTTGAGAAAATTGGTGGGAAGCAGGAAAGATCAAACCGAAGGAAAGCTTGGAGCTAATTGGGAAGGACCATTCCTCGTCTCGGAGGTGCTCGGTAATGGCGCTTACAAGTTAATTGACATGGAGGGAAAGCCAATCAAAAGACCGTGGAATATAGCCCATCTAAAGTTGTACTATCATTGATTTTTTCTGTACATTTGTTGATTAAAGACTTTGTACATTTATTGAAAAGCGATTCTTTTGCAAGCAAAAGCAATTTCAAAAGCTTGAGATCACTCCCTGCTTAACAAAAAGACGCCACGTCTCTTTAAGTGGTGGCATGGAAAAGAGCCATGCTCGGCTTGCCGAGCATTGGTACGAAAGAATGCCACATCTCCTTCGATGTTGGTACATTCCTGGTTTATTTACTGACCAGGAAATTCTCTTTAGACTGAGATTCAATTCCTCAGTCTTCTGAAAAGAATTATCAAAAGAAACCACGCTCGGCTTGCCCAGCGTTGGTATAATCCTGGTTTATTTATTGACCAGGAAATTCTCTTTAGACTGAGATTCAATTCCTCAGTCTTTTGAAAAGAATTATCAAAAGAAGCCACGCTCGGCTTGCCCAACGTTGGTACAATCCTGGTTTATTTACTGACCAGGAAATTCTCTTTAGACTGAGATTCAATTCCTCAGTCTTCTGAAAAGAATTATCAAAAGAAGCCACGCTCGGCTTGCCCAGCGTTGGTACAATCCTGGTTTATTTACTGACCAGGAAATTCTCTTTAGACTGAGATTCAATTCCTCAGTTTTCTGAAAAGAATTATCAAAAGAAGCCACGCTCGGCTTGCCCAGCGTTGGTACAATCCTGGTTTATTTACTGACCAGGAAATTCTCTTTAGACTGAGATTCAATTCCTCAGTCTTCTGAAAAGAATTATCAAAAGAAGCCACGCTCGGCTTGCCCAGCGTTGGTACAATCCTGGTTTATTTACTGACCAGGAAATTCTTTTTAGACTGAGATTCAATTCCTCAGTCTTCTGAAAAGAATTGTCAAAAGAAAGCCCTTCTCGGTCCGCCGACCATTGGTACAGAAAGAACCCATATCATTTCTGATGTTGGCCCAATCCTGGTTTATTCATTGACCAGACACGCTTTTTTAAGTCAAGATTCAATTCCTTGGTTTATTAATGGGAAAAGAAAAGAAGCCATACTCAGTTTTCTTAGCGTTGGCACAATAGAAGCAAAAGTTCTAACAACACAAAGCAACATTCCGAAGAAGCTCGGCGCTGTTGTGCAAAAGCCCTCATATCGTAAAGATTCACTTCTCCGATGCTCGGTATGAGATTAAAAAGTGAAGTTTTGTCAGAAGGTAGTTACCACCGTTATTATATGAAAGCTGGAGGACAGCCGAACTTATTGAGGTATGTGAGATTTATTAAAGTATCGCCTCTTTAGCGAAAGCTTGAAGTCATTTGATGAAAAGCAAATTACTATATGAGCTTGTTACCCTTGAAAGACCTGATGTTTAAAGTGTTTCTGTTAAGAGTTATGGTTGCTCGGTAAATCGGTACAAATCCTTTCACGGTACATACTTCAATATAAAGCATAAAACATATAAACAGAAAGACAGACTCCCAATAGGAGACAATTCAAAAGCTTTTATTAAAAGTTTCAGAGTACAGTTACAATATATTTTACATAACTGTCAATCGAAGAGGCTATCCTAAACCTAAGATGGGGCATTAGCATTTGTTATAAGGGTTTGTAACTATCTCATGGGAAAAAACGTCAAGGTACTCCTCGGCTGCATTCCTTACAATTTCGTCAGCAAGCCAGTTAAAGCACTCCCCAATCAATTCATCAGCAATTCTAAAGAGACAAAGACATAGAAAAATAAAGCAGGATTAGAGAGAAACCAAAGTATTTTCATTCATTTAGAGCCAAAAAGTTTTACACTGTTACATCTGAAAAAAAAAAAGCAAAACAAAAATACAAAGAGGCTCACTTCTCTCCCCTTTTAGTGGGATCACTCTCCACGATCAGATCAATCCGTTCAGGCGCCTAGGAGGTGTCCTTCTGGGTACTATCCACCTCAACCTCCCCCTCGTCAATCGTTTCTTCGGCAGTCTGAATTGAGGGAGTTTGAGGTGGACGTTCAAAGCTGAACTGGGGGATTAGGCGCTCTGGATCAGGATAAGGGACCTCCTTGTATATGGGGTTGGTGTGATCGATATTGTTCCTCTTCATTGCGGCCTCCCAACCCTCAAGGAAGAAGTCGTTGTGAGCATCCCTCATCTGATCCACGCAATCGTTGATCTGGGCCTCCACTTCAGCCTTGGCCTTCTCTTCGGCTTCTCGGAGAGCAGCTTCTTTCTCTTCCAGGGCCCGAGTCTTCAGCGCAAGCTCTGCCCGAAGGTTGGCAAGCTCTTGCTTCGATTTCCCTTGCTCGGCCCTGGAAGCCTCCAACTCCTTGAGGAGTAATTCTTGTCCAGTCTTTGTTGAGGACAATTTAATCTCAGCCCTTGAGAGGTTGCCCTTGACCTCCAACAGCTCTTCGTCTTTACGAGTTAGGATTTTATCCATAGATTGCACACGAGCTATGCTTCCTGCAACTTGGCCAAGGGCAGTGTTAAGTTGGTGCTCGATCTCCTTATTATCATCTCAAAGCTGACTTCTCTCTTTTGCCAGAGCGTCATTGCTGGATTGGAGACTCTTGTTCTCCTTCTCCAAGGTCCTCACATTTGCTTTCAACTCCTTTATGTCCGACCTATCCTGCTCGGGTCTGGCTTCGGAGGCTTGGCTCCTAGCAATCAATTCCATCGTGTAGAGAGAAGTCTGTAGAAAGAACAGAAAGTTAGAAAAATCATAATAACGAAAGGATGCACACAAGGGAATATGATTGTACTTACAGAGATGATGTTCTTCATCAGAGTCTTGTGGATGTCCTTCGTTCTATTCTTTCTTGTGTTATGAACATCCCGAGGAGGGAAGATACCCTTGAGATACTCCTCGGCGTGGTTGAGGGCTGTATCTTGGACAGTGAAGGGTCGGCCTTGAGGGTGCTCGAGGCTGGGAATAAGGATTTGTGGAACGAATGGAGGGGAGTCTCGAACCGGATTGGCCGGATACTCGATAGCAAGAGGCACGGGCCCAATCGGTTGAGTAGGTAGTAGCTCGGAGGTTTTTGGTAGTGCGTCTTTGGTGGGTGGCACGACCTTGGAAGGTGCTGCCCCCCTCGCAGCATCCTCCTTCGGCAGTTTTGACTGCTCGGCCGTTTGAGTTGTGTCTGCAGATTGTGTCTTGGCCCTCTTCTGCTCAGGAGGACCAGAAGGTTTCTTTTGAGCTGCCTCCTGCTCCTTCCCCTTCTCCATTTTTACTTTCATTATCTGGTCGGCAGTTGAAGGAGCAGGGGCTTTCCCCTCATCGAGCCTTCTCTTTCCAGCAGCTTTTTGCTCGTCGGCCTTCTTCTTCTGTGCCTCCTCGGCTCTTTGCCCCTTTGCCTTTGCCATGGCGAGCTTCTTATAGTCAATATTCGGGGCTATATCTCCTTCCTCTTCCCCTTCTAGATCTGAAAAGTAGTTAAAAGCAGGGGGTATTTCAACTTCTTCTTCTTCTTCCTCCTCCTCCTCGTCTAAAAGAACGAATCTTCGCTTCCTTGGCTGCTCGGCAGGCTCAGGAATCACTACTTGTGGGGCATGAACTTGCTCGGCAACCAATGGAATAGCAAACGGAGGGGGGCGAGTCCACCCTGGATGCCTTAAGGCGTAGTAATTTTCTTTTTCTTCAGCAGAAGCTCGGAACCACCACTGAAGATGCCTGATAGCCTCCGAGGTTGCGAAACCTTGAGGGGGGCGATAAACGTCTGGTGAGAAGGGATGAAGTTGAACAGAATTGGGACCGCTCTGGCGAATGGATAGAGATCTGGACCTCCAAGGAATTTGAACACCTCCTTGAGATGATCATTGTCAGCACGAAGACCAGTAGCCCAGATCTTCTTTGATTGGACGGCTGCGCAGATATTAAATCAAACAGTTAGCATGCTTAAGAGAGAAGATAAAATGCTGAAGAAGAATAAGAACTGGTAGCATTTGAAATCAACCAACCTGGGCCCAAAGAAACCCGAGGGACGATTGGATAACGATCTTCGTCTGGATCATGTGTCCAGTGACCTGTGACGATGCACAGGTCACTTTCTGACTTAATCGTATCAAGCAGCATGTGGACCAAGGCCTTTTCTGGTCGGGATTTTAGGTACCACCTGTTCTCATCCTTCCTCACCTTCTGGATAGAGTAACAGTAAAGAAGATCCCACTCGGATATGTGGAATCCGTATCGCCTATTTATTTCTATTACCCCATTAACAATTCTATAAAAGTTGTGGGTGAGGTTCCTAAGGCCAAGGTCTAGAATGCTCATCATAGAGCGAAGAAAAGGGTGCAGGGGGAACCTAAGGCCACCTTCGGTGATTGCCACTATGGGGAATTCCCCTGTTTCGCGCTCGCCTTGCGGCGAGCCTAATACCTACGTTCTGAGGAATTTGGTATTTCTCCTTGAAAACCCTAATTTTTTCCTCAGAGCTTAGCTTGTTTGCGAGTCTACCCATAACGGAAGATTTGAAATAAAAAGGGATTAACTCACCAGGAACGAAGAACGACGGGAAGGATGAAGGCTCGCGAAGATGAAAACTCAGAGGGAAAGAAGCAAGGGAAATCTGATGGCTCGAATCGCGGAAATGAAGTAAAAGAAGATGAACCAGGTATATATGTATATGTGTATGTATCTGTGGGGGTAACTGAAGCGTTTCCAATGAAAAGGCAACGGGCGGCAAAAATGGCATTTATTACCGCCCCAATTTTCAAATTTCTGACCATTCACGTCTTAACACCCCGAATCTGGGGATCCGCGTAAGCGGCGCGGCAGATGAAAAGCCGAAAGGGCACTACGCGTGTCGTTACGAGGAGAGAGAAGAGTCCAATCAGATTTGATGCGCGTCAGGGGGATACTAAACGACAAACTGTGAAGGGAGATTGAAGGATCAGTAAGGTAAGGTTATTCTGCTCTGCTACTCTGCTCGGAAAATGTCTTTTTCCAACCAGAGTGGGGGCAAAATGTTGGGCAAAATAATACTAAGCTGTACTTATGCCGAACAAGTGTAGTCTGGCGCCACGTGGCCTAGTGCCGAGCACGTTCCGTCGTGACACGTGGTGTCCTGCCGAATAACTGATTAATGGCACGAGAGTTCCACGTGAGTGTTATACGTGAACACATGACTCAAAGTTAGTGTTCCAAAGAGTACCCTGAACCTCAGCATCAATGAACAGTGTATTGCTACGTGGCTATAGCCGAGAATCTTGATAGCTAGTTTGCTCGGCCTATCCATTGGCGGCTAGTAAATGTTGAATCTGGGACCCACAGCCTTTAAAGAGGGCTCGTGACCATAAATGCACCATAGTTAAGACTGAACTGGGTATTTGTCTCTGAGGAAGTAACTAAATTGGTCTATCTCGTCACGAGTTGTTGGCTGATGTGACAGGAAGACAGTCTGATCCTGAAATTCTGGTTGTAATGCCGTGTTAAGTCGCCAGAAGCATTAATGAGAGGCATGGTGTATTAAATGAGGGGTTTGAGGCATTAAATGAAGGGGAAGAGTATTTAAAGCAAGGATGGAAAAGAGGGACACGGCAGTGTGCGTAACGTCAAGTCGCAGGTATGCTTTAATCATTACTCGGACTACTATAAATAGGATATTCTACTGAACCACATAGGTAAGCTGACGATTGCAACTTAAACTTTTATTCACTTGTTCCCTGGAAAAATTTCCCTTTTTGAGCGACTTGCTAACTTAAGCTTCGGAGGATTTTTCGGCCAGAGACCTCCTCTCCGGCCGTCATCTTTCTTTCTGTCTTTGTTCGGCAAGTCGGCGATTATATTTCTGGTTGGCGTGGTCAGCAGTTCCGACGGTTATTTTTGCTGCCGAACAGTTGGCTATGGTTTTACTATATAAATTTAGTTTGAAATCCTTCGAAAACTATGCATACTTCTATAAATATGCTTAATTAATGAGGTCAATCACTCTATATATGTATGTACTTACTTCGAAAGGTTGTACTTAATTATTTATTTTTGGGTGGTGTGTGAGTAATTATTCTATGTTCATATAATATCATGATGGCCCGTTGTATGTGGGTCACATAAGCACACTTAAGTGAAAAGTACTTGTGCCACACACGTCCAACAATATAAAAGCTTGGTGCTCTAGTTGCATGACATTATTTTCCGTGGTCTGGCTAAAATTGGTGGGTTATCTTATATGAGTCTTGGTCTTCGTAACACACTCTAGGTGCTTTGTTTCTCAACCATTAAATCAATGAATTGTGCTTGATCTAAAAGTTGAGATTATCCTGTGTAAATTTTACACTTAACGCAACTATGGCAGCCTTAACATTCTGTGGTGAGCCAAGAAAGATAGAAGAGCTCTGCACAAACAAAGATTTCGATTCCTAAACATTGGATTCTCATCCGGTGGAGAGAGAATAAAATACAAAAGGAAAGGAAAAAAAAAAAAAGGAATAGGCGAGAGTTGTAATTTTTTTTTTACAATAAAAGACTAATAGTCATAAAAAAGAGGGTTGTATCATTTAGCCATAAAAATGATTATAGTCATAAAAATAATATGTCGACAATATATTTGCTTTTTATTGTTTAATTGACTTACGTCACTTGGTCAGATTCTCTGGCTTCTTTGTGGGAGGTTGGGATTCGAAACCCATCAAATGCGTAAACTTTACAATTTAACTGGCACACGTGATTAGTAGGGTATTGCGTGGATTAAGGGGTTGTCTAACCAAGGGTTAAGAGCGTGTTCCACTACCTTATCAAAAAAAAAAAAAAAAAAAAAGAAAAAGAAAAAGAAAGAGAAAGAGAAAGAGGGTTGTAATGTTTTCCTTTGTCAAAAATAAAGATCAAAATAAATTTGATTACTCTTGCCAAATAGTACGAGGATATACACAATCATAAGCAACTTGTTATTTTACAAAAATTTTTATTATAAAATACTCGTGCATACTACAATCACACAAAAAAAACAAAAAAAAAAAAAAAAAAAAAAGAAACAAAAATTTGGAACATGTGTCCAAATTACCTACTGACATAACAAATCAATTTGATTGAATAATTTTTAATACTCAATGATAGATGATCAAATTACCATCAACATCTAAAAAAAGCACATTACATCCCATAAACATGCAACTGTGAGCATTCAGATGATTCTAACAAAATTTTAACTCGACTAACATACATATACCAGTCCCAGCTTCATCAAATAAGTGACTACAAGCTGAAACATTTTTTCTTAGAAGTCCCCAGAAGTCAAGATGAATTGTTGGAATCAGGTCAGAAACAAAACATTATGTGATGTTACACAAAATTTTTATATCAAAAGAACATGCATGTTATTTATGATCAAACTTCAAACCTAAAATACTTATGTACTGTCTCATGTAGCAAACTTCAACCAAGAACAAGTAACACTTGTATGGCCTCCTTAATATTATCACAGAACTTGGTGGAAGAATTAATCCACTAACAGAAAGAGAACAGAGAATTTTTGCATATAATCACTTGAATTATGACTTATAACAAGGAGACCATGTTTTCAATATTCCTTTTTTCTCCTCTTTTTTCCCAACATGGCATACGTCACACAAAGATTTTGTTGGGGGGGTGGGGAACCAATATAGTCAACAGCGGTGAGATCATTTTTGACAAGTAAAATGACACTACAATCATATTCTACAAAATAATAACAATTAGCTCTTTAAACGCTATCAGAAACACAAACACAAGGCGCTGAATTGAAATTCATGTGATTTCACTGGGACATCTGAAATCCCCAGATATAATAAGTCACGAAAATGATAATCAGATAACCCACTCTCAACAGAAGAGAAGCGAATGCAAAAGAGCTCCTCCTCAAAACTCCATCGGCAAAATCAGCAGTGTGCCAAACACACGACATATCATTCCCAGCATGCTCTTGTATGGAAATAGAAGGAAGAACTACAAAGCATCCAACCCAACATCGATATGATCATTGCACTTACACCCACCAACCAATATGAGTGCGTATCTATATAATAAAACACAACCTATTTCAAATATCCCTCTCACATAATGTATCTAACGGTTGGTATTTATTTCAGAGACATCTTCAATGGCCAAGATTAATTTTCCTATCCCCTCAAACTCTTGATATCCTGCCCAAATTGATCGTGGTCCCACTTTAACATCTTTCTTCAGATGGGTGAGACTTTCCTTTTTCTCTTAGGTTATGGAGGGCTTCGGCTGTGAGAGGGGGAAGGAGAAGAAGAGAAAGATCTGGATCGCAAACAAGATGGAGATAGGGATCGGGAGGGGGAGCTCGAGCGAGAGTCCGACCCAATGTAGGACCGAGAACGACAGCATGATGGAGTTGCCAGACGAACCTGAATTGGACCCCAATGGAGTTGTCGGACGACCTCAGCCCGGTTTCGCCATGTTTGGCTAAGGTTGAGTCTCTTCCCCTCTGTGTATATATACATATATCTGTATCTCTGATATTCGGATTCGTGAGATTGATCTTCTGGTAGTGTTATCTGCTGATCTTTGTGTATTTGCATCAAGGCTTTTTTGTGCTTTTTGAATCGTTTAGTCTTCGTTTTTCTAAAATTTTTATCATTTTTGTTGCCCATTAATGTTTGTCTGTCATAAAAATTGTTTTTTCAATTCTTTCATTTGCAGGAAAATCATTTCACAAATATAGGGTTTATACATTTTTAATTATTTATACCTTTTGGCTTATTTCTTTTCCCCAACAAAGCAAATATAAAAACCAGAAGGAGTACCTTCTTTAGATCTGCTGCTGCTGATTCTGCAAGGCCAGTATGTGTTTCTCTTCTCTTTTTTGTTCTTTTGGAGATAATGTGTGTGCCTCTGGCTCCAGTTAATTGATTTCTTCTTCTTCTTCTAATTTTTATTTTTATCTTCTATGAGACATAGGTGAACATATATTTGTTCCTTCAAGTGGGTGTTTTTCTGGGTCCATTATTCACTTTGGGCACTGGAAATTTTCTTTCTCTGAATTTAGTGCAAGCTTGGTGAAATGTGATTCATATTTCATTCACTTGCTCTGTGTTGTCCCATTTTCTGGCTGGGACTTTTCTGTGGATTGGTAATTTTCTGTCTCCTTCTTTCACTTTTGAATTCTCGATTTTCTTTCCTTTTTTGGTGGTTCACTTTTGAGGCAGGTCAGGTGTGAGCTTCGCTTATTCTTTTAAGCTTCAAAGATGATGTATTTTCCCCATTTTCCTTATGGGTTGTCGACTATCTCCCTAAACTACATTTTAAGTCCTGTGTTTGTGTAGCTTAATAATGCATTTAAGTTTATGTCTATATGCGGTGCAGCTTTGGGTATTCTTCGATTATTGCTTCCTGCTCTGGTGGTGATTTTGATGGTAGATTTTACATTTTTATTTTATTTTTGTAGGAAAATGGGTGTTATGTCTCGCTTGATTTTTTGAAGCTTTTGATCTGTTGAGAGTGAGCGAAGCACCACATTGGAGTACTGTTTAAGTCTATGAACGTGGAGAATAGTGCTGTAAGTTTTATATCTTTTGGTGGAGTGTGTCTAATTTTTGAATGTACAAGTTACCGTTGTTGGTTATTTGGGTTGAATTTGATTTTTTTGGGCTTATTTTTCTCTAATTTCAGATTTCTTCTTTCTTGATGGTCTGCATGCTTCGATCTTGAAGATTATGATAAATTTTGAGTTTAAACTTGATTTTTCTTTTAGGAGTTTTCTGGGTTTTGATTTTATTTTTCTTCTTGGCTTTGCCCTCTCCATTTGATAGATTTTTTTTTTTCTTTTGGGCTTTAGTTAAAAATTTTGGATCAGTATTGTGATGAATTTGTGGACCAATTCTAATTAATGAAGGCAAGGTTTTGCTCAGTGTCTTTTGTTTTGGTTGTATTTGTTTGAGTATATGCCGAATGTTGAGTGAATTGAATTCAGATTGTGGGGTTCTTTTGAGTTCTTGGCAATCACTTTTGCAAATATTGCTAAAGATTAGGTTTTATGCATCTGTCCCCCTGCTACCCACACACATTGGCCAGACTGGTAATGGGTAATGGTTTTTTTCTTTTGGTTGCACAAAATTGTTGAAGGAGAAAAGCAAATGAAATTGGAATTTCAATATTATTTTTTATCTGTAGGTTTCTCATATAGAGATCTTGCATTTGTTGGATTATTTATTTTGTGAGCGGTTTCCTAAGTGACCAGAAACATGTCAATTAGCCAACAAAAAACCAAAGTTGGTTTAGTAATTATGCTCCATTTAGTGACTACTCCAAATGACGGACACTTGCTGGATATATATCAACTCATCTTCTTTAGGAGCATGGTGATTTGTCTGTTAAGTTGTTTTGCATTAGATTTGTGCATGGATCATATTAGACAAGCTGTACTAGGTAAAGTGATTTAGTGGGTTTTTTTTATTTTTGGGCTTTGGAAGTTTAACTGTATGCATCTCTCTTTTTTTTTTTTTTTGTCTCAGATATATAATAGTGTACTTTGGAGTTAAATGGAGAATGAATAATTTGCTTCATTGTCTTATGCATTAGCGACAAAGAGTACCCTTCTGATAATATATGGACTGTAAGTATAGATATATATTGTCCATTTTTTATAGGAGTTTAGAGAATCAAATAAGTTAAGCACCATAACCATTATCAGTATTATTGTTCCAGTAATCAAAAGGAATAGGCAAACAACATATAAAAGGTAGCATACTGGTGAAAGCCCTCCCAGTCCCCTTTTGTCGTGTTATGTAATATTGCTCCTTTGTCAGCCGCTTCTTCCATGCTTCCTCACTTATAGAAGCACAATCAACCTGGTCTACTTTTACACAAAATAGAGCAATTAAATTTAAACTTTTAAGGAGAATAAATCTATATCAAAAAGCTGCAGGCAGGAAAAAAAAAGTGATTCATAGGCTTTTACAGAGCGTGTGATTTCTGATCCCCAAGTACCTAATTAGAACATGAAGAACACCAAATTAAGACAAAAAAAAAAGAAAAAAAAAAACAGTTCCACTTGAGTCTTGATGTTGCAATTGCATGAATTGATGGATAAATATTTCTTTTCCCTTTACTCTTTTGGGGTTAATCTTTTGTCTGTAGTGTTGCCATGCCTTCAAAAATTGAAATGGGTAAAATTAATATTGGGTAAATGGCAGAGTGATGCTTATTAAGGCACAAGTTGCTACAACCTCCTCTGTTCAGGCTTTATTTAAATCAATAATGAAATAGCAATGGGGGGCAGCATTTTCCCAGTTTCTGCTTATCGTGGTTCGCAGTATGATATTAGCATACTAGGTTTGAAGTTTGATCTTTAAAGATGATATCTTTTAAGCACGAAGTAGTATTTTCTCTGCCATCATATACTTATTTTTGGACATGGTTTGCATCTCTTAATAGCGTAATTAATTAACTTATAAAAAAGAAAAAAAAGCCGGAAGTAGAATTTTTAGTGCACGAGACACAAAACTATGGCCATAAAAAATAAAGAAGAAATAATTGCATTGTTTGTTTTTCTTTTTAGTTTGATGTGGATAATTATTTTCATGATCTTTAATGCTATATGAATTGATTTATATGGCAGCTACAACTATAAACCTCCTCATCTCTTGGTTCTCAATTCGATATGGTTGATGTTTATTTATTTTTAATATGAATTTATGTTTTGTAGGTATTGGGATTTAAGAGTTCAGGTCAACAAAGTCTGATTATGATTGGAAGAATTTTGTCAATATGGAAGCAAGAGAGTGTTGGTGCGAAAGTCACAATGATAGGAGCGAATGCACTACCAGTTGTTACAGGAGTAGAGG
Source organism: Vitellaria paradoxa (assembly GCA_019916065.1). Taxonomy (NCBI): domain Eukaryota; kingdom Viridiplantae; phylum Streptophyta; class Magnoliopsida; order Ericales; family Sapotaceae; genus Vitellaria; species Vitellaria paradoxa. The sequence continues at coordinate 20,084,213 of CM034242.1, read as the reverse complement.
GAACAGTGGGAAAGAAAAAAAGAGGCAGACCTAGGAAGTATAGACCTGATGGGAAACTTGCAGGGACATTGTCACCATTGCCAATTTCGTCATCAGCCCCACGATCATTCTCTGGTGGCTCATCATTTGACAAGCTGGGTGGAGGTGATTAAGATATTTGAAACTATGTATTTGTTTATAATGTATAGCATGCGTTAAACTTTTTTTGTGGAAAAAGGTTTATGCACAATTTAAAAAAAAAATAATGGGGTCAAATTTTCAAAGTAGTTGTGATGATATTTAACACAAAGGGACTGAATTTTACAATGTGGTGAATTTCAAACAAAATTTTTAAGTTTCTGTCTATTTGAAATTGATAAGTTCCTGGACCGTATCAAAATATGTGGGAGCCTAAGATGAAATAAAATTTAGTCTTAAAAAATTTTCATGCATATAACTTAAAACCTAAACCGTATCAAAATATGTGGGAGCCTAACATAAAATAAAATTTAGCCTTAAAAAATTTTCATGCATGTAACTTAAAACCCAAACTTGCCTGGTAATTAATAAATCTATATCTATATCATAAAACACATTTAATGGATGTGACATTTATGTGTGTGTGTTGGGCAAGCGTGCTGCCACGTTAGCATGTTAGGCGTGACTGAGAAGGGAGAGAGAAGAGAGGGGAGAGAGAGAGGGTGAGGGGGAGTGTTAGGGGGCGGGGAAGTGTCAATGGGGGTAGGTGTAAAGAGATATAGGAATAGGATTAAAAAAAATTAAATTGAAAAGGAGAAGATTTTTTTTTTTTAATTCTGTTGTATTTTAAATGTGTTTTATTTTTTTTAAATTTATTTTTTTAAATTGAAAAGGGGAAGGGTTGCTGGAAGAATGGCCTTTTTTTTCCGAGACAAAAGAAGGGTGTTGGGTGCATGGTTTTTTTTATTTTTTAGGCAAAAATTCCGATCCGATGAGTTTTTCAGTTGATGTATTTTTTGAACTATTGATGTAAACTAATCCTTTATTTTGGAACAAATTTTAACAAAATTTTTAAAAAGTTCAACTTTCTTAGGTTAAAAAAAAGTACAAATTTTTACTTTTTTTCAAAATTTTTGAGTTTTTTTGAACTATAAATGCCTCATTATACATCAAGTTATATTTTTATACATTTCTAATTTTTTTATTTACAATTTCAATTTTAATGTGTTTAATACTTTCATTTTAATTTAATACTTACACTTTTACACTCTTAGATTCACTGAAAATTTTAAATTTAAGATCTTTTCAACATTTGAATTTGTTCAATAATCGGGATTATTTTTATTTTTTTCACTCTGGTTATCTTTTCTATCATTACTTTAGTATTTTTTAATTAGTGATTTTTATTTTTATAAGTTATTTTTACAATTTTTTATTTTAAATTTTTTTCATAAATTTAAACTTAATTATTTACATATTTGTGTTTTCACCTACTGTACACTGTTTGGGAGAACAGCATAGTTTTAATTGAGGAGTGTCGTAGACACGGGTTGGCCACTAGTATATATATATAAATAAGAAAGATGAGTACCTAGATGATTGGCGCAGATCTTAAGAGTCTTCGACTGTCGCATAACAAGCCTACTACACTTACTGGTGTTCTTGTGCTTGAGAAGTTTCACTTTACCGACACCTCGCTCTCTCCACTGATTTCCTTCTTTGTCAAATCTATGTAGCTTCTGTTGATTATTTAATTCATATCGAATCATCAAGAAAATAAATTAATGCAGAAGCGTACCTGAATCTATTGATGTAATTTTGTGGTTCTTGATCTTTCAAGCCAATACGTAGGTTTCTTTTCTTAATTTTCTCTGACGATGGGATCTCAGATTGATTAGAATACTTTTACGTATGACCTGGGGACCATAGCCTATTTATAATAACTGTAGAAACCCTACTTCTATTCGGCCCATCATAAAATAGAAATATGGGCTTAGGTATCTACACATTAAAGGCCCATACAAAATTGAGATGTTATAAAGCCCAAAACTTAAAACCTTAACAGACCACTTTAAATGGGCTTAATCTTTATGATAGCCTATAACACAAATAACATATTTGGCCCACAATTAATTATTTTTCAACAATCTCCCACTTGGGCCAGATATGTTAGCGTGTGTATTATAAAATTAACCTTATGAGCTCAAAATTTGCTATCATTATCAAACATCTCTATGCAATCTGGTCCATCAATTATATCAATATAGGATTAAAGCGGCTTTCGTTATATGTATCATAACTAAACCCATCAATAGTCACATATATCAATACAATCAACGACATAGATCAAGTATGGATGTGTAGCATGGAAATTACATGTAATGTGATCTAAACATGCCTATTTCCAACTGGTCCTACTTTATTCTTTAGTGAGATCACAACAAATACATTCAGAGTGCAAATAAACCAAATATCTTATTCTGCAGAAAATAAATCCATAAAATGAGTCTACAACTGAAAAGTATCCAAATACAAACTCCCACTAAACCAACATATCATCAAATGATACAACACCCATATGAGCTACATGCTCATGAAAGACCTTGGGTGGTAAGCCTTTAGTGGGCGGATCCGCAATCATAGAGTTTGTGCCAATATGCTCTATAGACATTTGACCACTCTGAACTCTTTCCTTAACAACTAGGAACTTAATGTCTATGTGTTTAGACTTCGAAGAGCTCCTATTGTTATTAGAATATAGCACAGCTGACTTATTGTCACAGAATAACTTTAATAGCCTTTCAACACTATCCAAAATTCGCAGCCCAGTGACAAAATTCCGCAGCCATATTCCATGATTAGATGCCTCATAACAAGATATGAACTTTGCAGCCATAGTGGAAGAAGCTATGAGTGTCTGTTTGGCACTCCTCCAGGATATAGCTCCTCCAGCCAGCAAGTAGATGTAACCTGATGTGGATCTCTTACTATCTTGGCATCCAGCAAAATCGGAATCAGAAAACCCAATGATCTCCAACTGATCCGATTTCTTATAAGTGAGCATGTAATCCTTTTTTCTCTGTAAGTACCTCAAAACTCGTTTGGCTGCTTTCCAATGATCCATCCCAGGATTGTTTAAATATCTGCCTAACATTCTAACAATGAATGCTATGTCTGGACGTGTACAAACTTGAGCATACATTAGACTTCCAACAACTGAAGCGTAAGGAATCTTATGCATCTCCTTAACTTCAAGGTCATTTTTAGGGCATTGATTGAGACCAAATTTGTCTCCCTTAGCGACAGGGGTGTCACCTAGTTTACAATCTTGCATGCCAAACCTTTTAAGTACCTTATCGATATAGGCCTTTTGTGATAATCCAAGAATACCCCGAGAGCGATGTCGATGTATCTGAATCCCTAATACAAAAGATGCATCATCAAGATCTTTCATCTCAAAATTCTTTGATAGAAATCTCTTGGTTTCATGCAACATGCCTATATCATTTGTGGCAAGCAATATGTCATCAACATATAAAACCAGTAAAATATACTTACTCCCACTGAACTTGTGATACACACAATCATCCACAGCATTTACCTCAAAGCCGAACGAGATAATTACTTGGTGAAATTTGTAGTACCACTGACGGGAAGCTTGTTTGAGTCCATATATGGATTTCTTTAATTTGCAAACCATATTCTTTGAGTCTCCCGACACAAAGTTTTCTGGTTGTACCATATAAATCGTTTCATTAATGTTACCATTAAGAAACGCCGTCTTAACATCCATCTGATGTAACTCAAGATCAAAATGTGCAACAAGCGCCATAATGGTTCCGAAAGAGTCTTTCGTAGAAACCGGAGAGAAAGTCTCTTTGAAGTCGATGCCCTTCTTCTGGGTAAAGCCTTTTGCTACAAGACGAGCCTTATATCTTTCCACATTACCATTCGAATCCCTTTTGGTTTTAAATATCCATTTACAACCAATGGGTTTCGCACCTTCTGGTAATGGGACAAGATGCCAAACTTTATTGTCTTGCATAGACTTATACTCCTCATTTATGGCATCAATCCACTGTTGAGAGTTAGAACCCTGCATGGCCTGATGAAAGTTGATTGGATCATCTTCCACCATTCCAATATCTTCCTCACGTTCTTGGAGAAATACTACATAATCATTTGGAATAGCACTTCTCCTTTCTCTCGTGGATCTCCTTAGTTCTTGAGGTTGTTGATTTTGTTCTTCTGGAATAATTACCTCATTCTGGATGGGGGGTTGTTCAACATTGTCTTGTTGAGGTTCCTGATTTCCTTCTTGATCAATGACAGGTATAGACGCCTGCACATTATCATAAAGTATAGTAGGAATCGAAACCAATTCCTCCTCAAAGGCAATGTCTCTAACCTTATTTCTCCCCCCAAAATCAACATCCTAAAAAAATGTTGCAGTTCCCGTTTCAAAAATTGACCTAAGTGTGGGATCATAAAATTTGTAGCTCCTTGATCTCTCAGAGTAACCAATAAAGTAACTGCTCACTGTTTTGGAGTCCAATTTATTTTCATGTGGCCTATAAGGCCTTGCCTCAGTTGGGCATCCCCAAATGTGAAAATGCTTCAAACTAGGCTTTTTACCTGTCCAAAGCTCATAAGGTGTTTTGGCAGCTGCTTTAGTGGGTACTCTATTAAGAATGTAAGCTGCAGTCTTAAGTGCTTCTCCCCAAAGTGATTCTGGTAAGGTAGAATGACTAATCATACTCCTTACCATATCTTTTAGAGTTCTGTTTCGTCTCTCAGCTACACCATTCATGCTAGGGGATCCTGGCATGGTGTACTGTGGGACGATTCCACACTCCTCTAGGAATTTAGCAAATGGTCTTGGACGTTGTTCTCCTGAACCGTCATATCTACCGTAGTACTCACCACCACGATCAGATTTGACGCTCTTAATCCTTTTGTTGAGTTGATTCTCAACTTCAGCTTTAAAAGCCTTGAACACGTCCAATGACTAAGACTTCTCATGAATGAGATATAGGTACCCATAGCGTGAGTAATCGTCTATGAATGATATAAAATATTGTTGACTATTCCAAGAAGCCGTAGGGAATGGACCACAAATATCCGTATATATCAATTCTAAGACGTCTGAAGTTCTATTGGCACCTAATCTCTTAGTTTTGGTATGTTTTTCCTTAATACAATTAATGCAGATATCAAAGTCTGAAAAATCAAGGGAATCCAAAATGCCATCAGACACAAGTCTTCCAATTCTATCTTTTGAGATATGACCCAACCGCTTGTGCCATAATGACGTCGAATTTTCTTTATTTAATTTGCGTTTAGTACCACGTGATTGCACATGCAAGGTTTCATTATATGATGCAATAGTATCAAGCAAGTATAGGTTATCATATGCAGATTATGAACCAGTACCAATAACATTTGAATTCAACGAAAGACTAAACTGATTGTTTCCAAATGAACAATAATATCCAGATTTGTCCAACAAAGAAACAGAAACCAAATTCCGCCTAAAGGACGGTACAATAAAAGTGTCTTTTAAATCCAAATAATAACCAATTCCTAATAATAACCTAAAAGTGCCTATTGCATCAACTTCCACCGACTTGTCATCTCCCACAAAGATGTATCTTTTACCATCATTTGGCTTTCGGTAGCTCAGGCAACCCTGCATAGAAACACTTATATGAGTAGTGGCACCAGAATCTAACCACCAAGTGTTTCTAGGTACTGAAGATAAATTAACCTCAGAACAGACCAAAGTAAAAATTGTACTTTTCTTTGCACGCCAAGCGTGATATTTGGCACAATCTTTCTTGAGATGTCCAGTTTTGTTACAAAAGAAGCAGCTGTCAATTTTCTGCTGCTGTTTCTTTTGTGCTGGACCCTTAATAGCAGCTTCATATTCTTTCTTTCTTTTCTTGCCCTTATCTTTAGAGGTGCTTGCCAAGTGAGCGCTTTCAGTTCTGTCTTGCTTCAACCTTTCTTCCTCTTGCATATAATATGAAATGAGCTCATTTAGAGACCATTTCTCTTTTTGGCAGTTATAACTGACCTTAAAGTGACTGAACTGTGTAGGAAGCGAGATCAATACCAAATGCACGAGCAAGTCATCAGATAGCTCAAGCTTTAATCTCTTAAGTTTAGAAGCAATATTGGACATCTCCATGATGTACTCCCTTATGTTCCCCTTACCTTTATACTTCATTGAAATCAAGCTTTGCAAAAGCGTGCTTGTTTCAGCCTTATCGTTTTTAACAAAATGCTTTTCAATCTCAGCAAGGAACTCCTTGGCATTAGTTATCCCGTTGGATACTGCGCCCCTAAAGGCTTCTGGAATGCCACGCTTGATGATCATGAGACTCATGCGATTTGAGCGATCCCACTTCTCAAAGTTCCTCTTTTCATCAAGTGAACTTTCAACTGTAAGAGAAGCGGGTTGCTCAACCCTGAGCGCAAGGTCAAGATCCATGCAGCCAAGAACAATTAATATGTTCTCTTTCCAATCCTTGAAGTTTGTCCCATTTAGCATAGGAATCGAATTTATGTTGGCAGATATAGTAGTAGCAGACATATTAGCTGTATAGAGAACAAAATAACCAAAAATTATGCTCACATTAATAAACAAAAATAATAATCAATAAATTCAAATAATGGTAAACTCATCTCAAGATACCCAGCACAACATTAATATCAAGTCTTTGGACAGTAATATTAATTGTAAGTGGTACTCTTGTTGTAGTGATCAAACATTGACAATAACTCCTGTCAAATAATAAGCCAATCTTTGGATTGTCTCACTATTTACATGGAAACCTAATAATTGTCACATGTTTACCACCACAGGTGCATGTGTAATTCTGCCAAATATTAGCCTTCCTTTGGGCCGACCAATACTCGCATGAATAAATACATATACACAACCTTCTAATATTCAAAATAAAATAATTTCCACAAGAGAGGTTGCTTTGGCAACATGTTGCTTCCATTAATTTATTGTTGAATATTATGTACCAAAAATTAATAATACCAAAATTTGAATTTAATTGATTCCTTAAATCAATTCCCTTAAAATTAAAAGAAATTAAAACTCTTTAGGGCCCTTTCGAAATAAAAAAAAATAAACCTTTGGGGGCTGTTAAGTAATTTTTAAAACCTTTCATATAAGCCCATAAGAAAATTCCAAAGAAACTTCAAACTTTCAAGAATTACAAAACAGACCCAAGGATCCCAATTTTTCTTTTTTAAATCAAATCCGTAAATTCACCCATCAAAATCAACAAATCCGAATGGCTAAAAAAAAATTTAATGAAAACCGACTAACTATTCGGATTTTTAATTCTATTCAAAAGTATTTAATGATTGGTTACGAAAATCCATACCAGTGATCTCACACGGATTTGGTTAAGGATTTTCGTATTCGAATGTTTTCGAAATTAAAAAAAATAGATTTGTGAAAGGTAAATCCCTTCGCGAAAGGTTTCGCAACCTATGCGAAGGGTCTTGAAACCTACGCGAAGGGTTTCGCAACCTACGCGAAGGGACTACGAACACCCCAAGGCTTTTCGTGAACTACCCTTTCTTGATTCGTTGAATCAAGATTAGGGTTTTACACTAGAACTACTTTAAGCATCTTAAAAAACAATCAAATAGCATTCAATCATACGAAAAGAGAATTGAAACAGGCAAAACATGATATTACGAAACAAATCGAAATAAAATGAAATAGATTAAAGTGTGCAGGGATTAAATCAGTGACTCAAATTACCGAAACAGTCTGAATCCATAGGATTGTCAAAACCATTCACGTATACATTAAATAGCTAAAAGACAAAAAATATGGTAATTCAATATTCATTAAAAGCAAAACTTTCCAGCGTAAACATTGATTGAATATTCATTAAAGAAACTTAATCCAGTGTGTATACATAAATCGTCATGTAACACCACGTTTAAAGCATGTACACGCATGTGTATATATATATATATATATATATGCATACGAACAGCAATTGCATAAAAGAAGATCAAATAACTGAAAATTTTAAAATTTTGAGAACTAAAAATTAATCCCCAAAATTTAAACCCTAGCCATTAAATCTTAATCCATAAAAAAAATTTCTCAATGATTCAACATGAGTTGGCTCCGATACCACTTGTTGATTATTTAATTCATATCGAATCATCAAGAAAATAAATTAATGCGGAAGCGTACCTGAATCCATTGATGTAATTTTGTGGTTCTTGATCTTCCAAGCCAATATGTAGGTTTCTTTTCTTAATTTTCTCTGACGATGGGATCTCAGATTGATTAGAAAACTCTTACGTATGACCTGGGGACCATAACCTATTTATAATAACTGTAGAAACCCTACTTCTATTCGGCCCATCATAAAATAGAAATATGGGCTTAGGTATCTAAACATTAAAGGCCCATACAAAATTGAGATGTTATAAAGCCCAAAACTTTAAAACCTTAACAGACCACTTTAAATGGGCTTAATCTTTATGATAGCCTATAACACACAAATAACATATTTGGCCCACAATTAATTATTTTCCAACAGCTTCGGTTTCCTACAATCACAGCAATATAGTTAATATGACGAGAATTTCAACAAATACCATATAAATAGGGAGATTAGATTGGCCAGCACTAGGATTAGGCATATTGATGCAAGTCTTGTGGCTCTAATACCATGTAAAGAGGGAGATTCTAAAATGAATATATTTTTCATTATATCCAGTTGATCAGGGGCAGAGTCAGGATTTTTACTGAGGGGGCACCGGGCACCAAAGGGGCACCGAACACCTAAGAAAAAATAGTAATCGATTTATTTTTTGATTAGGAGTAAGAGAAAATGATGTTATTTTTAGAAAGAAAATAAATTATTCTTGAGTATTAACTAGTGAATATATTTCTCACAGTTAATGGTTCAAACACCTGAAGTTTATTAGAGATATCACTCGCTACAAAAAATATAATTATTATTAAATTTTATTATCTATAGAATTTATTGTGTTATATGCTAAATTTACTGATAGTATAAACAAAAATATGTAACAGTGTATTAAAATGATACACTTTATTTTACAAAAAATACCAAATTTGATTCTTTTAAACTTCTTATATGTTAAAAAATTTTGAGTTAACTTTAAATTTTTAATAAAATCAAAATATCTTAATTTTTAATTAATTTAATTTTTAAATAAAATTAAAATAACAAAGAGGACATTTTAATAATTTTATCGTAAAATTTGAGGGGATTGCTTGCCTCTTTGCCCCCATGTAGCTCCGCCCGTGGAGCTGATCATGTTGCATGTTACAAGTATATATATATAAATAATGAGAGTAACCGAAGGCTATCAATTTGCCTGGAGAATAGAAAAGGATTTTGAACTAGTAATTGAAGTCTGGCAGATCTCAGAGTCCCTAAGGTCAGGTCTTCTCCTTACAAGTTGGTGGATCTGGTCTTTTACACCTTGTATGTTCCTGGGATTGCTTTATAAAAAAAGACACGCGGCATAACTTAATAAATTTAAATATAAAATTTCTCTCTTAATAATTTCTCGTAATCCAAAGAAATAGAAAGTTAAAGGAATAGATGGAGAATTGAAACTAAAGTAGAAAGAAAAAAAGAAAAAGAAAATAATACATTAACACTCATTTAATATACAAATAACCATGAAACTCAATTATCATTTGGTCCCATCATGGAGTCATTCAAAAAGGGGGGAAAATTTGAGTAATTAGCAAAAATTTGGAAAATAAAAGAGTTATATAAATGCAACATAAGTTGACCAATTTGTATGCAGACAACATTCGATCATTCTTTACTATTTGATTGCACTTAAAACTTTTTTGGGTATAATTCAATTACACAAATGATAATTGAATCTATAGAATAAAATAGAGGAGTTGAATTGAGGGCATTCGAAAGGTTGTTTTTAGATTTGCTTTTTTAATTAACAAACATAGCATTAACATGAGGCAAATGCATGATTTATATATATATATATATAAATACAAGCTACACAGTTCAAATCCTAAATCCTAATGCCTTGTCAGTGGTTTGTTTTTTATTTTTATTTTTAAATATGTAGAACAGAAGAGAAGAACTAAATTAAAGGGAGAGTATCCGAAAAAATTATTTTTTGCTTTTTTTTTTTAACCTGTAAATACAATATCAATACTAGTAATGCTACGATTACACTTTTTTTTTTTTTTTACATTCATATTTACACCATCTCAATTTGCACTGGTCACTACCCATAGTGATCAGTACATTTCGTTTAAAATTATTACAACTGTAAAATTAATATAATATCTTGTGACTGTGATGATTTGGAATGAAATATACTGATTACTATGAGTCTTGACTAGTGTAAATTAGAAAAATATAAACAAAAGTATAAAAAAAAGATGTAAACATAGCATTTTTTATATTAACACGGAGGAAGGACATGATGTTATATAATATTTTTTTATATTAACACGCAGGAAGGACACGATGTTCTATAAACGCAAGTGACCCCATACAAATCACAAAAAATCAATGGGTTTATTTTTTATTTTTATTTTTTTTTCGTTTTCTTTCCAACGGTGGAAGGAGGAGATGACACGTGTTACGTGTTCTCTCTTTTTAAATTTGTTTAATAAATTAATATAAATAGCCATAGAATGATGTACAAGAGACCTTTGAGAAAACAGTGAATGTGATCAGGAAATGAAAAGGACTTTAACCATAGAATGATCTACAAATGATGGTTTATGAATAAATTTTAAGGTAAATTATATTAGCTATTCCTTAATATTTGATTAAAAACAGACAACTATCTTTGACATTTAAAATTTATGTTTACATCCCTTATTTTAAAATGTTTATCACAACAAAATCTTTTCATCAATTTGAACATTAATGTTAGTAATGTGGTTATATCTGAAAATATATAATTTATCTTTTTTTTTAACCTCTTTAAATTATATAAAATGTTCAAAAGGTATTTATGATTTATGAAAGTTAAAAAAAAAGGGATAATGTGCAAAGAGAATAATTCATAATAAATATTTTTTATTTAATTTTTTTATTTTCAAACATTATTTTTAATTTTAGAAATGGAGGTGGAAAATAATATGAAATGACAAGTTTTTTTTTTTTTAATTTTTTTAACATTTGAAGATTTCAATAGCATTTTGAATATTTTATATTTTGTTAAAGAGATAAACGTTGCACTCCCTATTTTAGAATACATATTTATTTTTTTAAATAGAGAGGATACCTCTATATCCTCTGTCTATAATATATCAATAATCACAATTATATAAAAACTTACATTAAAATAAAACACAACCTGCCAGGTTATATTAATTCATTGGCATAATAAACAAAAATCTCACAAACACTTAAACATGTACAAACTTATAATTTTTAACATATTAAACCATGTCTCAGTCTGATACCGTTGAAACTCTGTGTCCTTTTACACAAATTCGAAATACTAACACATGATTAAGACAGGGAAACAGACCACTCAAAGTCTCCTCTAGGCACTTACAACCACTTCTAGACTCAACCTGAAAAATGTAAATTTAGGTGTGAGCGTCACACACTCAATGGAAGTATTAACCTTAAGATAAATGATAATAAATATGCACCAAAGGTAATTCACAGTAATTATATAAACAATTATCTCACAATCAAATAGTAATTAATTTTAATGTATCATAACAGTTATTTCAACACACAATTCATTGTCACTTTTTGTTTATCAACCATTATCATCATCACTAGACCCTAACTGGCCATCTCATGGCATATGTGCATGATAAATAATTTAAATAATAATACAACATGCATTTAGCCCCATCTGGCATATGAATTAAGCAATCAACTATGAACAGTGGTTTTAATTTAGCATGTCCCATTAGCCCTATCTGGCTTGGCCTCATTTTTGGTCCTATCTGGCCCTTTTTGTTTCTTTTTCTTTTAGCTCCATCTAGCCTCATATTTTTTTTTCTGGCCCCATCTGGCCTGGTCCCATCTAACCATGTACAAGTGTAATGTACACAATTTATGCTAACATTGAATAATATTATTTTTTTCAAATAAAATATTACTTCCCAAATTTATCATTCTACAAATAATCACAATTCATATCTAACACAATAAATCCATAAATATTCAGCATTTCACATCGAAATAATTAATTAATAACAAAAATAAACAAATAAATAAAATTTATCAATTTATATTTAATACCCTTTACCTTTAGGTTTAATACATGTACCCACCTCAACAATAAATATTTTGAGAAAATCAAACTACTGGAGTGATTATTATTAATTATTCTCAGGTCCTAATTTTAACCCAAATAAATTATACAAATCAAAAATTTAACAATTAAAATATAAATTAAATCAATTAATAATATAAATTTAATAAATAAAACACAACCATTATATGTCCAATATATTTAATTTATTTAACCTTCTATAAAATTAATTTTAAACTAATAAAATAAAATAACTTATCTCAACAATCTGACCAAAATTTTTTCAAAGTTTCCTTCTCCACTCGCTATTCTTTTTCCCTTGCTTTTGTTACTATTTTTTTTTGGGTAAATTACACTTACCTCCCTCCAACATTTGAAATACTTACACATACCTCCCTTGGTAATTTATGAAAGTTTAAAAAGAAAAGAAAATTCTGTTTAGGCCCTAAATCTTTAGTAAGAATTGAGAACTTGAACTTGAAAATTTATTTCTCTTGTATATATACCCTTAGAGCTATTAAAAGTTGTTTATAAGCTAATAGATCATAAATGTTGAGGATTAGACCAACTCCGACCCATCTTTAAACCACAGTTAGGTTAGTTGAGGGTTATTTAGGTTAGATCTAAGCTTTTGAGTGAGGTCTTTTAAGGATAAACAAATTGGAAATGGCTAGTAATAGTAATAGTAGATTTTTATGTGTAGGAGAAAATGGAAAGGAAGCTTATGAACATCAAGTTCATGTTTTTGAAAAAGAACCTACTAGTTTAAATATTGCTAAAACTTTAAATTTCTTAGTAGATAGTATGTTTGAAGCTATTGGTACTTTAAATAGAATAAAAAACAAAATAAATAAAATAAACAACATCGATCTCCCAGCAAACACAAAAAATTTTCTAGAAAAAGCAGCGAACAAAGGTTACGAAGGTGAAACATCTAATCCTCAAACAAATGAAGATGTCAAAATTCCTACCTTGTATAAAGGAGGAAAAAGAGAATTTGACGAAGTCCTAGTAGTGAAAAACATTACTAAAGAGAAAACTTATAAACATTTTCAAGCCAATAAAGAAATATTGGAATATTGGAGATCTAGATATAAGGATGAAAAGGATGTGAAAGAGAGAGACAAATTGTTCAACCAAATGCAAACTCTCTACAGTCAACATGAGAACTTATTCAAAAAACATGAATATGTTTTCACTTTAGGTTTTGATTCTGAAAATTCAGACAAAGAATACTACGCAACCAACGTAATGAGTGAAGGATCATCTGATTCTGAAACTGAAACATCGGCTAATCCAGAATTAGATGAAGAACTAGCGAGAAAGCTAGATAAAGCTCTAAACCTAGACAAAAACCTAGGAAAAAGAAAATTAGGAACATTAGATCATCTAGATGAGGATCCAGAAACTAAACCAGTTACTGGAAAAAAGATCTTCTTTTGAGCAAGTTTATATAAAGGAAGAAGGTGAATCTAGTTTCGATGAGGTTTATGTTAAAGAAAAACATGAATCTAGTCCTTCTAAAATAGAAGACTTAAATAAATTCAATGTTGCTACAAATGGGATATATCTAAACCTTAATGATGTACATCCCAGGGATTATGAAAGAACCATTGAAGAATGGGCACAAGCCATGTCCATTGTCATAACCCATTATAAAAATACATGGGATAGGAAAAAAATTCTAGACTATATAGCAGGAACGTTACAAGGAAATGTTCTAAATTGGCTAAAGTCTGGGAAGGATCTGAAGATGGCAAATAAGAAAAACTTTTGTTTTGCTAAGTGATGATCAAGAAAATAATTTTGCAAAAATCCTTTCAAAATTTTCTACATTAATAAAAAAAGATTTTCGTGGAATAATATCTTCAGATGAACACCAAAAAGAGGTGAAATATGTGTTATCAAAAATGAAACTTTACGATACCTATAAATACATAGATTTCGTAAAAACTATACCAAAAATACTTTTGGATGTTAAAATCTGAAAGTATCCCTCATTAGAAAGAACAATTCTTCCACAAACTCCCAAATCCAGGGGATGAAATATGTGAAAAACAATATCCTGAACACCAGGAAAAATTGGAAGTTCTGATACTCTAGGATTAAGAATTAGTTTCGGTTATAAAATAATGACTGAACATTGTCTTCAAAGAAAGGCCCAGAAATAGGTAAAAAAATCAATTATCTAAATCAGTAGAAGGAAAGGCCTGTTGTGATAAAATCCTAAAAGAAATTGAAAAATTGGATGCTCTGTGAATAAACCATATCACAGATGCAAAAGAAAACACTTTAAAATCAAAAAGTGAAAATCTGAAAATAAAAGAATATTTCTAAAGAAAAAATATGTAAGAAAATTCAAGAAAAAAAACTTCAAGAAAAAATCATTAAAAAACTGCACTTGCTATTTTTGTAACAAAAAAGGTCATATAGCACCTAATTGTCCAAAAAGAAATAATAAGGTAATTAAATTTCTAGAAGAAAACAACTTAGAAATTTGTTTAGGTGAAGAAATAGATTCAGAAGAAGAAGTTTTATACGAATTAGAGTCTGTTTCTTTGAATTCTTCAAAAGAAAGTGGAGAATTTATTTTTATGATGCAGGAAACAAATTCTATAGACAGGAATTTAGAAACCTTTGAATCAGTCCTTGAAAATGAATTAAACCAAATTTGTTTGGAAGACATAATCAAAGACGATATGATAATTGAAAATGATAAATTAATCAAATATAAAAGTCTTAAAACAGAAGACTTGTATATTAAATCTAGGTTTAAACCTTAGCAAGCTCAACATTTTGAAAGATGCGAAGGTATAATAGAGGCAAGATCTTCCTCTAATGAGCAAGTCAAAACAAAAATTTTCGATGAAGAAAAAATTAGAAGACTTAAACAAAAGTATCCTAAAGTAAGATTCATTCACATTGATATAATCCAAATAGAGATTAGGCCATTGTTCAGACTTGGAATAGACTCACCAATTTTATGTGTGGTACAAGATAAGAGGTTCCATGACCCTGTTCAATCACTAATAAGGGGAATAGAGTCTACTCTTGTTTCTAGAGAAATCCTCTTCAGAATCAAACCGAATTATTTTGTGTCTATAAATGATAAAAAAATCTAAGACACATTAACACTGAGAATACAAACTCAGAATATTAAGATGGACGGAAACGCCAATGATCCAAAAATATCTTGGCAAGCTGTTCATCAATTAATCAGCGCTATTGAGGTCAAAACAAATAAAGTTAACTTTGGTATGGTTGAGTTATATGAACCTAAACTGTTTGATACTGAAATCAAACCAAGTTTAATTGATATAAAAGATTTAAGAATACCAAACGAATGGGTATTTGAAAATTTTACGAGAGATCAACCAGAATCTTCTCATAGGTCAATTGAATTTCAAGCATCAGGAAACACACTCTACTTTAGAAATAACAAATTATCTGCAAGTAGAAAATTATTTAAAATGAACAACTTAAAAAACTTTGAAGAAGGTTCATCAAGCTTAAATAACTTTGATAAAGAAACTGGATTAAGAAGAATCCAAGTTCCAGTCATTCCTGGAAGTTCTTTTAATGAAGAAGAACAAAAATCCATTATCTTTGAACAATTAAATATGGATACAAAAACAATATTCTTTTCTTATAACCAAAATAAGAGAAAATATGGTTACATTGAAATCACATTTGAATTTGAAGGTTATAAACCATATAGCCTACATGTATTGGTGGATATTAGAGCTACAACTGCAGTATGTCAACCAAATGCCATACTTAAAGAATATTGGGCTCAAATGAAAAATCTAGTTTTAGCAAAAAATGCTAACGATACCACTTCTATAATGGTCGTTAAAGCAAAGGACATTATATTTTTAGTAAAAATCGCTAAAGGTAAAATGACCTTTAGGATCCAAAAAATAGATGTGTTTTCCTTTAATGCATTGAGATATACTTTTAGGAAATAATTTTCTTGCTCAATATTATCCTGTGAATGTACCCCATGAACATGTAACCTTGACTGATAGAAATAAATCTTATCAGATTTCTTGGTTGAAAACACATGATTCTATTTGTTCTAAAGGATACGAGCCAATCAAGCGTGGTAATAGTAGTCCAATTTTTTCATTAAAATCAATTGATGAATCTCATTGGATTTATAACAAGCTAAGCCCAAATTTCTCAAAATATCCTCTAATGTTATGGGAAAAAGCTCCCAAATACTATCATCTAAAATTAAAAAATGAACAGAAAATAATTAGAGTAAACCCATGGTCTATATCAAACATGATATTGACAAATTCCAAGTTCATATAAAAGAACTCCTTGATAAAAGACTTATAGAACTAACTAGGAGTTAACATTCGAGTCTTATTTTTCTTGTAATGAATCATAGTGAAAGAAAAAAAGGGGAAAAGGTAGGATGGTTATCAATTATAAAAAATTGATTGAAAATTTAGTCTTTGATTGGTATTTTATACCTAGAAAAGATGTTTTAGTAACTCAAACCAGAGGTGTTAAAATATTTAGTAAGTTTGATTGTAAATTAGGTTTTTGGCAAATCAAGCTTACAGAAGGGTCAAAACCATTTACTACTTTCTCAGCTTCATATGGCCATTGCCAGTGGACAGTTCTGCCATTTGGAATATGTAATACGCTACAAATATTTCAGAAATGGATGGACGATATCTTTAAAGATATTAAAGATTTCTGTTTAGTTTATATAGATGATGTATTGATTTTTTTTAAAACCAGAAAAGAGCATAAACATCATTTAGAAATAGTTTGTAAAAAATTTCTTGATAATAGAATAATTCTCAATCCAAAATAGATTGAAATAGAAAAAGAAGAAATTGACTATTTGGGAATTGTACTCAGTTCAATAGGATTTGTGTTACAACCTCATATAATCACAAAGATTAAAGAGTTCCCAGAAAAACTGGAAACCTTAAAAGACTTGCAAAGTCTTCTTAGTTTATAAAACTATGGAAGACAATTTGTAAAAAGTCTTTCAAAATTGGAAAAAAACCATTCCTTGAAAATTAAAGAAAGCTCAAAAGAATTAAAAGAATTTTAATATAAAAATTGAATGGAATGAAGAAGATACAAGGAGATTAAAAGAAATCAAAACTTTGTTTAAGCCTAATCTAAAGGTTTATTTTCCTACAGAATCTGATCTCTTAATTTTAGAGACAGATACCTTAGAAATATTCTGGGGAGTAGTACTAAAAGTAGTAAAAAAAAAAGAGAAATTTGAACAAACAGATATTCTCAAAATTCTTAAAGAACAAAAAAGTTCTGAAGAATTAATATGTGGATATAATTTCGAAAAATTCAAACCAAATGAACTTAACTATATTATCTTTGAAAAAGAACTCTCAGCCATAAAAAATGGTATAAAGAGATTCCAAATTTATTTAACTCCTGATAAGTTTTGGATAAGAACAGATAATCAAGTGGTTAAAAACTTTCTTAAGAAAAAGAGAGTTGAAAATAATCCTAGAAGAGTTAGGTGGTCCAATTATATTTCTTAATATACATTTGAAGTCAAGCATATTGGATCCACTAAAAATGTTCTTGCAAATTACCTTAGTAGGCACCCAGATCGATAATAAAGACTAATGCTGCAGAAATCAGAAAAGGCAAATAAGGCTGAGATGTCTAGGGCAACCAGCTCTAAGGGCAAAGAAGTAGCAGCCAAACAAGCTAAAAATGTTTCTTCTGGGAAAACATTCCAGAAAACTTATCTCAAGGAAGCTACGCTCAAGCAGTGCTAAAAAAGCCACTTGCCTTGACAGAAGAAGCTATACTTGACTTTTTCAATCCTGGTCTGGAGAACAAACTCCATGAGCCGTTGAATAAACTATGGAAAAGCCATATTTTAGGGAAAATTATGAATTTCGCAAAGCAATGATAGGAATGGCTTACAAGCTAAAAAAGCTCTAAGACAAAATTAATAAGTTAAAAGAATTGTCAAACAATATGATTTCAAAATTTGACTTTGAAACTGTCTTGTTTGATTACCAAAAGATTTTTGAAATTCAACAAATTATGAAAATTTTAGAAATTGCTAATGGTCATGCTCATTTAGAAAAAGTTAAAAAAAATAAAGCTTTATGAAGAGGCTAAACAAGTCCTTCCTAGAGCAATTTTTTCAATTATTGATAAATATATCAATAATCAAATGATTAAACCAATCCTTCAAGAATTTTCTGATAAAACTAAATTTGATTATGTTTTCCATATCAGAAAAATTTAGTTTGACCTTCAAAGTGACAACGGGAGGTTCGAAGCAATTGATTGGGGTTTGGTCAAAAAGATTATCTTCAATCCATTTGAGGCAACAGCCTACCAAGATTTTCTAGCTATGATCAAAACCATAATTAGCAAAATTCCCTATAGTTTTAAAAGAAAAATCATGGCATTTGAAGTTTACAGTTCTGTTGGATGGTGATACAATAAAAGATTTTATGAGCCATATCAAATCTGGAAGCTAATGGAATATTCCATCCTCGATACTTATGTTTTCATTAATCCGGTAAAAGATGAAGTCACGTCGGAAGAACAAATTTTGTTGTGGTCTTGGGTAGAATTGGTTTACCATGTCAAAATTCTACTAAACTTTCCAGAAAAGCACATGGTAACAGATGGTAGAAGATTGTTCGTATCTTTTCCTCTACCGCCATTAATGTTTCAAGCTTCTAAAGAATATAAGAAAGAAGCACTTGACTTTTTAAACAAAGTTAGTCGAATGGAAATTGATGCTCCATCAGAGGTAGCAATCTACCTTAATGAAATATATGAAAAATTTGAAGCCAGAATGGAATTAGAAACCGCACTTGCAGCCGAAGATACCTAAGAAGATCAAGATTGTTGGGAAAATACGACTGAAGAGGAGTGGCATAACATTGAAAACATAATGGAAGGCTAACAAAAGCTACACCATCACGGAAGCATAGTGGACCAACTAGGAATATTGCAAAATAAATAAATAAATAAAATAAAACACTTTCAGAAGTGGGTTATGACTGACTGCACTCCTATCCAGCACATGACAGAGCCCATGTGAAGACCATGTGAAGGAATTTGCTTTAACCAAAAGCAATTCTATTATTGTACTATTTTTATTTTGTCGATTGTCTTTTTTTAACCTTATCTTTTATTTTGTAAGATTAAATTTTGAGTTTGGAGTCCACGTCTGAAGTCTATTTAAGGGGTCTTGATGTATTGAAGGGATATGGAAAAATCGAGTGCTTTCTCTATCTCTCTGTAATATATCTTCTGCTTGTGTGTTATTAATAAAAGTTTGAGTGTTTTATTAAGTGTTTTTTTTTTATTTCCTGACCTGGGCATCCAACCGCGCAAAATTAACTGGTATCAAAGCCCAGACAGTTCTGAGATTGTGAATATTATGAAGGTCAGTAGTATATGAATTATGATACTAAAGTTTATCCTGTCTTTTTTGCTTCCGTCTTTTTTGCTTCTATTGAATCTTTTTCTTCTTATGTATGTGATTTTAAAGTTTCAGGAAGTCCTTTAACTATTTTGTATGATTTGTATTTAATATTAATAGATATATCTGTAGGTCGTGGAGTAGATCAAGAGACAAAAGATATCATAAATCTAAAAATTAAAATATTAGGAAGAATGTGTGGATTCTAGGGTGTATTTTATAACTACTAAAAACTGTTAGAGTATTTCCGTAAATAGTTGTGTGGTCCACAGTGATCCCCAGATATTATTTTATAATTTTTAAAATTGAGAGGTTACGGAGAGTGTAAGTGTAACAGATTGAAAAGTATAAGAGGTGTCAATGTAAATTACTACTGTATATATAAACCGTATATGCTTTGCTCCTCGGCCGGCTAAAAGCCTTCCACCGCCTTAGCTATAATTTTTCTTTCCCTTTTTTTTTTTTTTTAAGTCTTTCATGTGGCATAGTTAATAACCGCCCACATAATACATGAATTAATACATATATATATATATATATATATATATGTTAGCGACATTGCACGCGCAGCCCACGGCGGATAACATTAATTAATACATATATTAATAACCTAGCTAATTAATTCACCAATTAGTTTCAATTAAAATTAACTAAATTTTAATATAATACCAAATTAACATAATTAAATTACTAAATATCAAATAAAAATTAAATTAATAATACAATTAAAAATAATAAAATTTAGAATGTCACAGTAAAAGACTAAAAGAGACATGTCATATGTTTTTCAACATTAATTACACTGATTTTATTTAACATTGACAAGCAAACTAACGAAATTATTTGACTGTGAGAAATATTTCAAATAAGGGTTATGATTATAAATTTAAATGTTTAGTGTAGTTATACATGTAGTCAAATGTTTATGGGAAACTTATAACTCAAATTAAAGTGAAATAATTAAAAAAAATGTCAAAGATATAGGTTTTCGCTTTTAATAATTTAAACCTACATTCCTTTACTCTATATTCCTTGCACTTAACACTTTTTGATTGATTTTCAATAGATATATAATTTTCAATAGATATATATGTTTTTTTTTTTAAATTAACACTATTTATACTTCACTTTAGTATTTAGTACAAAAGAGTAAAGGTAAACTTTTGAAATTCATGAGATATTAATAATTTTTACTTTTAGTACAGAGTATAAAATTAATTAATCATAATTTTTTTAAATTTTTTTAGTTTTAAAATGATAAGTTTACACTTATTTATATATATATATATATATATATTGAATCATCAGTTCTTTGCGATTTGCGAATATATTGTAATTTTCATCGTTTTATTACAAGAAGTAAGACACGTACGCAAGAACATTTGCGTTAGTATTTATTAACAGATTATTTATTTTATAGTCTCAAATATCATTTTTTTAATTTATAAACTCTTTATTTAACAGTAATTGCATTAGAATTTTTATACATAATCTCTAGAATATGAAAAAATTAGATTTCTCTAATTTATTTATTTAATTTTTATAATTTTCAGTATAAATAAAATTATTAAAGAATCAAGTTATTACTAATTATATATTATTTTAAGAATAAAAATTCAATTTAATTTATTAAAAATTAATATTATCTCTCAATAGATTAATAAAATATATTAATTAATAATAAATCAATATTACAGTGATGATTTAGTTTAGAAAAAATAAAAGGAATGGATTATTTTATTATTATTTAGAGACTATTCCTCATGACTCCACATTTGCAGACTCTTAACAGACTTTAATTCAATGTATTTTTTGGTCAAGATTTTTATTTTGAATATCTATTTTACATATAGATTCAAGTTTAAAAACTTTAACGCGAGCGCTTTAAAATGATCTGCGCAAAAGCGGTGAGATCGATGAAAGAATATAATAATTAATTTAGTGCAAAGCATAGAAAAATAAAAATAATAATATTTAAAGAAATGGCACATTAGATTTCGCATTAGTACCTATACATTTAAAATAAACGAGCTAATTCTAAAAAAACACGTGTTTATACATACACAAAATAGATTTGTATTAATATAGGATCTATTCGGTATAATTGTAATTGTGTAATCTTAATTATTCATGCATGTACGTAAAATTCATTGTAAAATTTACACGGATAAGCAATTAAAATTGTAAATCAATATCACTTGTAATCATACTTAATATTTTCCATATAATACTGATCTTAGATTTGATGTTTGATTACCAAATGAAATTTGAACTAGGAGAATAAAAAAATACCCTCACGTGTTACTGCTACGTTACCTGAACTCACCTGAGGAAGTCTGTAGAAGAAGGAAATGTGAAGAAAAATAGTCAGAGAGGATCCTTGACAAAGGGTCCTATGATACTTAAGTTAATACAGGCTCAAGAAAATAAGTGTATGGAATGTAAGAGTTCAATTGATAATAGTCAGTATGCTTTACTAAATGTACCAAGTGGACTATTTATAGGCTAAGAGAATAAATAAAATAATAGTGGAATAATTGGATATATAACGTTATTATGCTTTTCCTAAATATGTTGACAGTTTGGTTTGTATTTAATACCCATTACTCAACATTTAATGCGAGTGGTGAATTTCAGAGTAGTAGTTGTGATGTGATATTTGAACATTCCAAATGCCACTTCATATCTACTAGTTGACAAGTAATGAACTAAGTGAACCAACGATATTGTAATAAATAAACTGAATTAACTATAATACTGCATTTATGGTTGCATTTAAACCATCATTTTGACCTTCCACTATAGAGTTAAATTGATGAAGTAGGGAACGAGATATGCTCAGGGTCGAGCTCTTACTAGCTGGGTGAGTCTGCATTTGGGGGTGATGCCACATGTCCAGTATATTTTTTGTACAAATATTATACTCCCACTCTGGTTGGAATAAGTTTTTACCCGAGCAGTGTAAGATTTTGAATTTTGAAAATATAACATTTTTTTTGGTAAGTTAAAAAAAAAAAAAGAAAATATAATCTTTGCTCACAGAGAATCTGTTCAAATCCCTGTCTTTTTGCTTTTTTTTTTTTTTATGACATATCTCACCTTTACTTGTTTATACTCTACCACATTAACGATAGATGGGGCTTTTTCTCAGCTTAAGCGTGTGCTACGTTTATTACTGCAACTAAACCTTAGGTACCCCCTCACTTATCTTATCAATGTCAATTCAATTTCAGCAGCTATTGATTACGTTTTCACTGCCAATTCATCTTTTGGTTTCCCTTACATGCCCTTGTGTGTGCGTATAAATACCATTCATTTTCCATTTGCACCCTTTTTCTAAACCTTCAAACTCTCAAGCTTTCCTACTTTGTCTCTACATCTTAAGTCATTTCCAAGCACTTTCTCACCAAAATTTAGGTTTCTTCAGTGAGTAATAGGAACATTTTTAAGCCATTCTTCAGGGTTCTGTTTTATCTCTTTTTCTTTTTCTTCCCAGAGAAATGGGTAGGCTCTCTGATGAACTTAAGGACATTGATTACATAACCATTTTTAGCAAACATTCAATATACCTACAAGTGAAGATATTAGACTTCCCAGTGAAGAGGATGCTCAGGTTGGGATGGTAAAATTCCCTATTCTGGCTATTTCTAAAGGTGTCCTTAAGTTTCCACTGAACCCTTTTTAAAGGTCATGTTTTGGCTTAGAGTCTCACATAGGATGGTGTCCCACAAATTTTATAAGAATAGTCAATGTGGGGTTTAACATATTAATCAATTGTATAATGCAAATATAAGTTTTTGGGATCTATTTTATTATTATAGCATCCAAAAAGTCAGAGGGATCAGAGTAAATGGTCTATGAAGTCCCAACCTGATACAGCATTAGTGCACGTGCTCTTAGACAACATCAAGTGATCTGAAGAAGATGTTTGCATTGTTTCAGGTAGCTGGATGTCTGGACCCAATGAGAATCTTGATTATCGAATTCCTCTTGCTGGCTTGGGTCCAAGTCGATTGAGTTGTTAATAATTAATCTGACTTTAATATAGTACCTTTAGAGTATTTCTTGATAACTGTGTTTTACTTTGTAGCTGAAGAATTTCGAAAATTGTCCGCTAAAGGACTTCGGATCGATGTCGACTAATTTGAGAAGCCCTGATTCATTCCCATTCCAAAGGTTGACGCCAAGGCCCGAGCTACAAGTCATTCATCTCCTCTTCTGAAGGCTATGATATCGGGACATTCCCAAATCTATTCCTAAGGTGGCTCGATTGGTCTCCCGAGCAAAGATTGAGATACTACGTACCAGTAGAAGCACCCAAACTACCTCCTCGAACCTCCTCTTATTGCACTGCCATTAGCATTACCAGAGCAGTAGCAACAACAATAATACATACCTGAGTAATAACTAGAAATAGTTTGAGTGCAAGAAGAAGAAGAAGAAGAAGAAGACGAAAGAGACAATTTTCCATTTATAAGAAATCCAGTCCTTTGTTGGCTACTTCAGAATGAAGAAAAGAAATAAGTTAAGCCCAATTAGCAAAACATCCTTGTCCAAACCATGGCATCGAAGATCAATCTTTGCAAAGAGGTTAAGTTGCTACCAAGTATAAGAGACAAAGCAAACAAATGGTGTCCTCGGGGAGAAAGGCCACCTTAGACTTAACCATCAATGAATCTACTGATAGTGGTCAAAAGAGGCACTCCCGACCTAAGGGAGATTAGGGGGCCCAAAAGGATAAGAGGTAGAAGACTTCAGAGAATGCCTCTAGCTCTACTCTTCCACCTCAAGCTCCGCTGGCACTTGTGGTCATCCAAACTTCTTCTTCTATTTCCCTTTCTATTGCACCAACTTGTGCTTTTGCTCTAAGGTCTAGTCGAATAGAGGATGCCCCATTGAGTTGAAAATCGTCATTCGAACTGCCAACCACCCAAAGGGCCGTTTGATGACAATTAGGGAATCGAATTTCATTGGAGCCGAGCACTTGATTTTGATTGCTAAAGCAACCATCTCTCCTGCTAACCAAGAAAAACTATGTAGGAGCACAAGTAAATATCTCTTCACTGACAATCTTAGGCATGTCATGCAAGTAAAATTATAGACGGCTCTTCTGTTAAAGTTTTTTCCTTTTTTTGATTGTCGTACTTACCTTTTCTTTCTTTATTACAAAGCATCTATCATGCCCATGGGACCATAAATATGTTTAAGGATATGCATGTAAAAATCACCTCTGATGAAACAAAACTTCCAGCAACAAAAAATAAGATTGCCGAGTCGGCTGAATCTAAAAAAGAGATGAAGAAAAAGCTAAAGACTACTAAATTTGAGAAGATTGTCCCTGAGCAAAGCCATGGTTCATTGTTGGACCAAACCAAGGTAGATGAATTAGTTGCCAAGGATCAATTATTGGCTACCAAGGATGCAAATAGGCTGCCATTAATGTCGAGTTAACTAACGAGACTGAAGAACTGTAGAAGAAGGATAATGAACTAAAGGCCAAAGATGAAGAGGCCTAGAAAGGTAGTCATAACTAATTCATAATAACAGTCAATCACCACTTATCAAGTTGCTAACTCATCCATTTTCAAAATTTAAATTTCTACTATTGCCATTACTACTTCAAAATCATCTCAAAATTATACATCACTTAACAATAAAATGTAATCTCAATAGATCCCTGAGTTATTAAGCTAAACTTTTTAAGTCTCTTGGACTTTAAATTTAGAATTTTTTAATTATATTTACATTTACATCTAACCATCATTCTTGATGTCAGAACTACTATCAAAACATCTTTTACACCTTATGCCTAAACCTAACAAATCATTGCCAGTTACACCACTTGCTCGCATACCCATTTTACTTACCATCAACTAAGAATGTTTCATAAGTTTTCAAGTCCCTTACCAATGGGGCCATTATTCTAGCAACATTCCTAATTCCATCCGCTTACACTACCAACTATATCGTAAAATATTAATGAGTCCATTTTCAAGAATAACTAAATGTTGGTTATAACACACAAGCATATAACATTTAATGCCAGGCTCCCACTATCCCTAAGGTATTCTAACCTAAGTTCTGATACCAATCTGTAACATCTCGAGTTTTAACAGAAAAACTGAAATATAATAACTTATTATGCAAACTTATTACATGAGTTTTGTCCTACTTTAGTTGTCTAAAAAAAATATTACACATGTGCCAAACTTTATACTAGTATTAAATCGTCACTTTTGGTTGGCTGCTAACATCTGTCAGACTCAATTTTTGCTATCAGATGGATTTTCTGTATAAAAACCTATTAAACGAGGTAAGTTGCTAAGCTTAATAAAAAAAATATTCAAATAATTTCAACAAGTATTTTCATATAAAAATAGAAACTAAGTGCTCATAATAGCTGTCATTATCATATAAATCAAATGGCAACAGTACAAATTAAATAAATAAGCAGTGAAAATGAGCATGCAAAACTACTTCCTTTCTACCCTTATGACATCTTGCCACTCTTATAACACCTCAACATATAATAAGTAGTGAAAATGAGCATGCAAAGCTACTCTCTTTCCACTTTTTTAACATTTTGCTACCCTTATAATACTTCAACATATAATAAATAGTGAAAATGAGCATGCAAGGCTACTCCTTTTCCACCCTTATGACACATTGCCACCCTTATAACACCTCAACATATAATAAAAAGTGAAAATGAGCATGTAAGCCTACTCCCTTTCCACCCTTATGACACCTTACCACTCTTATAATACTTCAACATATAATAAGTAGTGAAAATGAGCATGCAACGCTACTCTCTTTCCACCCTTATAACACCTTGCCACTCTTATAACACCTCAACATATAATAAATAATGAAAATGAGCATACAAGGCTATTGCCTTTACATCCTTATAATACATTGCCACCCTTGTAGTACTTCAACATATTTTTCATGTAAGTGCACATATTATAATAAAATTAACAATAACCCATTTTCCACCCTTGTATCCCTGTACCACCCTTATAATACAACACTGTTGCCTTAGACTGATGGCATGAATTTTTAAAATACACAATCAATATAATGCCCATACAACTACTAGCAAATTTCAGAATCTTAGAAATTTCAAGCATTGTAAAGTTTAATCCCATCATTTTACATTCTCCCGTGGTGTCATAATAATCACGCAAAGAAATTATATATTTATGTCATGCTTTTATATGAGATACTAAGTTTTAATTATAAGTATAAATCTCCTACCTCAAATCCAAAGAAAAGAAGAAGAAATTGTGAAGAAACCTCAAAGGTTTGAAACTTCACTCCTTCCTATTTTCTATCTTGGATCGAATT
The DNA here is from genome assembly GCA_019916065.1 of Vitellaria paradoxa. Lineage (NCBI taxonomy): Eukaryota > Viridiplantae > Streptophyta > Magnoliopsida > Ericales > Sapotaceae > Vitellaria > Vitellaria paradoxa. The sequence goes on along the minus strand of CM034242.1, from coordinate 20,057,161 downwards.
GTTAAAATTCGACACTGTGACGACGATCACAACATCAGAAATACCAAAGCCCCGCTATTCTTGAACTTAAGTCCTCACTCTCTCCCTTCTCTTTCTCTTTCCTCTTTCTTTTCTCTATTTTTTTCTCGGTTTTCTCTCTGACAAAACACCCCCCATATATTCCTATATATATATATGTATATATGTATTTATAAGTTAAGTTGGGGGCAAAGCAAAATGTTTGCCAACACACAATCATCACTTTTTTTTTTTTTTTTTTTTTTTTTTTCTAGCTTCTATGTTGCATGGCTAATTTATGACCTTGTACGCATATACACACGTATGTGTAATATATAGCTTGCCACGTCATTCCTCCATTACAATTAACTTAAAATTAACTAATATGTTAATGAGTCAATTAATTTACTAATTAATTGAGGTTAGGGGTAAATAAATTTTAAAATAATATCCAATTAACATAATTAAAATTTCTAAGTATAAAATAAAAATTAAATTATGAATGTATTTAAAATAATAATAAAAATATTCAGGATGTCACATTCTTGAAGACCAGTTTTTTTTTTTTTTCTTTTATTGCTTCTTAATTGTTTCCCTTTTTGTAAGAGAATTCCAATATTATAATTGTTGAATTAAAATGGAATAAGGGGGTTTCTCTTTGTCTATGAGCTTGTTGTGAATTTGCTTTGCATAACATAAGTACTTTGACTGATATCTCTTTTGCAAATGAACTTGTACTTCGGTAGATATTCAATTGAAAATGAGTGCCCTATAAGAATAACTTTTGAAAAGTTTCAAGTCTTAAAACTTAGAATTTATAAACTTTAATGGCTTTAAAAGAGGGCTTGATCTTATTTGCTCAGGCTGAGGCATTACTTTAGATAATAAAATATTTTAAACCATAACTGTTATGGTCGGGGAAATGAACTTGACCACCTAAGAGTGGGAGTAAAGCATGATTGAATTTAATAACTCAAGCTCATTTAGAAAACGTTTTAATTTCACTTTTTGCCTGATCAGGATTAGTCATTTTTTGCAGCCAACCAAGCATGATTTCGTTGAGAGAGTGAGTTTTAGCAATTAGGTCCAATAGCTTGAAAAAGCTTGGCCTAAAGGACAATTGGGCTCGGCTATCTTAAATATTGGAGCAAGGCCAACCAAGTCCAAGAACTTGAAAAAGTCTGACCTGGCTAGCACTTGATCAATAATTTGATCAGGATTTTAGTGTCAATGACCAAGTCTAAGCCAGTCAGATGATAATTTTTTTAGACCAAAAGTTTCTCTTTGCATTATTTCAATGAATAGGTACATCCAATTAGTAACAAAAAGTAACTTTACAATTTCTTTAAACTTAAAAGAGTTTCAGATGAGCTACATTCCAAGGTCTCTTTATAGGTCTTCCCTCCAAGTTTGTTTATTGATAAGCACCATTTCCTAGTAGTTCTAATACTTGGAAAGGTCCCTCCCAATTAGTCGCAGGCTTATCCTCTATTAGATCATTCCTGACTCCCAAAAGCTTTCTTAAGACACAATCACCCACTTTGAATTCTCTTAGCTTGACTTTTTTGTTGAACTTGCTCTACATCTCCCACCGGTAAGTTGCTAGTTTCATTGCAGCTAATTCCCTTTTCTCATCAATTAAGTCCAAGTTGACCTCCACTATTTTTTCATGTTTTCCTTAATCAAAGGCGAGTGTTCAGAGAGTTGGTATACTGACCTTTAGTGGAATCACAGCCTCTATCCCAGAAGCCAAGGAAAATGGAGTCTCACCACTTGATCTTCTTGGGATAGTTTTATGGTCCACAAGACCATTGGTAGCTCTTTAACCCATTTTTCCTTTACAATTTTAAGCTTTTGCTTAATTCCGTTAATGATAATCTAATTAAAGGCTTTAGCTTATCTATTGCTTTGAGGATAGGTAGATGATGAATAGATATTTTTGATCCCATACTGCGAACAATATTTCCTAAATAAACTATTAGGAATAAGGGCTCGAGGGCTCTACATCCATCTACCTAGTAAAATAATCTGTGCCGACTACCAGCCATTTCCTATTCCTAGTGGCAATAGGTAATAGTCTAATTATGTCAAGATCTTATTGGGCAAATGGCCATAGACTAGTCAAAGGACTAAGTTCCCAAGTAAGCTGGTGTAAAATTGGGGAGAATTTTTGGCATTTCTTGCATTTATGGACATAAGCCTATGCATCTTTTTGCATTTATGGCCTCTAATAGCCTTAAGTTATAGCTCTATATGGCAAGGACCTGCTCCTAGTGTGTGCTCCACAAACCCTATCATGTATCTCATACAGAAAATCCTAAACTCTATAAGGGTAAACACAAAGAATAGGGTTCTGAGAAAGACCTTTTATAAAGCTTCCCATCGGAAGAGAGACAAAACCTCATTGTTTTCATCCTCAACTTTCTTGCTTGTACTTTATCTTCAGACAAAGAACCATACTTGAGATACACAATGATAGGATTTATCCAATAGGGACTTTGTATAGTGCAGCTCACTTCTTCAGATTTTGTGACACTAGGCTTCTTTAATACTTCCAAGAACATTGTATTAGTAAGTTTAGTGCGAGGAGATGCTACCAATGTAGTTAGAGTGCCATCAAGAGTGTTTGGTTCCTTCCAATTGATTTGATCCTAGTAACATTGAATTCTTCTAGCTTTTGTTTGGAAAGAGCCAAGTATTTTGCCATTCTTTCATTTGGTGCTGCAAACTCCCCCTTCAATTGATTAGCCACAAGTTGAGAGTTTGTCTTGATCAAGATGTTTTGAGTAAAGAGGCGCCGAGCAATATCTAGTCTCGTCCAATACTAGGCATTTTAATGGGTTAGATTTTGCCCAGGTTCGACCTAGACCGGATCCAAAAATATTAGATCAAATCCAACATATTTAAATGTAATTTTGTTTACTATAGTTAATTTTTATTTTAATAAAATATATTTCATACTAATTTAATTTATTTAATTGATTTATAATTTAATTATATTATGTCTTAAAAATAATTTAATAAAATATATCTCATACTAATTAATTAGTTATTAATTAATTTAATTAAGTTAAATTAATTTGATTTAATTAATTAACTACATTTAATTACTTTAATTATATTTTTTTATTAAAAATAATTTAATTCAATAAAAATAAAATATATGAAATATAATTTAATTATATTATTTATCAAAAATAATTTAATAAAATACTTTTTTATATTAATAGTAATAGTTATATATAGACATATAAACTATATTGCAGTAAATTCAATTTTAACCATCAAGAATAGAACCTGCACCCAAACAATAATTGTTTTGAAGTCCATAGCTGATATGCGGGTCTGGTGTATAAATTGATATATTTATTTCAATATATATTATTAATTAAATTATATTGAGTATATTTTTAAGTGAAATAAAAAAGACACCTTAAAAATAAAATTAAATAAAAATAGAATAAATTTAAAAAAAAACATACCTTGTATACTTGAATAAACAAATTGAAAAATAAGTCAAATAAGAGACTTTTCTTATAATATGATACATAAAAAAATTTAAATTTTACCAATAAAAAATATAATAAAATTAAATTAACAATTATATTGAAAAATAGAATAAAATCTAAAAAATCAAAATTTATATATTTTTAATTCCTACATTATAATTATTTCTGTATTTATTACAAATTAAATTTGTATTTTTATCCCTTAGATGATGAAAATGGAGGATTAAGATTTAAAAAAATAAAAAATTTGAAGAATAAAAAATAGTAAGGAAGTCAGGTACCTATGAAGAGGTTGGGACCGGTAGCCCTGGTGAAGGCAGATTGTTGTGGGTGTTCCACCCAGTTAATTAACAATTGCAATTGCTTTAAAGTTTGAAATATAAAATTATTTCTTCTAACATACACCATATAACCAATGATTAGAATTTTTTAACTTGTACAGATATATTAGGTGTGTTTGGAGTTGTATAAAAGTGTAAAATTATAAAAGTTAATGTCTCGTGTTTCGTGCAGTAAATAGATAATTTAAATTTTATAATCTCGTAATTCGTATTTATAGAGTTTTGTAGAATTTTATATTTTTTTTTACTAACTCCAAACAAGGCCATTATATCATGTCATCCTCGTTGTAATGAATATTTTCCCTAACCAAAGTACATTTTAATGATCCTTACAACAAAGTTTTGGTTACACTTCCAAAAATAATTTTAAGGTGAAATATCATTTTGTATAAAAATTTTACATGATTATTAATTTTGTATATATTTTTGAAATAATAATAATTTGTGTTATCTATACCACTATTAAAAGTCTGAATGTTTGTAAAATTTTTTTAAACTTTATGCCCCGCTTTTTTTAACAAGATTCAATTAGATAAATGCTCATAAGATTTTTTGAATTAAAAATTTTATTAATTCATATCTATTTAAATTAGTCTGAATGTTGGTAAAACTTTTTTAAACCCTTATACTCTTCTCTTTTCAGCCAAATTGACGTAGATAAATGCTAATAAAATTTTTTGAATTAAAAATCTTACTAATTCATATCTATTTGAATTATATCCTTAACTAAAATATTTAGGTGAATATAAACAAAGAGAACTAAACTAATAATTTTAATTAATCATTATCAAACATTAGATATATATTAGATTACGTAATACATTCTTATCTGAAATAGAATATAAATTAACGTGAAATTTTAATATACACAGCAAATTAAAAAAAATATATAAAATAACATTCACACTTAAAAAAATTTGTTAGAATTTTATTATAATACCTTTTGCTTATAATTAACATGGCTGGAAATAATTATTTGTTAGTTTCTTTTGCTATGTTTATTTTTATTAAATGATATTCCTTTATATTAAACTTATATTTTTGTTTATATATTTATTTTTTGACTTATTTTAAGTGCATAGAATATAATATTATTTGTTAATTTCTTTTGGGTCATTAGGAGTACCAACTAAAAATTTAATAATTAATAAAATAATTTTCAAAAACTATTTCTAATTAATCATTTCACATTTCAAATTGTTACTCACTTAATCATTTTTTTTCGTATTCTTATTGGCTTAATTAGATTGTACAAAAAGAAATTACAGATATTAAGTGTGTGTTTGGAGTGAAAAAAGCGAGATAAATTGAGAGTTCGTAATGCATGCAGTGAAAAAAAAAGTTTATGTGATATAAAGTTAATAGAGATTTATAAAATTTTTTATTATTTGTTTACAAACTAAACGGGACCTTAATGTGTTTAGAGCTAATTTTAAATTAAAAAAATTACAATCTTATTATTCGGGTTATGAATAAAAAATTTAAAATTTATAAAAATTTGTATATATTTATAGGGATTAAAATAACTATACATATACACCAAGATAGCAATGATTATACAAACATTTTCCCATGTAAGACTCACCAACCTTTTTGACTTTGACCCACTGGCATCCCTCTTCTCCCTCCCTGCAGCTTTACTAAAATAAATTCTTCTTTCAGACAACGCATCCCATTCCCGTTCTATCCCCTAATTTTTTCACTATTTCTCGTCTCTCTCTCTTACTTGGTCCGCTCTTTCACCCATCTTTTTCTTCTTTGTGTGCTGAGTCTTTGACATTGCCTTTCTCTCTCTCTCTGTGTGATGGAATCGAACTCTGCTTGGCACGGTGGTGATGGGGGCGATGATGAGAAGCAACCAAATCATTCGCCGCCGTCGTCATCATCGTCTCCTCCGCCAACGTCCTTGTCGTCGTTGTCATCAGCAGTAGCAAATGGGGAGAATAATAGGGACGATGCGTTTAGGGCACCTCCGAAATCAATAGGCGGAGGAGCAGCAGCAAGTCCTCCTCCGAATTTTATGGGGAAGCATCGGATGGCAGCTGCGGTTGCCCAACTTCAACACCAAATTCAATTCATTCAGGAAGAACTCCACGACCTTCAATCTCTAGGGCATTCTTCCCTTGTCTGCACACAGTACGATCCTCTCTCTCTCTCTCTCTCTTTCTCTCTCTCTCTCTTTCTGTGTGTGTTTTAACCCCCCCTCTCACTCTGTCTATATATATATATATATATATATATCTGCAGACTCGTGACGACAGTTGAATCCGTTCCCGATGCTCTGCTTCCTCTGTAAGATCGATTTCTTATTTCTTTAATTAGAGTAATTAATTATTTCTTCGTCACACAAATTCAAAAAAAAAAAAATAATTGAGATGCAGCTACAGCTTCTCTTGATTTAAAATTTTCAAAATTCCGCTGTCCGTTATTTTGTTGAAAAAAAATTCAAAAAATATCCAAAATTTTACTTTAATAAATTAAAAAAAATTTAAGCTTTCGAGTACATTGGGTTTTCATTTCACTTCAAGTGCATTCAGATGCTATGCGAGAATTTTGATTTCACTTCAGATGCATTTAGATTCTATGCCGGATGGAGTCGGGGGATTACAGAAAATTCTTGTATTTAAAATTTAGAATTTAAAAATCCTTTAAAATGAAGTTTTCGGTCCAAATGTCTTTTTTTTTTTTTTTTTTCCCAAAATTTTTCCTGTTTTGTATGATATGTATTGGCCATTGGTCTTTTAATTACAAAAATGGTATGCTTTTCCTTTAAAAGTAGGTGGTGTTAAAAATTTTATACAACCCTTGCAACGCGTTTGGTTGTCAATGAAAATGGAGTGAGAATTAATAGAAGAATGAAAATAAGAATGGTAAGGAGAATAAGTTAAGAGAGAGAGAGTGAGAGAGATGAGAATGAAAGGAGAATAACAAATAAATGAGCAAACTGTTCTTGGTCCTTTAAACTATAAAAGAGTGAGAACAGAATGAGGCAAATTGAGTCTTTTTCTATTTTGACATGAATGGAATGAACCATTCTCAAGTTTTAGGCTCAAAAGCCCCTTCGGGGGTAGTTGAGCGGAAGTTCAGAAACGCCTCAGAGCCTGGGCTGCGTGCGGTCCCAGGTTCGACTCCTCTTCGGGGGTGGGTTACTGCTTTGATGGGTTTCTAACAGTTTCTCTCGATTGAGCTAGTCAGGCAGGGCTTACCTAGGCTGGTTTACCACCTCGTGGGCCATTGCCGGCTTGGTCCACGGGGCGGGCTTCACCCAGTGCGCACCTTCGGGTAGCGGCTGCGAGTTTCTTCCTGACCCACAGAAGTTTTAGGCTCAAAAGTTTTATTTCCTAGTTTTTGAGGAAAATATTCAATGTAACAGATATACATTTGACGTGGTATCATTAACAGTTCAGATTCAATGCTACAACTATTTTATTCATCTTTTAGTGGGTCTCATAGTTATAACGTTGAGTTTGAATTATTAGTGATATCACGTTAAATGTGTAATCGTCAAGTGAATACTTACTATTTTTTGGATTCAATCACTCTATTTCGTGTGGTAAATTCCATTCCTATGAGAATGACATGAGCTTGAGGGTAAGACGAGTCATGTTTGATCTTGAAAGCAAGAGTGGTGTATATTTTATAAGTAAAATAAATGATAAAATTGAATAAAAATATAAGTAAATATTGACATTATTCTTATATTAAAAAACTAGCATTCTATCGAACTACGTGATAATTTCGTAAATGTTCTATGCTTCAAATTTTTTCAAAAAATTTCAAAAAATTTTAAAAATTTTTAATTTTCTGCAGTCAAATTTCGTCACGTATCACTTTTTATATTATTTTAACACTAATTTTTAATTTTTTTTTTCAACTTTTTTAGAATTTCAAATGTCTTGAGACTATGAGAGAATAAGCGATTTCTCTAGACCTTTGGAAAGAGTTTCTATTTTTATTTTATTTTATTTTTTTGTTTTAGAAAGAATAAACAATCGAATCATTAGCGGAGTTATGTATGGCTTGTGGTGGGTTGTAGCCGAGTAAGATTTTAGCCTAAATTGTTTTTAATACTAGTAGTTTCTAGCATTCTAGGCCAACTATTTATAGTTCAATTTAATACTCAGCTCATAATCTAGTATGAGGAAAATTTCTTAATTCATATTAATATCCATTTCATAACCCAGTTTGATACTCAATCTATAGTTTAGGGTGAGAAAAATTCATAACTCTATCCTTGAGTAGAATGGTAGAGTGGCATATAATTTTCATATTTATTTTACCCTTATTTTACTCACTCAAAAGTAAATTGTTGTTATTCTTCGAACAACAATTTTTATTGTTAGAAAAATGATCATGACTTACATTACTTATGGTATAACTAATTAACTTAAAAAATACTTACTTCTTCTAATTAAATTACTTACCTTAAAGCTATTCTTTGAGTAAAATATGAATAGTGCTATTGTTGAAGTTAATAATAATAATAAAAAAAAAAAAGGATTGTATTGATGAAATTGTCACTATCAAAAATATATATATATAGTTATTGTTTGGTGCGTAAAATTTTGTCAACTTGGCACGACAAGTTGACATGTGTTACACTGTTTTTTGAGTTTTGAGTATTTGGTAAAAATTTATAAAAATTAATAAAATCTAATAAAACTTGATAAAAATTGGTAAAAATTAGAAAAATATAATAAAATTTGATAAAAGTTAGAAACAATTGGTAAAAATTAATTTTATGTTTGATAAAAAAAGTTAAAAAATTAAAAAAAATTGATAATTTGTATATTTTTTTAATAAAATTTGATAAATCAAATACCCAAATGCTAATAATAGTGTATTTGGAGTGATAAAAAGTAAGATAAAATGAGATAAAGTGAAATAACATGTGAGTTCATAATTTATATAGTAAAATAAAAAGTAAGTAGTTTTTAAAATTTTTTAGTGTTTTTATCATTTTAAAAATTTTTTATCACTTTAAATAGGACTCAAATTGAATGTATTGAGTGTTGATGTGATGCAGGACCAAAGGCCCTGCAGGTGTTGGTTGGGACCGGTGGTTCCAAGGAGTCCAAGGCTCGCGCGGGGCTGGTGGTGGTCGCAAACGCTGGATCTGAGTCTACTAGCTACAACCCTGCATCAGGGGCAGGCGGACGCCTCCAATACTTCCTTCAATCACGCGTTCCTTCTCCTTTTTCCTTTTCACTTTGTATGCCTGAATTAGGAATATTATTGTTTTTTGTTTTTATTTTTTTGATATTGTGTCAATTGTTTAACCTGTCAATCTGCCGTAAGTGCAGTCAATAAAGTATAACGACGTACTTGCTTTGCTTGCTAAGTTGTTTTGAAATAAGTCCGTCACATATTCTCTAGCCTTCTAACTTGTTCAAGTGACTTCGCAGTTTAACCTGGTGGTCGAGACGAGTTCTTTCTAGGTTATGTCTTAGAGTGTGGGGGTTTGAATTATCTTAGGTGCATTACTGCGACTTAAACGGTGAGATGTCTTGAGTCGGACCACTCTTCCTCCGGTTTGACAAGTTGGGGTGGGTCCAAAGGACGCTGTCTGACTCAAGTTTTGGGTCATCAAAAAAAGAAAAAAAAAAAAAACTTGTTTGTTTAGGTTTGATCCAAAAATGCTAACTAATTTATTTAAAAATCAGCGCATAATGTCATCACGACTTTGATTAAAATATAAAATTAACAAAATATATTAAATTTATCCCAATTTGTGGCTTGTATTAAATTTAATCAAAGAAAAATAATTTTCACAATAATTGATAGATAAAAAAAGTACATTTTCATTCACTTTATATTAAATAAAATATCATTTTATTTTTTTAAAAGTTACTTGATGCAAATTTTGTCAACAAAATTGTCTCTATGTTTCTTAATAATGTTTTTACGTAATCATATATAAGTTTTATGGCGCATGTTTCTTAATAATGTTTTTACGTAATCATATATAAGCTTTATGGCGCATGGGAAATAAGTTTAGTTAAATTGAATAAATTTTATTAATTTTATACTTTAATTTAAATCATAAGATGATACGTTAATTTTTTTTTAAAACTAATGAGGGTCATGTATTTTTGGGTTAAACTCAATAGTTCTAATTATCTCATTTTTGGGGGGTAAGTGTATTTATTTTTTTAGCTTGAAACTGCATTAAATAGAAGTTCGGGTAAATTTCATTTTGCTATTAAGTTTTATCTAAAATTTAATTTTAAGACCTACATTTTTTTAACAATTAATAGATTAAACTTTTCATTAGTTGTAATATTTTCTAATGATTTTTTTACCCTTGAAATTTATGCCAGTTGGACAGTTCACAGTGGAAATGTAGGGCAAAAAGTGAATAACAGTGCTTGAATTTCTGCAAATGCACAGGACCATTGCAATATAAAGGTTCCATTTACAATGGCCAAAAATTTAAAAAAATAGTGAAAAATATTAAAAATTTATAAAAATTATTTTTTTTATCTCACTGCACGAATTGTAAACACACAATTTATCTCACTTTATTTCATTTTATTTTACTTTTTGTCATTTCAAACGCACTCAAAATAAGTGAGATATTAAGTCTTTTTGTCAACAGAGAGGTTTAGTGACACTCAATTCACTCCCCATTACTAGCAAGTGATTCCTGAACGAGGGGTAAAAATGATGAATTGGGCGTTTCGGTAAACACCTAGTGGGTAGAAATGAAAACTAACTAAGAAAATGAACATACATAGGCATTGGAGCATGAGTTGGCAAATAAAAAAAATGAAAGTAAGAAAGACGTCTAATTGAGCCACCGGTAACCACTCATGAGCATAACATTACTCAATTGATTTCAAAAGAAGTGTTTACTAGCTTAAAATGATAACATTGTCTAGTTAGTTTCAAAAGGACTAAAATAATAATCATGGATATGAAAATTTGCTAAAATGTATGGAAAATAATTTGTGGTCAGACAAGACATCGAGTTACTTAACTAGTTTACAATCATAATATTATCGAATTAGTTTCAAAATGGTCAGAACAATACCTATGGATGCGAAAATTTACTAGAATTTTTAGTTAGTCAATATATCGAGTTACAGTTTTATTGATGATTTAATTTCATAACATTAGAGATTTGATGTCTAAAACATTTATGTAGTTAGGCTCAAAGGGGCAGGACATCCAATCGAGAATCCACTAATTCATGAACTTATAAATCTTAATATTATCCCAATAATTTATGAGGAAACAAAGTAAAAACTCATTGCCAATATAACCAGATGGTTTGATTTTGGAATTATCCATGCTAGAAAGACAAAGGAAATTGTAGGTATCTATTTTTCCAAAGCACATTTGTAAATAATAAACGCTCAAAATTAATTGAGTCGAACACACCCAACACATTTAACATCATCCTCTATCATGCCATTTACAAAAATCCTAATTTCTAGTATAAGAAATCAAGAATCCAACATAAAACATAAAATGAGAGTTTATATGAAAATCAACTATGAACAAAAACAAGAACATAGGAAGAATTAATACCCTAGATTAACTCAATGAAGTTATTTGCATGTTAGAATAGTATTGGGCTTCCATTAATTATTTGGTAAAGACTGAATATAATACAATTATAATGAGACAATTATCTGGACTTTATTTGTAATGATCCAATTTAGTGTTAAGTTCATACACACCTAATTAATAAGATATAATTGAACGGCTTAGTATACACTACAGCAAATCACATTGACGACTACTTTTATCGACCAAGACTAATTTGGTCGCTAATAGTTAATATTTACCAACCAACTAGTCGGTAATAGAAAGATAATTGGTGCCAAAATTGATCAACTTTTGCCACCAAAGCTTATCATTTTCCAACCAAATTTTTGGTCGGCAAAGAAGCAAAAATTTATTTTCCAATTTTTTCCGACCAGTTGGTCGTTAAAGATCTAAAATCTATAGGCGCCATTTTTTTCGGCCAAAACTTCAAAGTTTCGACAACTAAATAGTCGATAATAAATAATACTCTACGACCAAGTAGTTGGTTGGCAAAGGTTCCAAATGTGTTTCTCCAACTTTGGGCGACCACCTCGTCGTTAATGATGAAAAAAAAATTTAAGCCCCCCTTTACATTTCAACAAGTTTTTATAGTTTCAGCGACTAACTATTTTGGTCGGCAATAAATATATGAAATTTTACTATTTTTGCCAACTGGTTGGTTGGCAATGAATAGTCCACGGCTGGTACAGATAAGAAACGAAAATAACTTGCTTTGTATAAACCAAACCAAACCTTCTCCTATTGGGTTTGTCTCAAAACCCCACGATCACGGCAGTTCGCTTGTCCACCCGAAAACGCCAGACTGTGACTTATTCTCTCAGGTTTCCTGTGGCTCGAAACTCCGGCTACCCCCATCTCTTCACAGTGCTCCTCCTCATCTGCGCTATTCTAGGTTCCATTATGTTTGTATACTATACATATATACATATATATATTTGATTTCTACAACTAAGCTATCTTATTTCTTTTGTGCAAATTTCATTGATATTAGCTCGATTAAACGATCTCCCTCTCTCCCAGTTGGTGTTTAAAGAGAGTGAAATAGCAGCCCCTTCAATGGATAATCATTTAACTATGTTGTTTATATATATAGATGTACATCTCCCCTAGAAACTACTCGTGAGTATCAAATGGTGCAAAATAATAACAGTGGAATTAATATTATGAGAGAGAAATTGAAAGTTAAAGGATGAGAAAAAAAACGTCCCTTTAGCTTTTGACGTGATGTGTTTAGTGTTAGGAGCATAGCCCTTTAACTTTAAGAATGACTTAAGTTTGTGTGCACAACAAAATGAGGGCTGTGCCTTTTTTAGATTTAAGCTGTGCTATGAGTTGTTTGGGTTATCTTTTTGAATGGAAAATAGATTTGGATCTTCCTTTGAGTCACGTCTTTCTTTATCTACTAATTTCTATAACAGAGTTTGTATATTTAAATACAAATTAGAGGGACCGTTGTACATATAAAAACATTTATGACATTTCATTAGAGTAGTGATTTATAGTTTGTTCATTATGCTGAGCCAGTGCCAGCTCCGCTAGTACTGCTGCTACTTCTGCTGCACGGCTTTCATATGCCACCTCATTGGATCTACTTTGATTTATAATAAGTTGGAATCTCCTCTTCAATCTTCCATCCAGACATCTCCTCGCTACCTAGTAAGCAACCTCATTTGAGACGAGTCCCACAAGCCATCTGTAGCTAGAATCCGAAATTCATCTTCCCCATTCCTCTTGCTTACTATAACTTTTGGTTTCAGTATTACAAATGGTTTGAGGTAGTGATCTCCTGCATATCCGTTTTTAAAACCTCGTTAAGGAAACCAAAAACAATTACCAAAACCAACACCAACACCAGCATTTACATTATTTCTAGAGGAGAAGAACATTAATTTGTTTATTACAAGCCAAGAGGAGCATTTTCCATCACAATGTTAACCCAAACTCAACTCTCTGCAGCGGACTAGAGTTGAGGAATCTGCCAAACGCTAAATAAGATTCACAAATGTTTGATCTTAGATTGACCAATTAAATCAAAAGTAGAGTATTTTATCTATTTCTATTTTTAGAAATAGGTTAAGTTTTGTAACCAACCTTTAATAACTCCACTATGGACTCTAACTTGGAAGCTTTCCCTTAATCCAATTACTTAACACATAGTGCACGAGTGGGGGGTGGGGTAACTACCTTGCATGCCATGTGGCCTAGTTGCTGACCTTAACTAGGGCTTTGGACTTGTACCGTGTTTATACAATTAGTGAGTTTTGAACTTATCATGCTATAAAAAAGGAACCTAGCTAAGCTAGCTAATTAAGGAGGAAGAGGAGGAGGCGGAAAGGAGGAGGAAGGGAGGTTGAAACAGTGTACAAGAAATGGATTTGGATCATTCTTACGGTACTGCTTGTTCTTGTTGGGCAACATCGGCTTCTATTCCAACCTAGGGCAGAAACTTCGGATGCATAGCCTATGCTTCTGAATGCCTTTTGCCTATTAGTTAGGCAGTCAATTGAGGTTCGATGGGATATTTCACAGATACATGGTGATTCTTTTGCTCTCTACTCACTACTGGGGGCTTGATTTTCCTTTTGTTTGCTTTCAGTTATTATACTTGCATTTTTATTTCACCCTTATATTTGATAGATTGGTTCTTTTATAACCTATATGAACTAAAAAGAGCAGTTTCGGTGTTGATTTCAACCAGTATTACAATAAACACATTGACATACTTGGTAGGGCGTACCTCTCTCTCTCTCTTTGTCCCCCCTGATTGCTAGACCAAATTATCATAGTGACATGAATACTTTGTCTGTTTGTCATTTTAAATAAAAACAACTATTAAGAGACTATATAATTTTCGAAAATATTATTGTTGTGTTATTCAGATAATTAATTTCAGTAAATTCTTTTGAAAGATGAACATTTTTAATTAGAAAAGTTGAGTTTATGATATGCCAGTACTATTGACAGGTATGATTTTTTTTTTTATTTTTATTTATATAAGGAACAACAAAGATCTATAATATGAAATGGGGAGGGAGAAATGTAACTCCCCAGGTTCGGACTCGAGCACCTGAGTACGGGGATGTCGTGTAGCCTTGTCTTAAAGTCAATTAAGAAACCAAGGTAAGGTTGATTAATGAGACTAATTAAATTAAATTATTTATTGATTTAATAAATATAAAATATATTAATTTATAATTTAATTATTTTATTTATTAAAAACTATTGAATAAAATATAATTATTATATCATTTAACTCAGTTAATATAAAATATATTAATTATAATTTAATTATATTATTTATTAAAAAATCAAATAAAATATATTTAATAATAATTTAAGTAATTTAATTAAATTATTTACTAAAAATAATTCAATAAAATATATTTCATACCAAGTAAATTAATTAATTTTATTTTATTTTATTATTTATGAAAAATAATTGAATAAAATATATTATATATCAAATGAAAATAATTTAATAAAATAATTTAATTATTATATTTATTAAAAATAATTTAGTAAGATATTTTTAATATTAATTAAATTAAATTAATTATGAAATTTAATTAAATTAATTAATTTAATTTTATTATTTTTTAAAAATAGTTTAAAAATATACTTTATATTA
This sequence comes from Vitellaria paradoxa, assembly GCA_019916065.1. Classification (NCBI taxonomy): domain Eukaryota; kingdom Viridiplantae; phylum Streptophyta; class Magnoliopsida; order Ericales; family Sapotaceae; genus Vitellaria; species Vitellaria paradoxa. The sequence continues at coordinate 20,042,132 of CM034242.1, read as the reverse complement.
ATTAAATTAATTATTAAATTAAATAAAGTAATTATTAAATTAATGAAATTAATTTAATTTTACTATATATTCAAAATAATTTAATAAAATATATTTGATATTAATTAAATTAATTTTTTAATTAAATTAAATTATTTATTTATAAAAAATAAATTAATAAAATATAATAAATATTAATTTAGGTAATTATTTAATTAATTTAATTATATTATATTATTTATCAAAAATAATTTTTGTTTAATAAAATATTTGAATAAAATAATTTATTTTAATATAATATAAGCAAAAAATGAACAAAGAGTGAAAATTGATAAAATATTTACAACAGAAAAAAAAATAAAGTGAAAACACTTTTTTTATTTATGTTTTTCTGTTTACATTTCTATTTTTTTTTTAAAACAAAAAAAATAAATAGATTTAACAAAGATGTAACTGGAGAGGCAGCTACATCAGGAGAATCACCTTGCGTTGACAGTAGTAATTTTGTTTTACTATCTCTTTTTTTTTTTAAATTTTATTGTTCAATTATATTTATTTGATTATTAATTATTTGATATCATGACAGCTTCTCTAGTAAAATCACGTACTCATGGCCCTACAAAGGGTAAAGATGTATAGTAGGAAGTGGATAAAAATAAAGGAGAGAAGCTTCGAGTTGAAGTTTTCCCAAGTAGCATGTACATTCATTGGGAAGAATGCTACAAAGATTGCTAATCAACTCGGCATGCAGATTTGTCTTTCAGCACCATTACAAGGTGTTAATACTTGGACCCAAATTGATAGGGGCAGTAAGGACTCCATGATCCAAAATGTGTTGGTAATGCATTATTTAAACTATGTATTTTTATTAAGTTTGTATATATGTGTTTGTGTTTCTGATTAATGCCAAGGATGTTATCTATGATATATTGCAACTAATGTTTGACATTAAGGACTTTCATGAACAATATGTTCAAGAGGCCATTGAAAAAAATGTTACTCATTATACAAGGATTGGTGATTCTATTGGAAGAAAAAGTACTTAAAGTTGTTAAATGAAGGAAAGGACCCTTATGTTAATGCCCCTGACCCAGGAAGACAAGAAGATTGGAAGCATATGATAGATGTTGTATGGAGTTCTGATCAGCATCAAGTAATTTAATAGTCACCATTTTGAATTCTAAAAAACATTTACACAAGTACATGATTACTAATTAAGTTATTTTTTAAGAAACAAGCGGCCCAAGCAAAGAAGAATCGTGCTCAATTGCCTTACAATCATACGGCTGGGTCCCAATCATTTCCAGTGAAATTATCTCTTCAAGTAATATGTTAGTTTTTAAATTATATCTAATATTGTAATTTTTATTATTAGTTTCAAATTTGCATTTTCTCACTGTTACTTATTAAATAAATTGAGAAACTTGGAGATGAGGGTCTCCCATTTTCAGCATTTTACAAAGACATCCATTGGAGCAAGAAGAAGAATGATTACATCCATCCACAATGTTAGCAAAATTATATATGTGCCGTATTAATTTTTTCCAATTATGTTCTTTTATTCCATTTCCCATTAATATTATATGAATTAATTTTTATTTGTTTCAATCATGTACAGAATGAAATTATTAGATATGAGACTGAGGCAGTGGAGTTGGTAAGCCACACTATACACCAGAGCAACTCTCTCGGATGGTGCTTGGAGAAAGATCAGGTTATTTGCTCGGGTTTGGGAAATGTCCAAAGACATCCTCCTCAATAAGATCTTCGACGTGATCTAAAGCATGTTACACCGAGATTGAAAAGCTGAAGGCACAAATTGAAGAATAAAATGAGCGGGTGCGACAATATAGGGAAGATAGGAGAAATTATGAAGAGGAAAAGAGAAAGATGGAAGAGGAAAGGAGAAGAATGGAAGAGGATAGGAGGGCGAAAGATGAGGAGACATAAAAATAATTTTAGCAAATATTTGCGATAATGCAGGGAAAATTTCACGAAGATGGTTTGGAGGGCATATCTACCTGATTTGGTAAGTAACTTTACTCTCTAGATGTCTATGTTTTTTATTTCTATGTTCGTATATTGTCTGTAGAAATAAATGAAAACAAATGTTTAAAACTATCAGTTTGATTAAACATTTCATACACAAATGTGCTCACTTCAAAGTTAAATAGAAAATTTTCATAACCACTAGTTATAGTGAATGGCTCCTTTGCACAATTTTTCTTGTGATCCATTTGTCACTCAAGGTTTATCCCATAATGATGCCTAGAGCATTTCAATGAATGATTGTGTTTTTCCTATTCCTAATAAGTTAGAGAAGATCACACATTCCTATTACTTACATCTTACATGCTGTTGATGTTTGGAATTTGAAGAATGAATGATCTCTATAATTGTCTTGAATTTATACACCTTTTTTTAAACTCCTCCAAATGAAACATAAGGAATGTATAACTTATTCCAGATGTCGTCTAATTGTAGGGGATGGTGATCAGTCAATTCCTAAAGGAGATGGCTCGAAAGAAAACAATTCTTCCTCAGAAAACAAAAAACTAATGACACTACCTCCAAGACTCCCATGAAAAAATCTCATATTCGAGAGAGCTTAAAGCAGTTTTTTTTTGCTTGAGGATCGATTTCTCTTATGTGTTCAAGCAATGATACTTCCTTTGGTTGATCTAATCATTTACTTTTGTTGGATTGTTTTTCTATTTTTGGAATCAAGTTTTTTTTTTTTTTTTTAAGGTAGTATGTGAATTTTGAAGACACATATTTCATTAATTTTAAGCTATAGAATATTTAATTTGGAAGTGTTGATGGTACTATATAATTTGATGGTGAATCTTTTGTTGGTTTGTTGATGATGAATGTTTTGTATGCAATGTTACAGGGAATTAAATTCTGTACAAGAATAAAAGTTCAGGAAACAAAAAAGTTGCTGCAAAATTTCTTTTTGGACAATTGTGGACCAATTGGTCGGGAAAAGTCAACAATTGCCGACCAATTGGTTAGGGAAAGATATGACATTTCTCCCATTGCATTTGTTTTGCCGACTAGTTGGTCGACAAACATTGAATATAATAAGTTAGAAGGCTAATTGGCAACCAAATGTTTGGTCGTGGAAAGTAAACATTTGTCGACTAATTGGTCGGGAAAGGTTGACTTTCCCGACTAGTCTAACTCTTTGCCGACTAAGTTGTTTTAGTCACTAACGACTTGAGATTTACTGATGATTTAGTCGATGAAGAGTCAATAATGGCCGACTAAAATTTGGCCAGGAAATATTGTTATTAGTGACTAAATAATTTTTTGGTTAGTAAAAGTTCCTCTGACCTTTGCCGACCAAACACTGACCAAACGATTTTAGTCGGGAAAAGCTTTGCCAACCAAATTTTGCGCTTCAATGACTAATTTTGTTGGTCGGCAATTGTGTGGTCTCTTGTCGTGATAGACCCTTAAGTCTAATAGTAGCTCGTAATGAGAAGGCCCTTTTAGAATCTATTAATATAACTTATTGGCTAGGTCTCTATTCCAATCTTAATTTTCAAAACCCTAGTGTTTTGACTGTCTCATTGAGAGCCATAATTGTGAATAAGAGGAGTGGAAGCCCTAACCATCTGCTGCAAATTTTATACACACCAATCACACTAATCAATTCAGATGGCTGCAATTAACACAGGTATGAGTTTTTGTTCTTAAATTTAGTGTTCTAATATTCATATGTGAGTTTTAAGTTTATTACATGTCGTATCAAAGCCTAGCACATATGGATTTAAAACCTTTATGACTTAGTTTTGCTAAATGTTTGATTTTAGTTTTGTTTGATCTCATTATTGTTTTGCCCTATTTTGTGCCAGATCTAATTTCGTATCTTACATATTATTTTTACCGAATTTAATTTCTAATAATTCTAAAATTTTAGATTAAATTTAAAATACTTTTAGAATTATTTTCAAAGTAATTTTTGTGCAAAAATTGCATTGAATAAAAATTTTTGTCCAATATTTTGAATCTTCTCTGTACCATCTCTGCTAGTTTATTTTGCTCAAACAGTTTGAAAGATACTGTGAGTACCTATATGGAGGAATTTAAAAAAAAATCATCATCTCAAAAGAAAACTATTATGTATATATATATTATTAAAAAACTATTATTATTATATATATATATATAACGTATGTAAAATGGAAGGTGAATGTGTGGATGCATACCTGGTTCATTAAAGGTTGAAACAAATTCATGAGGTTCTGCGTCACCATAAAAAAAAAAAAATGATGCTGAATTAGGATGTTGGACATCCATACATTAGATCACGTCCACCCAATTATAGGTTAGTTTAATGGTGGGTTTTGGAATTGTTTTCCATTACTTTAACGTCATGATGCTTTCATTTGCTTTTTTTTTTTGGTTAAGAAAAGTTAATATGATATTTATTAGACAAAATTAAATTAGATTTAATTATTTTTTACTATAACAGATTTTATATTAAATATATATATATATATTTAATATATTTTTTTACGTAAATATTTGTTTTAAGTATTAAAATAATATAATAAAATAAAATGCAATTAATAATATATTAGTAATCAGTGTGTGCCTATGTGTATATGAAAGCACACCATTTGTGATGATTACGTAAGTGCATATATGTGCTTAATGCACAATTGCGCATTGGGTAATTTTAAAAATATCCCAATTTGAGTAAAATTAATTTTATCAGTTAATATGAATGATTACCACCAAAGTGGTCTATTCATGACAATTTATAAAATTTTCTCATATTTTGTGCAATAGGGATATCTCAAATTACTATATCCAATTACCTGCCCAAAAGAAGTGATTGTATTTTTTAAATTTGAGAATTATGTGAAGTATTGAGTAGAGGTACACTAGTTTAGAAAATTTATCTCGTAAAAGAGTTAAAGTTTTGAAAACTTGTGTATTCTCATTGTTCAGCTTCACTTAAAGAGATCATAATACATGTTTGCAAACCTGCTCAAAGGGGGTTTGTAAGTGATGTGCTGGATTTTCGTGAGAATTCAATCATACTTTATTTTGACCATAATTTTATTGCCTGACTTTATTAATTAGTTGCACTCTTATTGTGTTTTGCAGTTAGCATTGGTGTAAATAATAATACTGCTACTATTGAAATTTTGAATGGCTCTAACTTTAAAAAATGGAAGCAATATATTGATTTTGCTTTGGGAATTATTGATATTGATTTGGCATTGCGTGAGAATAAGCCACCTGTACCTATAGCTGAGAGTTTTGTTGAACAAAAAGAGTTTTATGCTAGATGGGAAAAATCTAACCGTTTGAGTCTGATTGCTATGAAACGTTCTATATCTGAGCAGCTTCTTAGTGGTTTGCCTAATACTAACAATGCTAAAGAATTCTTTACTGCTGTGAGTAATATATACCAAGTCCTTAATAATGTTGAGGCTAGAAGTCTAATGAGTGAATTAATGGGTATGAAATACATAATGTGGGTGGGGTTAGAGAGTATATCTTCAAAATAGTCCATATTAAATCCAAACTAAAAAACTTTCAAACCACCCTTCCTAACAAGTTCATTGTTAGCCATGCCCTCAATTCTTTACCTGCTGAATTTAGCCATATCAAAACTGCTTATAATACCTATGATGAAACCTGGTCCCTCAATGAGATTATTACCAAATGTGTTGCTGAGGGAGATAAAGTTAAAAATAAGAAAGCTAAGAGTGTTTTCCTTGTACCCAAATCTAAAATCAATTTCCATAAAAAATAAAGAAACCAAAAGAAATCTAAACATCATACTCATAAGGGGGTCCAGGATCCCAAAAGGCATAGTATAGGGCAAACACTTAATGTAGGAGGTCCTAAAGCTGTCATTAAGAAAGATGTCAAGTGTTTCTTTTGCAATAAAATGGGTCATAAAAGAAGCAAGTGCACAAAGTTTACTATTTAGCTAGAGAAAAAGAGAAAAGAAAATGGTAATTCACTAGCCTTTGTTTGTTTTGAAACTAATTTAGTTAATGTTCCTGTTAATTTTTGGTGGCTTGATAGTGAGTTTACTATTCATGTTGTTATTACCTTGTAGGGGTTCCAAAACAAATGGAAACCAAATGAGTCAGAGGTAAAGCTAAAAGTAGGGAATAATGTTGAAGTTGATGTTGAGTGTGTAGGAGTTGTTTGCTTAAATTTAAAAACTCGTTTTCAGCTTATTTTGGAGAACACTTTCTATGTACCAACTTTTAGAATAAATTTGATTTCTATTTCTTTGTTAGATAAAATGGGATATTCTTTTAGTTTTGGAAATAGAAAGGTCGAATTGTTTTTAAATTCTTAACTTCTTGGTCATGGTATTTTAAATGATGATTCATATCAAATGTATTTGGCCTTTAATAGTGTGTATGCTTCCTTAAGTACTGAAAATATAGTACCTAAGAGACCCTTAATCAAAGAAAAGTCTTTAATTTTGTGGCATAAGCATTTAGGTTACATATCTAGAGAAAGGATAGATAGATTAATTAAGAATAACATTCTTCTTTCTCTTGATTTTGGAGATATGGAGACTTATGTTGATTGCATTAGGGGTAAGCTAACTAAAGTTAAAAAGAAAGGTGCAACTCATAATTCAGATCTTTTAGAAATCATTCACACTGATATCAGTGGACCCTATTCTCCCACATTATGTAGTAATAAATATTTTATTACTTTTATTGATGACTTTTCTCGTTATGGTTGCATTTATTCGATAAAAGAGAAATCAGATGCTCTTGAAAATTTTAAAATTTTTAAGGTTGAGGTTGAAAAACAATCGGAAAAAATTATCAAAATTGTGAGATCTGACTATGGGGGTGAATATTATGGCCAATATGGTAATATTGGGTAGCATATAGGACCATTTGTCAAATATTTACAAGAGTGTGAAATTATTGCCTAATATACTATACCTGGGAGTCTTGAACAAAATGATGTTGCTGAGAGACGTAACCGTATTCTCAAAGACATGATGAGGAGTATGATAAACCATTCCAACCTACCTAATTTCCTTTGGGGTGAAACGATCAAAAGCACTTTATACATTCTTAACTGAGTTCTTATTAAATCTATTCCCAAAACACCTTTTAAATTATGGACCAATAGGAAGCCCGGTTTAAACTATTTTCAAGCATGGGGCTATCCAGTTGAGCTGAGGATTTATAACCCTTTTAAGAAAACCACTGATCCTAGATCAACTCGTTGTTACTTTATTAGATATCCATAATGTTCTAAGGGATATAGGCTCTATTACCCTACACGCAATACTAGAATTGTTGAGTCTATGACAGCAAAATTTCTTGAATATGATGTTGCAGATGTTACTAATGTTGACTGTGATAAATCTATTGATACGGGTCCAGAGAAAGAAATTGTGTCTATTCCTTCACCTATAGTATGTGAAACTACATTCCCTACACCCGCACCCGTACCTGCATCCATTGAGAAAATTGTTCCTAAACAAGATATGACTACAGTACCAAATGATGAGGTTAATCAACCTCAAGAACTTACAATAGAAGTGCCATTAAGAAGATCGGTTAGACAGAGGCGTTCTACTACTCTGATGATTATGTAGTTTTTCTTGATGAGATTGGTTATGATTATCATGATATTGTTAAACCGATAACTGATACTAATGCTATAACTAGTTCACAAGCTAGTATGTGGTTGCATGCTATGAATGATGGGATGCAATCTATGGCTAATAATGGAGTATGGGATCTTGTAGAGCCTCCTGAAGATTGCAAGCCTGTTGGTTGTAAGTTGGTTTTTTAAACCAAAAGAGATTCTCGAGGAAAGATTGAGCGAGTCAAGGCAAGATTAGTGGCTAAGGGTTTCATTTGGAAAGAAGGTGTTGATCATAGTGAGACATTTTTACCTGTGTCAACTAAAGACTCTTTACGGATTATTATGGCTTTAGTAGTTCATTATGATTTAGAGTTACACCAAATGAATGTGAAGGTGGCATTTTTAAATGGTGTTTTAAGATGAGGAAATCTTTATAGTACAGCTTAAAGGTATTACTGAAAGCGGTAAAGAGCATCTTTTATGTAGGTTAAAAAAGTCCATTTATAGTCTTAAACAGGCATCTTACCAACGGTACTTGAAATTTGATCAAATAATTACTTCTCTAGATTTCATTGAGAATAAGATAGATCAATGCCTTTATCTTAAGGTCAGTGGGAGCAGGTTCATCTTTTTTGTTTTATATGTTGAAGATATTTTTTTAGCTAGCAATGATTTGGGTTTATTGTATGAGACTAAGGAGCTATTGTCTAAGAATTTGGATACGAAAGATCTTCGAGAAGCTTCATTTGTTTTCGGTATTGAAATACAACGAGATAAGTCTCGTGGTTTGTTGGGACTTTCTCAGATAACCTATATAGATTGAGTACTAAATAGGTTCAATATGTAAAATTATAGACCTAAAGAAGTACCTATTGTGAAAGGCAATAAACTTAGTAAAAAACAGTGCCCTAAGAATGATGTTAAGAAAGAAAATAAGATGAATGTGCCTTACTCTAGTGCTGTTGGTAGTCTAACGTATGCTCAAGTTTGTACAAGACTAGATATTTCATATGCTGTGAGTGTTCTAGGTAGGACATGATCATTGGGTGGCGGCTAAGAAGGTTTTGAGATACTTACAGTGAACCAAAAATTACATGCAACATATAGAAGAGTTGAGCATCTTGAGATAGTTGGCTACTCAGATTCAGATTTCGCTGGTTGCCCAGATGACCTGAAGTCTACATCTGGTTTTATTTTCGTGATGGCTTGAGGAGCAATCTCATGGAAATTTGTTACGCAGACTCTTACAGCTTCATCCACTATGCACATAGAGTTTGTAGCATGTTATGAACCAGTAACACATGCTATTTGGTTGACTAATTTCATTTCCAAGTTTATAATGATAAAATCTATTCCGAGGCCTTTGAAAATATATTGTGACAATAGCGCTAATGTATTCTACTCTAAGAACAACAAAAGTTCTAGTGGATTGAAACATGTTGAGATAAAGTATCTTACTATTAGAGATCATGTGAAAAATGGAGATGTTGTGATTAAGCATATCAATACAGTGGCCATGATAGCTAATTCATTAACTAAGAGATTGAAACCTGTCATTTTTAATAAGCATGTTTATGACATGGGTGTTCTAGAATCTTTTGATGTACTTGGTTAGTGGGAGAGTTTTAGTTTGTGTCACTATATTGTCTTGATATTGCTTTTGTAAACAAATATTTTGATTTTTAACACTTCTAATGGCATTATTATTCTTGATTATTATCATTATTTTATGTGTATATGAGATATGATAAATTGTCATAATTTGAGTTTTATTTATCTCAAATTTAAGTATTCATGGCTTAGTATATCTCATTGAGATTATTAGAGATATACATATTATAATATGTCTCATATGTGACATAGAGACAATAGAGTTTATAATTTAATTTGTGGATTTCTCTCTGTAGCTTATAATTGAAGCATATGTGTAATGGAGAAATCATACGTGAGAGGACCAACAAGTGATAGTATAAATTTGGATCATATAAGAAAACTATTATTTGTTACACTACTATATCTTAATTCATGTCAACATTATTATTAATATTTGTAATCTTGGAAAGTCCTATGTCAATAAAGGACATATATACCGCTACGGTTCGATATTGGTAATCTTGTTGGACTGAATTGTGTTGAAAGTATGGTCTCAACTTTATTAGTGTTATTTGTGGCCACCTATGAGTTTTACTATTCAGTCTATTGAGTTCGTAATTAATGTTGCCCAAATGAGAGAATGTTAGAATATTATTAGGCTTCCATTAATTATTTAGTGAAGAATGAATATAATATAGTTATAAATGAGACAATTATTTTGGCGTACACACCTAATTAATAAGATGTAGTTGGACGGCTTAATGTAGGCCCTTGAGTCTAATAGTAACCCGTAGTGGGAAGGCTCTATTAGAATCTATAAATATAATTTATTGGTTAAGTCCCCACTCCACTCTTAATTTTTAAAACGCTAGTATTTTGGTTGTCCCATTGAAAGCCGTCATTGTGAATAAGAGAAATGGTGGAAGCCCTAGCCATCCGCTGCAAATTTTGTGTACACCAATCGTACTAATCAATCCAGATGGCTGCGATTAACACAAGTATGAGTTTTATTTCTTAAATTTAGTGTTCTAATATTCATATGTGAGTTTTAAGTTTATTACATTATAATACATGAATCCAAGCTTCTGATGGTACTTTAACTAAAAAATCCTGCTCTAATAACATGAAAACTACAAATAAATGAAAAGAAAACAATAAGAAGTTGAGAGCCTCCCTTTCTCTCAAAAAAATAAGCCTGTCTTATATTGAAATCCCTATTTGGGTTTGTATACAGCCCAAATTAAAATGACAGAAACAACCTTAGAAAACTACCCTACAATCTTGATGTCTGAATGAGAAGCATATTTTCTAACCAAGTTAAGCTGTTGGAGTCCTTCTATGCACGCGAAGAAGATGCTTAAACAAGCTAGTGTTCAAATGCCAAAGCCATATCTGGACATGGGCTTACATGAGCAAGGGTGCTAGGTGTAAGATTGAAACAATTATGTATGAAAACAAACCTGTTTGTGCCATTGTAATGATTTGACTAGTTTTCTTTGTGTAATCTACAAGAAGAAAAAACCTAGAGCTTTCCCTCCTTCTCTCTTTTAAGGTATGGCGGCTTTTAATGGGTAAAGCAAATCAGATTAAGAGCAAAGAGGACCTAACCAATATTTACAATAAAATCTTAGAATTTTTCCTGCTAAGAAATTCATGGGCTTAGCCCATACTTACCATCTAACTACATCATAACATAATAGATGTGCATAGGTCCATCAAGGATCACAAGATAATGGCCTATCATGCATGTCTCACCTTACCACATATTTCCAATTTGTTTTTAATAAAAATGAAATATCATTTAACAGAAGCTTAAATTACAGAAATAATTCTAATATTTTCCCACTTAGGCAACATTATTGTCGTTTAAATAGATAAAATTTTAGCTTTTTAAAGAAAAAATAACTCTCAGGTTGTGAACGAAAAAATTAAACTCATGTTGTCACAGATAAAAATAACTGTGAGACAACACCTTAACATAAATATGGTCCAATAAAGCCATCAATATTGAATTGTAGCCATAAGTATACTTGTGTAAGATCACTATGATCATCATCACAAATATTAATGACTTAATAAACCTAGATTTAAGATGTGGTATTGTGCTATAAAAATAGTAATCCAATATGTGATCAACCAAATATGCTATCATTATTAGTCCTCCAAATAAATTCTCTTTTACAAATTGCTTCAATAATAAGCTAGAGAATTTGATTCTTAAGCTTCAACAACAAATCGGTATGTCTTTAACCAAAATATCCTGAGACCCCAAAATAGTGCCATCAATAAGTTATATTGTCAAATAATGATACTTAAGTTAGACACTAAATCTCAAGTGTAGTAATTGTTGAAATATTGGACCAAGATTCTCAAGTGTAGTAATTGTTGAAATATTGGACCGAGATTTGTGTAATTAGTCAAAAAGATTCTTTCTTTTCTAGGGAGGGAACAGCTATAAGCTAATTATAGTATAAATATGGTTAGCTTGATTATAGGGTCTCTATATGTAGATATATAAATAGGAACCTGTACTAATGTTTTTCTTCTATGAAGGAAAATACACTCTTTCAAGATGGTAGCAGAGCTACGATAGGTCTTGTATCATTTTATTTGTCTTTCTACCACTGACCCTCCTCTCAAACACCTAATCCCAATATTGAATCATCTACACCATAAGCAATCCAGACTTTAACACTTTTGGTAGCAAATCCGCATCCATTATCATCCAATCTGAAGGTTTGTCTTTCAATGCAAGAATTATCCTCAACAAGACAAATTATGATATATGATCTCAAATTATTGAAATGCATATTACTGAAAAAGAGAAGCGCTCCTATATCTGTGGCACCTCGACAATCCCTACAAAAGAAGATCCAGGGTATGAAAAGTGGTACGCGAAAAATAAAAAAAGTTAAGAGGTGGTCATTGATGTCCATGACCCCAGATATTATGAAATACTACCATCACTTGCCTTCGGCTTGTGATATTTGGAAAGCTCTATCTGAGGTTTTCTATAATAGTTCAAATGAGTAACAAGTATATTCTTTGAATCACAAAGCTTTCTCCGCCAAACAAAAGAGCAGAATAATTTGTGTATTATGGAGAATTGATAGAAGTTTTTTCAATGAATTGGATCATCATGATAAGGTTGTCATTGAAAATGAGAAAGATGCTGAAACTTATTGCAAATCAGTGCAACGTTAATGGGTGCACATTTTTCTTGCTGGATTGGATGGCAAGTTCAAACAAATCCATGGTGAAATTCTGAGACGGGGCTCTATCCCTAAACTCGAGGAATGTTATGCCTTGATTCATCGAGAACCTATTCGCTACATAATGATGAATGGCAACCGTGAAGATTTTGACGCATCAGCAATGCTGGCACGTAACCAAACCTCTCAAAACCCACCAAAGAGAATAAAGGCTAATCATTAAAAAAAATAGTACAGACACAAATTCCTGCAAATACACTTATTGCAATTAGATTGGCCATACCAAAAGTTAGTATTTTGAACTTGTCTGGTATTGGGAATGGTAGGATCACAACCATGATTCCTGCCAGAAGAATTCTAAGAAGACCACCTCTACTACTGTTACTGTTGAAACCAAAGAGAAGAATGAGGCTGCTGGCAATACTTTTACTCACACTGCAACTACAATTACGACTGCTAAGGCTTTCGTTCACTCTACATTTGTTTCAAATAATACATAAATAATTAATTCAAGTACCCCTAATCATATGACTTTTGATTCTAAATAAGTCTTATCCATTCATAACTTACAAAAATTTGTTTCCACTACTAATTGTGCTTCCACCACTGTTACTAGGGAATGATCGGTGTCTCTTACTTACACTTTACAACTAGATTCTATCTTAGTTTTTTTTTTTTTTTTTTGGTAGGTAAGTATAGATTTTGGATTAATGGGAAATAAAAAATTATATGATCTAGGGGACATACTCTCATAAAATACAAGTACCTAGGGGCATCCACCAAAGTGCAAAAAGAAAGCTATATTCTATTTAAGTTTGTATAAAAGATGGGATCTTCCAATTTACATACAAAGCATAGTCCTCGGTTGTGTAGTTTGTGCCTCTATGTTGCATAGCTTGGATTCTTGCTTCATGCATTATACACTGTAATATGCTCCTAGTAGGAGAGGAGATACCTTTGAAAACTCTAGAGTTCTTTTTAGCCCATAAATGATAGACTGCCACCGACCAAGCTATCTTGTAGATAAAGTTAGCCGCAACTTTTTTACTGAACTTTCCCACTACCCATGCAATTTTCTTTGTTTGGTTTCTTCTTCTTCTTTGTAGATTGCATAAATGACATATAGCACTCCAAATTTCATTTGAGAAGGAATAAGACAAGAATAGATGATCAATAGATTCATTGTCTTTATGGCATAGCACACACTGTGGATTGTTCACTGTCCACCATTTAATGATACAATCAAAAGTATTCAACTTATAACGGATAGCTAACCAAGATATAAAGCTGTGTCTAGGGATATGGTTTGGAAACCAAATTAATTTGTGCTAAAAGATGGCAGGGTGAGAGTGCCTTATGGATGACCATGTAACAGCAGCCGAATAAGTATTACTTTTTGAGATGCTTCATGTGAATTTATCAGCCTAAGTAACGTCTAGAAGATAGTCCAGGGCATTTACATTAATTTTCATAAGCTCTTATGTTGTTGGAAAGGGCTAATTCCATAAGCCATTTGTAATAACTAAGAAAACCTTTACACAAAGAGGGATACATGCATCATAAGCAATTTGTTGTCTAGATTTGGGAATTAATGGACCTAGAGGGTGCCAACTACTGTACCAAAGGAAAGCTGATGCACCATTTCCAATGGAGTATTTTGAGAGTTGAGTCGCCATACCTCTAAGTTTGAGAAGTTTCCTCCACGTCCAAGAACAATCCTTGGCAGTTTTTATTTGCCAGAAATCCTTGCCTTTTATTAATTGTTTGTGACACCATTTAGACAATAGGGAGTACTTTTTAGAGCAGAGATTCCATAAGTGTCTAAGCATTGCTACTTTATTCCACTTTTCCAATTTCCTTATGCCCAATCCACCATTTTGTCTTAGTTGTTCCCTTTTTGAACTATAACCCATTATATGTCTCACAAATAACCACTACCCTATTTTGTGTTGTTATTTTTTGGCCTGACTTTTGTGTGTTTAAGGATATCCAAACAAGGTAGATGATTGGGTGTAATATTAGATGTGGGAAGCTTTATTATCTCGACTTGATACCGAATAGTTTGAATAAATTACATCAAGTCTTGTTTGTGGATAGTTCTTAGGGGGAGAAGGACATATTCAAAATCTTACTCTAGCATAGACGCCTGGAACATGTATCTTTTGGTTACTTAAAAAAATTATTTCCTAGTTTATTTACAAAATGTATGCTTTTGATTTTCAAGTGAAATATGTTAACTTGAAAAAACTCATTGTATTTCATTCCCTTTAAGGCTAAATAAAAGTCCAATTCCTTTTTATATTTGTACATTTTGATGTTTGGGGTCCATTATATGTTTCCACGGTAAGTGGGGCGCGATGGTTTGTTACCTTTATTAATGATTGTACAAGATCAACTTGGGTATGGTTAATGAAGAACAAAAGCGAAGTGAACCTGCCATTCCAAAATTTCCATAAAATGATATAAACACACAATACAATGCTCAATCTGAACTTCTTCATCTTGACAATGGCAGGGAACGTATGAGTTTTGAATTTCAGCAATTCTTGAAGTCCTAAGGCATTATCCACCAAATCACCTGTCCCGACACACCTCAGCAAAATGAGGTTGCTGAGTGAAAAACCATCATTTATTGAAGTTGTTCGTGCTTCACTACTAGAGGCTTATATGCCATTATCTTACAAGGGAGAAGCGCTGAAATTTACAGCATATTTAATTAGTAGGGTACCCTCTAGTACCATTGATTTTCACACACCATCCCAAGCTCTTACAGAGATATTGTTGCTCCATCTTCCCAACTTAACTCCCTGTGCCTTTGGATGTGTGGTTTTCGTTCATCTTCACACACATTAACATAACAAGTTGCAACCTCGAGCATTAAGATGTGTGTTTCTTAGCTATGCTCTACATCAAAAGAGGTATCGCTGCTACCATCCTCCCACACTCCGCATGGTTATTACCTTGGATGTTGTGTTCCATGAGAACTCCATTTGTTTTCCATTTAAGCTTGATCTTCAAAAGGATCATTTGAAGGAAATTCAAACTCTAACCTATGATGAAAGTGATAATGTTTACATTTGCCAAGATACGACCACCACATCTGATGCTAATGAGGACACTAATACACTATCTACAGAAAGGCATGAAGAAAGTGATAAATTGGAAGACAGTGTTGATACTCACTCATTTGAAACACCTACATATGAGGCCTTTATGTCCCAATTGACTAAACCATCACCATACCCATCGCTTGTCGTGGATTCTTATCTTGTAACCATACCTGTGAGAAAATAATTGCCACAACGTCAAACCAAAGGTATTTTAGAACTTTCAAGTAAAGTTTAATATCCTATGAGTTCTTATGTATCTAACTATCGTCTATAGGAATCTAATCATTCATTAGTCAATCAATTCACTATTGTATCTATTACTAATAATGAGCAAAAAGCCTTAAATAACCTAAGGTGGAAAATAGCTATGAATCAAGAGGTACAATCTTTGCTAAAAAATGAAATTTAGAAACTCATTGACTGTTCACCAGGAAAGAAACCTATTGGGTTTCGGTGGATTTTTTTCATGTAACATAAAGCAGATGGCATAGTTAAGTGATTTAAAGCAAGTTATGGCAAAGCGATACACTCAAACATATGGAATTGATTATACAAAAACTTTTGTGCCTATAGCTAAGACTAATACAGTTTGTGTCCTATTGTTTCTAGCCACAAACCTGGACTGGCCATTACAATAATTTGATGTAAAAAATGCCTTCTTACATGGTGAGTTGTCTGAAAAAGTAGACATAGATCTTTCACCAGGATGTCTGATACTTGAAACACAAAAAAAGTGTGCAGATTGAAGAAATCACTATATAGATTGAAATAATCTCCAAGAGCTTGGTTTGGAAGATTCACAAGGTCTATGAGAACCTTTGGCTATCATCAGAGTAATTTAAACCACATTCTATTCCTTAAAAAAGTGACAAAATAAGATCATTGCACTCATTATCTATGTGGATGACATGGTGGTTAGAGGAAATGATCTTGGATAAATCAATAACTTATAAAATTACTTGTCCAGTGAGTTCAAAATGAAAGATCTTGGCCTTTTAAAGTATTTCCTTGGAATCAAAGTATCCCGATCCAAGAAAGGTATTTTTCTCTTACAGAGAATGTACACTTTAGACTTTCTACAAGAAACTAAAATGTTAGCAAGTCAACTAGCTAATACACTTGTGGAAGAAGGCTTAAATTTAAGCTTTGAGCCTAAATGAATATACCAGAGATTGGTAGAAAGGTTGATGTACTAAGCACAAACTAGGTCTTATCTCGCCTATGCATTAAGTATTGTGAGCTAGTTCATGTATAATCTTAGAGAACTACATATGAGTGCAATTATGCGAATCTTGAGGTATTTAAAGGATGCTCTAGGAAAGGAATTTTATTTACAAAAAAATATAGACTGTTGAAATATAGATGTATATACTAAAGCTAACTGGACTAGAGCAGTCAATGACAAAGGATCTACTTCAGGATATTTCACCTTTATTAGAGGTAACCTTGTTATGTGGAGATGTAAGAAACAGAATGATGTTGCAAGTTCAAGTGCCGAAGCTGAGTTTAGAGGAATGGCTCTTGGAATTTGTGAAGCATTATGGGTACGACTTGTTCTAAATGATTTTGGTTATTCACCAACCTAACCAATCCAACCCTACTACGATAGTAAAATAGCATATGACATTACTCATAATCTAGTTCAACATGATAAAAAAAAAAAAAAAAACAGGTGGAGGTGGATAGATTCCTCATTAAGGAGAAGTTAGTGAAAAAATCATGGACTGTCAAAAATCTGATCAGAAGATTAGTTGGCCGATATGCTTACCAAGGTAGTTTCAGGTCAAGTATTCTCCTAGTTTGTGGACAAGTTAGGCATGTGTGATATCTAAGCACTAGTGATTAGTCACAGAAAATGATAGTTTGAGCACATTAAAATGTGATTAGTCATGCATAATTAAAGGCTAAAATGAGTTAGATATGCCTAAATATTGCCTTTCTCCCATTTTAGGTATTTGGAAGAAAGTTTCGATCAAAACGATATGAAATGAAGCTAAAAAATGAGAAAGATTAGAGGTTGTTCAGACCCTTGTCCAGATAGACCTTTGTTTGGACCTAGATTGGGACCACAAAAGCTTCATTTGGAAGAAATACTGAAAATTTTCCTAGTATCAGAAGTTGGTTCGAACACATGTTCAAACCAAAAGTTTGTTCCAACACACGTTTGAATAATAGGAGAGATGAGAAGAAAAGAAGGAAGAAAAAAATCTTAGAAAAAGTTATTTGGGCAAGCATTCGAACCACATCTTGTTTGAACACGCGTCCTAACCACAAAAGGGTGCCAAGGTTCTAGATGCAGAAATCCGCTAAGTCCGAGAAATAGGTTCAAACACATGATCGAACCAAAATCTTGTTCGAACATGCATTCAAACCAATTAGCGATATAGATATATATATATATATTGTAATTTGGTTGTAATTTAGAAGGATAGTTTTGTACTTGCAAAATATAGGCTATAAATAATGAGAGATAGGTCCATTTAAGTAGCTTTAACATTACATATAATATATTTAGGTTAGATTAGAGAGGTTTTAAAGGGTTTCTTTATATCCTCATATAGAATTTTCAATTCCTTTTGTAATCCTCATGTTCTAGAGTAGATCAAGGCAAAGGACATTGGGATCTTTGAAAATCTTTATGTATTTAGATCAAGGTATAATTTACAATTTGCTTCCAATTTTTTCATACTTAGATGTTAATTGGTTGATTTTTCCTTCAAATCCTTGTTTGTATGCAATTTCTACATTGCCTTTTCATGCTATGTATGTTTAGTACTTGTGTGGAAATCATATGCACACTAAGTGTTTGATAGAATGTCTCCATGGGTGATTTACATAAAAACCTCTCATGTTACATAGTTTTTTAGACTTCGTATGCATGCCAAGTGTTTGTATACACAGTGCGTTAAGTGTGATTACATGTTAGGCCCTTATTAAAATACTTACATTCCTAGATCAATTATGTATACTATGTATATTTGATATTATGTTTCCCTAAGTGATCTAGCAATTGGACTTTATTTCTCTAAATCAACCCACCTTGTGATACTTTGCCTAGATGCATATAGGTAGACATGTTCGCCCTCTAAATTGATTCAATTGCATGATGATTCAATTGCATGATAATTTAATTTTTATTAATTTCAAATTGGATTTATTCGTTGCCTCCTAGGTGTTTGACAAAATGCCTTGTTTGACAAAATGCCTAGGGTAGGTATCATTTTTAAAATTCAAACTAATTTTCTTTGATTTTTCTTGTGTGACACCTACTAATTGAGAGAAGAAGAATTGTGAGTTTACTATTCTTCTTCCTATGAGTACGACCGGTACTTCACTATTATAAATTTAAATTGCTACACAGAACCACCTTGCACTTGCGGTATAAATCTACATTGTGGCATAACAAGTAAATTTGGCACCATTGCCAAGGAGAGCAATTGTTTGCACACAATTCGGAGTTAGGATTGAATCGTCTCAAGCAATTAAGAATATTTTTTCCTATCTCTATTATCTTACTACTTAGTAGTTTTTCTTTCTTTTTGCATTGTAGCATATTGCATTTGCTTGCCATTTAGTTAATTTACATTGCATTTAGTTTAGCTTGCAGATTTAGCTTAGTTTTTTCTAGTTTTTACTTCTTTTCTTTTAATTTTTACATTTTAATGATGAACATGAACTTCAATGCATGCACATATGATTCACCCAACACCACCCACCCACATCTTGGTTATCTAGAAGAACTTTATGACACATGCTTTGTTCTAGAAACCACGCTTATGCTACCATCATATTTTGGGCATGAGCATGAGGACTCTCAAGTCCATCTTGAAAATTTTTAGTTGGCTTATATGCATGGAACTAATGGTTGCTCGGATTATACTTTCATGTTGGATTTTTTCCACGAGTCTTTACATGAGGTGGCTTTAGATTGGTACTATACTATTCATTCACCTATGCGGTCTTAGGAGGATTTGTCAAATGCATTTTTCTTTCACTTTTCCACCATCCATCAGACATACATCCTCCAATTTCAATTAAAATCTTTTTATCAAAAAGACGGTGAGATGTTCTATGAATGTTGGGAAAAGTTCAACAATATTTTACATTCCTACCCAAGTCATCATTTAGAGTTGTGTGTCCTTTGAGTTCTTTCTTTCATGGCTTGTGCCCGGACACGCGTCACACTCTTGAAGAGATTCTCGATCTTACATTGGACATGGCATGGCACTCTCTTGAGTCCCTTTATGAGAACATGAGACCTAGAGGAGATTCATAGCACACTATTACATCTAGCACTTGTGATACCACATCCCATGTCGACTATACATGCTCTCACCTCACACCACTCATGAAGACTAAACATCATGATCGTGAGACTTCACTTACATATGATGTCCCACCTTTGGAGTCTACTATAGAGTCTTGTTCTAACTTAGACACACTTCTTAAGGCTTTTCTGGAAACTTGTCCTCGTGACCTTAAGCATTCATCAAGTAACACTCCTTTTAAGCATCCTGAGAGAAATAGCGAGGGTTTTGAGGATACATTGCCTAAGGTTACTACATTAGAGCCCACATGTGCTTACGCTAATTGTCCTAGTCCCACACCACCCACTGATATTTTCAAGGTTGATTGGTCTTTGTTTGATGATAATACACCTTTAAAGACTACTGCTTTAGGGATAGTGCAAGGGACGAGTCTATGACTCTAATTGTTTCGGACTCCTTTGACCATGTACCTTCTTTCACTCACATCGAGAGTCTGGCGGATATTAGTCTTGTGTATGTGAAGCCCATCAATAGTGCATGTTTCTCACCTATCACCACCTCTAAACATGATGCTCATCTTACCCTTATCACTCATGTTGCTGTTTAGAGTCTTAAGACTCACCTTGAGAGCAAACATGTCATTTGGCTTAAGGAGTTTTGTATGGATTCGATCTCACCCATATCTCTCTCTTGTGCATCCAAGAGTGAGAGTGATACACCCCTCTCTTCTCTTGATTTTGCCCCATTTGAAAGTCTTATTAGGGGGTTAGTGAGGGAAAACTACACATCACAAACCGAGTCGTAAAATATGGATAAACTTGACAACTAAGAAAGCTTGGTATGGTGGTGCTTTGGATAGAATTCAAAGGGGCTGCTCATGGTTGCATCAGCCGGCGTCGCTCCAAAATTTTTACGTTTAAAATCAATACTGCACGCTGCAAGCCGAACTCATGCTTCTCTGAATACTAGTTGGGCCAAGCTTAAAATCAAATACTTAGACTCGTAACGAACCCAGTAAATAAACCAATGTCACCCTAACTCAATTCATTTACACCCTTATTTGTAAACTTCTATGTTATATACACAAATTTTGGTTATTTCAAAAGATTCAAACAAACAGTTCATATGAAAAATAAAAGAGAAATTCAACATTTAACTAATTACAAATAACTATTTTTAACATTTAAAATTTACATTCACACTACTTAATTTGAATGATAGTTACAATTAAATCCTTTTATTCACCTGACTATCATATCATTAAACAAAAATCAATGTGGTCAACAAAGAAAAAGCACGTGTGATTCTTCTCTTATCACTTTAGACCATATAAAATGTCTAAACGTCATTAAAATCATCAAATATTAAAATTTAAAAATGCCTTTATTTTCAAATTATAGTCCATCTCTATCTCCAAAATTTAAGCCAATGCTTAGAAATAAGAAACAACGAAAACAAATGTTAAAATATTGTGAATGATTACCTTTTACACATTGTTAGTTTTTGTCAAATTTTGAGAATCTCAAAAGTATTTGGACAATTTATAGAGTCTAAAGAGATTAAATATATATATATATATATATCTCGCATAATTTTTTTATGCGACCATAGTACCTTCCATTTAACATGATCAGATCGCACGAAAAAATTTAATTGCAACAAACATTTCGACAAAATGGGTATAATTATAAATTTCCGACGTCAATGGTAGTTACCTCCAATTAACCAGCGGTTAAAGGAACGCGTGTAATTTACCCAAAAGAAAATTGTAATCAACATTGGTGTTTCATGCATTAACCAACAAAGTACCAAAGTACAAGAGATACAACATAGAAATAAGTGAATCAGCTAGAATCAATAACCACCACATTACAACTGATGTCGCATTCAGCACTTACAGGAAGAAATTTTTATTAAAATTTATGCACCCCAAAAATGGCGTTTCCAAGCATTAAGTGGAGTACTATTTCCAAAAAAAAAAAAAAAAAAAAAGCATTATGTGGAGCAGCTGTCCAAAAGAGATTTGAGGAAGGCCGTCGCCTGATGTTGGTCCTGCGAATGAGTACTGCGAGGGCAATACCAGCACTTCAAGAAGGCAAGTGAAATAGTGTTAGTACATCTCTTAAGACAATGTGATTTGAGAACACAGCTCCCCGAGTGAAATGAATTAATGAGCTACCTTGATTTTAATTAAGTGAAGAAGGCATCATCCCTTTCTTGAGGCTCTACGGAACATTTCTTTGATATTCCGTGAATCAGTCTCCATTTTGGCCTTTTTAGTTTGCCTTCCGCTCCTGGTAGTTCTCTTATCCTTCCCACTATTTTCCTGTTGAAGCAAATTAAAATCAACCTGTAAGCAGTGATCTTCAAACATTTGTGATTGTGTATAATAAGATTTTTTGATTCAAGAGTTAAGATTCATATTTAAAAAAAAAAAAAAAAAAAGACATGGCAAGTAGAAATTTAAAAGAGAAGAAAAAATGTAACTTGAGGTTTTTGCATTGGACGTCAGCGATGTGCTTCTGTTTACAGAGTCAATGGAGTTGATTCTGAATGTTTATACCTGTGCAGGATTAAAAGACTCGGGGTTATTTTCCGCTATGGTTTGGAAGACCTCAATAGCTGGTGCTTTAGCTGCTTCTTGTAAATCTAACCTGCACATGAACTCAATGTAGTAGATTTGGTTAACTAATCCAGTATTATTAGAAACAAAAGGACTTTGAAGCAATATTCTTTAGGCCTAGAATTTGTTCCAAGCTTGTACAGAGGACTACATATATCACATTTATAAATGAAACAGTTATAATCAAGAACACAAAACAGTTTATGACTAGAGAAAATACTTTAGATTGCTGCACAGGAGCTTCAACCATGGCTCATCCTTCAAATACTCCCCCAATACTGAGACTGCATCAGCTACTGCACCATTAAAGAAGTCTTATCAGTCACAAGATAGAGATTTTCTCACCAGTATTAACCATTGATATGTTTGTAAACATAAGCTAACCGTGTTGTCGACCTTCATTTAAGCTGCCACAGATGACCATATATCCAATGAAAGAAAATTGTATCACGACGAAGTCATAAAAACGTGAACAGGCAAAAAAGTAATTTTGTAGTTCCATGGTAGCTACAATGTTGCTACCTTTCATGAACTTTAATGCCTATAAACTCAATATCCTTTATAATTAACATTTCCATATACTGACAGTTCCACATCATCTCCACCAATTTCAACATTCGCCATCCTACTCTATTTCCTGCTTAATCTCCCTCCATCCTATCAGCTGTCCCCCTCTATTCGTTTATATATGCATAAAATTCCAGAGTGACTAGTTCTGACTTAGATCTCCCATTACATGCCCCATCACTAGCAAGTTGTGTTTTATATTTTTCACCAGCACTTCAATATTGTCTACAAATATTATTATACAGTTCGGAATGGTGAAAATTATCGTCCACTCTAAAAATATTCTACCAGAGGGACACATCAATAAATAATTGCATACTTTTATATGTACACAAGAAAATAACCCCACTAGTGTGTGCTAAATATTTATTTTTTTTAACATGGTCCCAAGCCCAAATAAGAAAGGGTTGTTTTAGGTAGCTAATAGTCAGTGTAAAACTTTGTCAGTGCCCTTATGAGCATAGATCAAAATATAAATTAGAAGAAAACTAAGTTGAGTTAAATTTACGCATACATGAAAATGATAACTACTTATTTTTTATATATTAAAAATACATTTATAATACATTTATATCACAACTTAAGAAATCGTGTTATATGTTAGCAAACAAATGTAAACAAAAAGTCCTCTTTTTTAAAATGCTACGTTAAACAAATAGGAAACTTTGATTTTAGAATTTCTAATATTACCCAAAAAAAACAAAAAGAATGAATTGAAGGATAACAGATTAACAAGCATAAATTTATATCGTTTTTATTTTATTGTTTGATTTCAAATTTTTTCTTCAAATTTGCAATGTGTCTCATGTATGAGTACATAATGGATGAGTTGCTCAAGTGTTCGGTTCTAACAAAAAATTTAAGGAATAATTGAACATGTTTGGACAAGTGTCCAACATGTGTCGGACTGTCCGAAGAGTGTTAATGTTTGACGAAGCACTTTCTTAGAGGTGTTTGTACTTCTTATTCCTCATCAATGAATACTAAAGTTCATAATAATCCACAAGTTTAAGACTCTTGATTTGCCTTTCTACACCTTCAAGTAAGGCCGTTAGTCAGTGAAGAATGGTGAGTAATCACATGGTTACCCTAAAATAATCAAGTTTTAACAACAATGGACAACTATTGTGGACCATAGGATTTTATGGATCACCATCATCAAATGGGGTACATTCTTAATTGAATTAGGTCCTTGTAGCAAACTGTAAAGTGTACAGATATTGGCGACGCCATTTTATAACAACCACAATTTTGGGGTTTGTTTAGGGTAACTTCTTGAAATTGAAAGTCCTTCCATGTGAAGAACTTCACAATAAGTGTTTCACGAGAATAACTTTAAGAAAAATGATATTTGGTTAAAAATGTTGAGTTATAATAAAAAATAAATTAAATTATATGTACAAAATTGGAAATATAAGGGTAAGAAAGGTGAAAAAAGAAATTATAAGCATAAAATTGGTTTTCACTATTTTATGGATTAGCTTTCCTAAAAAGTTATTTGAAAAGCCATGAAGGACTTCCATGAGGTCAACTTTCTACAGAAGTCCTCCCCGTAAGGTTTTACCAAATACTCAAACTCAACTCAACAAAGTCGCACGAAATCATTTTGTCTTGAAAATAACTTTTAGGAAGTTCCTCCCAATGACAAGTTTTGCACTTCTAATTTATTGGTTCGAGCAACGACTGAGTGTGAGACCATTTATATGTTTTGAAACATGAGGCCTAGGCCAATAATTTGGTTTAGGAGAATAGACAGAATGCATAAAAGCTAAGTATAAAAATCCATTATACATACACGCAGCTTTCGGACCTTCCAACCTCACTAGTCCAATCAAGTACATACTACATATCATTAATAATTTTGGAACCAAATTCATTAATAAGCCAC
The DNA here is from genome assembly GCA_019916065.1 of Vitellaria paradoxa. Lineage (NCBI taxonomy): Eukaryota > Viridiplantae > Streptophyta > Magnoliopsida > Ericales > Sapotaceae > Vitellaria > Vitellaria paradoxa. The sequence continues at coordinate 20,017,290 of CM034242.1, read as the reverse complement.
AGGACCTCATTAGGATAAACTTATGACTAACACAAGGAAAACAAGAAATTAATAAATTTTATTACCCAAAAATAAATAAATAAATAAACATACATGTCTCCTTCTCATCTCGTGAAGCATAGTTTTTATCCAATGTGGGTAGAGTTTGCTTTAGTTGGTTTACCTACAAACCCACAGAAATCAAAGAGTGAGATAACAAGATCTTTCACCAGAAAATTAGTTTCTTCATGACTTGGTCATATCTCATGGGGGGGTAGCTACATTAAGTTTAAATATATGTCATTTCTCTTCATTCTAGGTGCTTCTACATTGTCAATTTGTATATGATATCTAGTGTTCCTCAACATCATATTACAAAAATTTTTAAGTCACAAAAAAAAAAAAATAAATAAATATAAGATATCACAGGCCATCATGCATCAGGTGTGTAGATAAACTGACCTTATAGTCTAACCAAGCTAAGACCTTTGAGTCATTAAGCCTAAAAAACTTTGTAGATCCAATTTCTGCACATGTACAAAGAAAATCATCAACTCACCTCAACAAAGCCTTTGTCCCAAAGTAGTTGGGTCAGCAACCTGTATCTTTTTCCTCCATTCATTTTCATCAATTAATAAAAAATAGTCACTACTTTCCCAGTCAAACAAGGAAGTTTTGAGTTTTCCTTCCATTATAATGTAATTGCTAGTACATTGAAAAACATGCAGTAGGTTGTAATATTTTAAAGCATCATAAGTGGGAATGATTTTACTTCTCAGTTTTATGAGAACTTTAAAAAGCAATCTGAGCCATTATTGGCCATGATGAAAAAAGAAATGCCTACAGGTTAATTACGACAGCTACATATCTATCTTTTGTGATTCCTGTTAGAAGTTGTCCCACATTGACTCATGAGAAAAATTACTTGTTCCATGTAAGAGATGGCCTTCCTCCACCTTAACACCTAGGTTTTAAGATTGAGGCCCTTCTTCTTATGTATAGTTGGGTTTATTTACATGATATCAGAGTAAGTTTTCAACTGAGTTTCACCATAGTCCACGCTGTGCCCGTGTCCATGCGGCCAGTGTGAAAGAAGCTATTAGAAGTTGTTTCACATCAGCCCATGAGAAAAATTACTTGTTCCATATAAAAGATTGACTTCCCTCACCTTAACACCTAGGTTTTAAGGTTGAGGCCCCCTCTTCTTATGTATAGTTGGGCCTATTTACAATTCCAAAAGAACATATGCCATTCCTGTAAATTTGATCTGTCAACCTGTTAAGTCTGAATGATCAATAGTTTAGCATCAACTCAAATTGGCATTCCATTGCAATAAATAATATATTTCCCAAGTTGAACCCTGTTATGTGAACACCATCAACTTGGCAAATGTTTTATCTGGTTTTACTAAAGGAACAGTCTTAATTTTTCAATGATCCTCAGTGTTGGAATACTTGAATCCATTGTTCTTCAAATTGGCAAAAAACATGTCAACGATTTGTATTTTGTTATCAAAAACTCAATCATGGCATACGTTTTCAGCAGCATAATAGCATACACGTGAGTAACAGCATTACCTTTAATATCACAAACTACTTGCATAGTTTTCTCTGCAATGGAAAATAAATTTTGATATCCAGGATAGCCATTGATAAAAATAATCTCATCTAGTTGCCTGAACTTTCCTGGATCATCTCCCTTCTGCATTCATTCCAAAGGTACATAAGAACCTGTAGATCTTAAGAGAACTACAAATCTAAACAGGAAAAATGAAAATGATGTTCAAATCTGCAGGTCAGTAGTTCAAGTACCTTCATCCGTGCTTCCTCAAAAATAGGCAACAGGATGAATACAGGATCAACTGGAGTCACAATATGTAGACGGCCATCTGTTGAAACAATAGGTAAATTAACAAAAGAACATCTTGGCAAAGAAATTCTCTTTACCTGTTAAAAGCTTACTCAAAGTAACATACTTCATCCAATAGATACTAACAACATCATATGATAATGGAAAATCATGTACTGTTTGGTCACACGTATTCCAAGTACTTCCAATTTTATGACTTCATCTTTCTGCTTAAAACCAAAAACGGAAACACAAAAGCATGTTTACAAAGTGATTTTAGTTTAAAAATCCTTATAGAAAAACTATTAAAATCATTATTTAAAGATTAGACACACATATACCAAGGCATTTATGCATGTTTGCATACATAAATGTATGTATAAGTCCTTGCGCATAAACAAAACGTGTATATAGAGGTATATATAAATAGATGTATAATTAGATATGAATCCACATGATTGCTCATATAGCGGAACACATACAATAGACATTTATAAAGGTCTCGTTGCGCATAAAAAACTTTGCCCATACATGTACTCTATGATAGATAAATAAATTAATATTTCTTTACAAAAATGCCAAAAGTGTGCAATGTCAATACACTAAGAGTTTACATGATAAAATCTTGGGATAATACACTTTACCCCCTATGATTTGGACCAAAAAAACTTGAGCTCTCTCTAGTTTAAAAGTCACCACATAACCCTCTCGCGATTTGGACTAAAATGCAAAAATTGACAAAAAAATATATTAAATTTAACTAGATTTGTATCACACATACCATTTAAACTCATATACAGTCGTTCAAAAAATATTATTTAGAAAAATAAAGGCAGATTAGATCTTTTTAAAATATAAAATATGTTACATTTTATCATTACAATGAGTAAACGTGTACTTTTATGTATTTATCTTTGTGAAAATCTTTTTCTCCTCAATTAATTTTGAGCTCCCTTTAGTTTAAAAGTCAACACACAACTCCCTCATGATTTAGACTAAATTGCAAAATTGACGGATAGTTTTAAATTTAATTAGACTTATATTACATGTGCCATATAAACTCATATACAGCTGCTCAAAAAGAATTGTTTAGAAAAATAAAAGCAAATTAAATCTTTTTAAAAAATAAAATATGTTTCATTTTAACATTAAAAGTAGTAAAAGTGTACTTTTATGTATTTACATTTGTAACAATTTTTTTCCCTCAATTACTTTTGACTAATGAGCACAAATCCAATTAGATTTAACAAATTCAGCCATTTTTTGCACTTTAGTCCAAAACACGAGGAGACTATGTGTTGACTTTTAAAATAGAAAGAGGTCATGTTTTTGGGCCAACCCCCCGAAGGGGTAAAATGTAATTAGCCCTAAGATCTTTGTGCATAAAGATTTTGCCCATATATGTATTTTAGGATAGATAAATAAATTAATTATTCTTTATAAAAATGCCAAAAGGAGCAACATCTATGAACTAGGAGTATACAACTCAACTCTGCAAAATCTCAGTCCAAAACTAGTTGGTATTGGCCACATGAATCCTTTTCCTTCATTAAGAGTATAAACAAGATAAAGAATAAAGCTATCAGCAAAAGTAATCTCTCCTATAAAATCAGAAGAAAAAAGAAAAAAAAGATTGATAAAGCTTCTATCCAAAGCCAAAAACAAATACTCAGAAAAGACATTTTTTAATTTGTTTATTGCCATCCCTACATCCTCAAAAGTAAATCTGTTCCTCTCCCTCTATGCACACCATATCAAACACACGGGAGCCACCATCAATGCTTTAGTCACCCTGATCGCAACACTTCTACCCTTCACTCAAAAAGCTAGTACTAATCTTAGCATGACCCAATTGTACACCCAAAATGGAAAAAGCATACTCCAAAACTCCCAAGGGCATTACCCTCTCCTCTTGGACTAGTCATTCATAACAAGAGGCATGCTCAAGAGTAGATGGTCCACAGAATCAGAGTACCACAGATGATGGTAAGACTTACATTTTAAGGTTTGTTATTATTGATACATGAACTTTCAGCTTAAATGAACATTTTAAAAAAAGGAACAAGAAGATCTAGTCTTGACGTTGAAATCTTGGGATGGCATAGCAATTAGTCTAAGATTGTTCTTATGTGTAGGAAACTGGGAGTCAATAAGTACAAGAATTCGTTTCTTCAATCCAAACGCAACCTTGACTTCAACATATGACAATTTTTCAAGCCCAAAACCAACCTGGATGCTAATTCAAAGAGCACAACTTAAGGTATATTTAAAATAATTCATATACAAAGCAAACAAAAGGCATAGAAAGGCTAGATATATGACGGAAATTTATTTGACAAAAAAATAAGGCTTAAAAATAATCAAATTGAATATGGTCAAAGGCCTAGAAGTAGACCCAAAAAAAAAAAGGCTAACAATAAAAATCGAAAAAATAGGTGGTCATCGTAAATTAGGCTTCTGTAAGCCTTTCTGATAGCAAAATGGAAAAAATCAGCAAGACTTGTGCCACGTTGATCCAAATAGATGGATGACAAATATGCTTATCAACTACGCATATAAACAATAAATATAAGCACAAAATAGTGCGCCAAGTAACTTTCATATAAGATTAAAGCAACCTTATTGGTTAAATAGTTTAGCAGACTATATTACATAATACTAAGTTTATTACACTTAAAATAATTGACCAATCTTCTTTTCCCTACGATAAATCGCTGTTTTAATATGTTAAAGCTATGTTACATAGACTTGGATACAGAAACGTGTCTAAGAGTCAGAGTAATCTAATTCTCTTATTCTATGAAAGACAAACACTTCAAAATAGATATCGTATTTGACACGTATCAAATACATATATTCCTAGTACACACCAAAACAAGTGCCGAACCTGCCATTTGGTATCCCATTATTTTATTACTTTTTTCCAAATATAAAATTAAGACAAATCTAAATTTGAGTAGCCAAAACCTCAAAAATTATAAAATCTTCTATCTTATATTTTGTTATATTTTATATTTTTTAAATTAAATTTTCATTATTAAATTAATTTTCCTGAGGATGTTATATTCAGATATATAATTGTAGAATTTTCCACATTGGTAAAGTCAAGCCTCTCAAACTAGTAAAAGACCCTAATGGGCTTCTTCACTCATTACCAATTGGTTTTGAGTTGGATGCTTTAATATTATATTAGAACTAGATTTAGGGAGGACTCGTCCTCTTTTCATCTCAATCTTGGTTATTCACTTCCCGTACTTGGTGCACCTGTCTGCCTCTCCCCACTCACATGTAAGGAAGCATGTTTGTAACACCCTATATTTATTTTGGCCATTAATTGAGATTTTGGATCATTTAATATTTGGACTTGAGGTTTGGTCCAGATTGTAGAAATTATTTTATTTTCCTAGGCCAGGTTGGACCAAAAATTGTGTTTGGACCACAGGACTAGGCCATGGGGCCCAACCCATTTCTCTTTTCCTTCCCTTCTTCTTTTTTCGTCTTTTCTTTTCTTTTATCCTCCTAGCAACCTACGCAAAGAGAGAAGATATAAGAGAGAGAACCAAAGAAGAGGGTCAGAGATCTAGGCATTCTCAATATGGTGATCATCGTGGCAATGTCTATTCGCAGCAGTTGTGTCTGATGTGGAAGATTTAAGCTTGGGAAGTTTGAGCTTCTTTGTGGGTTTCTCCCATCTCTTCTCTTGTTCTTCAAATTCAAGGTAGGTGGGATAAATCCTTCTTGTTATTGTTGTTATTTGTACATTTGAGTCATTTCATACTTTGATTGTTAGTTTTGAGTAAGATCAATGTATGTATGTAAATATATAGATGTGTGTATGTTTATATATTTGTTATCGAATTCTTGACTCTTGGGGTTATATGTTTAAATATTTGGTAGATAAACATGTTAATGATGTTATACATGTTTATATATGTTAGATGGTTTAAATATTGGCTTAGACTAGTGATTTGGTGGTTGGTGTTTGGGGGTTCTACAAGAATACAAGCCCAGAATTCGTCTCTGATTGCAGTCGCTCTAACAGGGTTCGAATTCCCACTTCCTTTTAGATAGCGTTCGAACGCCTGTTATCATTCGGACCGTGATCAATCGCCCAGGCCAGGTAAGACTAGGAATTTTGTCAAAATGTTATTTAAATCTTTTATTTTAAAATATTTACCCTAGTCATTGATTCAAATGGATTTTACTCCAAATCACCAAGTCTATCATGGATTAGTTTTATATTAAGTTCTTAAGTTAAGATCATGTTTGGACGAGATATAATATTGTGATTATATATGATTGAACATATCATGTGCATGGAGCTAAAGTTGTATAATCCCATTTATATTGTGGATATTGATTTAGCTGAGAGTGTCATGTTATTTATGTTGATGTCTCCTGGCAAGCTCATACATATGGATAAGATCCATGGCTTTAATAAAAATAATAAAATGAGAATTTTTAAACACCGAATGATCCCGGTCGATATGTATTACCATAGATAATCATTGGTATTGGGACATTAATCCTAGATTGTACTATAATATGATCATCCAGATTGAAGCCAATTCTTGCTTGACAAAGCAGATGCCTGACTGGATGTGTAACTCGGTTCCCAATAAAAGAGCCATAGGGCATAACATGGTTCCCTTGTACTATATTGATACACACATTTGTCGTAAACAAGAAACGGTGTGGTTAGTAACCTTGCGTATTTTGCCAAGTGTCACTCATTTTAGGATAAGGTCAAGGGTAAACAAAGATTAGAAATTGCATTAGCCATTGTACTTGCATATCATTAAATTCATTTTTTTGAGATTGTTATGTTATTTTATTGTGTACTTAAGTATGCACATTGGTCCACACATGCATAATTCTACCTACTAGGTGGTGGTGCTCACCCATTCCTCATCATAGATGACTCCTCAAGAGCTGGGAGTAATCACTTTGAGCTAAGTTGAGTTGAGATTAAAGGTTAACCTAAATACTTTAGTGTTATTTTTATCTAAAAATTGTACTTTTATTCGTCTGACCAAGAGAGTGGGTCCCAAACTTGGACTTATCATATTATTGAGCCCTGTAATATCATTATGATTATCGTTGTAGCTATGTAAGCCAATGGATTGGTTACTAGTATGCAACCTTTGCTTTATTTATTTTTATTATTTTTATATGGGAATCAGGAACGTAATTAGATGCTCTAATTGATTGGTTGACGTGACTTAACTTTGGATTAAGTTTTTATTTTGTTCAAACTCGTTCCCACATTCCTACGCCGTTCGTTTTAGACTGCGAGGTAAAGGGTTATGACAATCTTAAGATTTATCTTACATCAATAAAATCTAGTCTTCCAAACCAATACAGAATCCTAATAGGCCTCTCCACTATTATCAATTGGTTTCAAGTTGGATACTTCAACTATAGTTAATGAAAATATATAAAATTACATCTTTTTTGTTGTATATCTGTTGTCTCCATATTCTTATTTTTTTAAATTGTTGTATTTGCATCCCGTACCAAATATCCGTGCTTTTTAGCTTTTATTCAAGGATATAGGATAATATTCATAAATTTAATATAATTATTTTATTTTATAGGATAAGATGGTATTTACAATGTGTCATTAAAGTATTTCAATGTAAAAAATAAGGTTGATGCATAATTATGCGCTAAAATTGAATTGTTAAATATGCTTGTATGGATGTCCAGTTGAACTAGAGGTCAACAATTCGAACTCCCTCGATATTACCTAGCTCTAATGTGCTGGGTTAAGAGGTCTAGAGGATATCAGTCCTATCAAATGTGAGGACAACTCTAGTATAAACAAAAAGAAGAAAAGTTAAAAAGAAGAAAAGAAAAAAAAAAACTAGTTAATATAATTAACTCGTGTGCCATAGAAACAAAATACAACACCAACAAGATTGATCAAGTTTTAGTAATTACTAGATTAAGGTAAAGGAAGACAATGTTGGCTATCCGTCCAGTGAAAATTCATGTGGTTGAATAATATATGGGTCGAAGGAAAAGAGATTCATCCACTTAATGCCAAATAAGTATGAAAGGCTTTTGAGGGGGCAAAGACCTCTGAGACATGTTAAGCTATAATTGAGAGTTGTTACCATCAACCTTTTTATTTCACTTTTTCATGTCAATGGCCAAGGCATTACCTAGGCCACATGTCCAATTACATTGAAAGAAAGTTAAAAAGAGACCTTCTTGTGCCATTTAAAAAAAAAAAGAAAAGGAATCTTAAGAAGAAACAGCATAAAGCAAGGACTTTAGATACCCCACCCAAGGGAGTTTAAGGGCATTAGACTTTAGGAGAATATATGAGATTCAGCTTGTTAAGTCCGACATATTCCAAATATTGAGGTTTTCCTTTCTTGACTGCAAAATAATAAAGCTCAATTGTTTCAACTATAAGAAAGGAGGATACTTCATGAAATTTTGAATTATGATACAGCTTCAAAATGATTATCTAGAGCAATTCCCCCTTTCCATGGCACTACGGCAGTAAAGATAACAATACACATATAACATGTCAACAAATCATACATGAGAGTTGTCACATTTCACATTGTGGAGCTAAATACAAATAAGGTTTCACACTTCACGAGAATATGTCGATATGAAGGTTTACCTTCACAGACATAATCTCCCACAAACCAAGATCCATAGGTTTGCTTAAACCAGTGAATTTCTTGAAGAGCTCCATTGATTAACAGGTAGCATGTGTCGTTTCCTGTTAAGTGAAGAAAGTTCAAGTACTGAAAATTTTTAGTATTGAATTTTTTCGTGCTGAAACACTTCAGTAATAAAATTTGAAATTTGGAAATTTAAGATAGATCATAAATATGCTGGTTGAAAATAAAAATGATAAATATCTCCCACCGAGTGTATTAAGTGATAAACCAAATCTCTTCAACCTAAAACTAAGTTCCATGCTCAACGAATAACCTAGTTTAAGTGATAGGAGCTTGTGAATTGTCGAACACAATTGTAAGTGTTCAGTCACTGAGTGAAGAACGTTCAAGTACTAAATATTTTTATTGTTGAATTTTTTAGTGCTGAAACATTTAGGTAATAAAATTTTAAATTTGGAAATTTAAGACAAATCATAAATATGCTGGTTGAGAAAGAAAACGATAAATATCTCCCACCAAATGTATTTTTCAAGAATAAAAATTGAATTGAATGGCTTAACCACTGTAAGGTATCACCAAGTCTATTTATATACACGAACATTGTTGGAAACAGGGAATATATTCAGATGTGCTATATTAGGAATGTACATTGATTTCCTAAGATTTGATGTAATCAGTTTTCTGATTTGTAGGAGATTAGTTTCCTGATTTATACGGAATTAGTTCCCTATGATCATGGCTGTAAATCAGTATAATTATGGCTATCAATCAGTGTATACACCTGTATAAATAGCTGTATTCAAGTTCATCTATACAATGTAATTTTCCTCCCGAACTTACATGATATCAAAGCCTAATTAGGGCTCTCGCTCTCAGCCTTCATTGCTAATTTTCACCTCTGTTTTGCTCTCTTTTGAGCCAAAAACAGAACTGTCGCTATCTTTTCCTTTCTGGCCTTCATTGCCATTGTTGTCCGGCGAATCCAAACAAAGACGAGAGGGGCCAGCTGCCCCCACTGACCTCGAGATTCTCATATATATTTTATATTAAATTTTTAGTTTTTAAATACATGATATATAAATAGCCCCCCACTAAGTTCAAATTTTTGCTTCTTTACATATGTTTGATAATTTTGGTTTTTTTTGTTTTTTATTGTCAAGTCAACTAAAAATTATTTTTATACTTTTCATAGTACTTTTTTTTTAACTTTTTCTACTCTCTCTCTAAATTAATTACACATTATTTAATATCTCTTAACCTCTTAATCTTTCATTTCCCCCTCTCACATTATTTAATATCTCTCAGCCTCTTCATCTTTCATTTCACCCCTCTCTCTCAACTCAAGCCACACCTTTTATTTTTTTTCACATCTCTCTCTCTCTCTCTCTCTCTCTCTCTCTCTTATATATTAAACCCAAATTGCAGCAGCTTCTTTTACTTTTTTTAAACCACCTTCTCTCTCTTTCTTTACCCCCCCTCTCGCAACCCTACCTTTCTCTCATTCACTCTCTCTCAATCTACTCCTAATATTTTCTCAAACAATCATTCTTTATCAATCAAGATACCACTGAATATATGTTAAAGTTCTATCTTCAACTTGCAAAATATTTATCTCAAGAATCAAGGTTCAATCATATCTTCAAAAAACAATTAAGATATTTTGTTTACAAATTATGATTTGATTCTAATTTAATATTTTAATACTTTATTTTATTGCACATTATTTATGTTTAGCTTAATAAAAGAAATTTTATGAAATTATATAATTTATGTTGTCTATATTTTATTTTTATTGGAAAAAGATAAGTAAAAATTTTATTTCAAAGAAGCAGTTTTAAGCATCAGGATGATGCTTAAATACTGCATCAAAGCTTTACAATAATACCCAACAGTATTGATCAACCCAAAGAATCAAGAAAATTCAAAAAGAAGCAAATATCAAGTTCACTTCCCTCTTTCACCCAACCATATAAACAGCTTAGGAATATAGACTTTATCTTCAGGATAGTCCTCGAATCATCTTCAAATATCTTCCTATTACGATCCTTCCAAATTATCCAAAAGAGACAAAAAGGAGCCAAGTTCCAAGTAAACTTTATCCTCTTTGCCAAAGATTGACCCCACCAAAGCAAGAGAAAACTTCCATTATCTTCTGGAAAACACATATGAACACCAAAACAATTAAGTATCAAACTACATTGCTCAGCCGACCATGTGCAGTGGATGAAAAGATGAGCAATAGATTCCTCTTGCTTTAGACACAATGGGCATCGATTGGCTAAAAGATATCCTTGGTGCTGTAGGTTATCCAATGTCAATATCTTACCTTTTACAGCACACCAAGAGAAAAATATAACTCTAGTAGGGACTGCAGCTTTTCAGATCTTTGGCCATGAAAAAACATCTTTGATACCACCCTATAGAAAGGAATAAAAGGACTACACTGAAAAGACCCTGTTCTTTGAATGCCTCCAAATAACCACGTCAAAATTCTTATTCAAATGAACAGAACAGAGTAAGTCCATTAGTGCCATGAGACTATCAAACTCCCGGTCATTCACATTCCTTTATAACAACACAAACCAACTGCTTTGGTTTCCAACATCATTGTAGTATTCAAAGACACATGTTTGTTAGTTGCAATTTCATAGATTTTTGGAAAAATATCAGAAAGACAGCCAATACCTAACCAAGCTTGTTTCCAAAATAAAATTCTGTCACCTTTCCCAGCTTGCTATGAAATACAACTACTAAAAGTCTACCAAAGCCTTCTTATTCCTCTCCATAAACTAGTACCGAAAGGACTGGACACAGAAGAAGAGGACCATCCTCCAAACTCTTCACCATATTTGATTGCAATCATCTTTTTCCAGAGTCTATTGTCCTCCTGAGCATATCTCCAAAGTCATTTTCCTAATAAAGCTTCATTGTTCAGCTTCAATTGTCAGAATCCCACTGCTCTAGCCTCTAAGGGTTTACAAATATCCTTCCAGCTCACAAGACAATATTTGTAGACCACCTCACTTCTTCCCCACAGGAAATCTCTTTACTTCCTTTCCAATTCCTTGATTACAGAGATTGGGGCTGTAAATAGAGAGAGAAAATAGGTTGGTAGGCTAGCAAGAACACTCTTGATTAAAGTGATCCTTGCCCCAGTCGACAGATATTTGAGTTTCCATCTAGCTAATCTGCTTCTGTATTTCTCCAAAACAGGGTCCCAAATATGTTTGGATTTATAAGGAGCACCCAATGGCAAACCAAGATAAGTAGTAGGAAAAGAGCCAATCTTACAACCCAACATGTTTGCCAGGTCCCCCAATTCTTCCAAAACACCTACTGCCATGACCTCAAACTTTTGGAGATTTATTTTTAATCCAGTAACCGCCTCAAACCCTAATAAAGTACAACGTAAATGCCCCACTTGCATCAAATCAACCCTACAAAAGATGAGAGAGTCATCAGCAAATAACAAATGAGATATGCTGAAAGAGCTTCTACCTGTACCGACTGTAAAGCCATCAATAAAGCCAACTGCTTCCACTTGCTGCAACATCCTACTAAGTACTTCCATAACTAAAATAAAAAGGAACGGAGAGAGGGGGTCTCTTTGCCTTAAACCACTAGAAGAAGCAAAGAAACATTCGAGAGAACCATTAATCAAGATTGAGAATCTAGCAGTTGTAATGCACCATTTGATCCATTGACACCATTTGCTGCCAAATCCCCTTCTACCTAACAGGTAAATCAAGAAATTCCAGTTGACATGGTTAAAAGCTTTCTCAATATCCAATTTACAGACAATTCCTGATTCTTTTTTCTCAGTCTTTTAGTCTATAATCTCATTTGCTACTAAAACAGCATCCAAAATATGTCTTCCACCAACGAAGGCATTCGAAGAAGATGAAATAAGAGGGTCCAAAACTGTTTTCAATCTGCTAGCAAGAACCTTGGATAGAATTTTATAAACAGCCCCCACCAAACTGATAGGCCTGAAATCTTTAATATCCACTGCACCTGTCTTCTTTGGAACAAGAGCAATGAATGTTGAATTCATGCTTCTAACAAATCTACTGCTTTCATGAAACTCAGCAAAGAATTGCAACAGGTCCACCTTAAAAATATTCCAACAGCTTTGGAAGAAAGCAATAGTCCATCCGTCTGGACCAGGTGCTTTTTCTTCATTTGGATCATTGAGGGCTTGTAAGATTTCATTCTCAGTAAAGTGCTTTTCCAGCTTCTCGGCTTCAGTGGAGCTAAGCTGAGAAAAGTCCAAATCATCAACCTTTGGCCTCCAACAAGCCTCTTCTTCAAAGAGCTTCTGATAAAATTGCAGAATTCCATGCCTAATCTCTCTCGGATCTTCTGTGATTGAGCCATTAAACTTTAATCTATCAATACAATTCCTTCTCTTATTTGCTGAACCCATTTTGTGGAAAAACTTAGTGTTCCTGTCACCTTCTTTGAGCCATTTAACTCTAGACTTTTGTCTCCAACTAATTTCCTCCATATGAAGTATTTTCTTCAGCTCTAGAATTTTGCTCTCTTTGCTGCTTCTGTCCAAATCAGAGATCTTTCCTTCATCGTCTAATAAATCCAGATGATAAATGTCCTTTTCAAGTTGAAGTTTCTGATGATCAATTCTTCTAAAACCTCAACATTCCATTTCTTTAAGTCAGCTTTGAGGCATGCCAGCTTTTGCATTAACCTGTAACTAGCTGTGCCATTGAAATTATAGCTCTGCCACCATGCAGCTATCATATCTTTAAAGCCTTCAACTTGCATCCACATGTTCTCAAACCTAAAAGGTTTTGGCCCATCTTTTAACCCTCCCTCATCCAGCATAATTGGGAAATGGTCTGAGATTATTCTGGGCAAAGTTTTTTGATAGACTTCAGGAAATAAGTCCTCCCAATCATTGGACACTAGGAACCTATCAATTCTTGATTTACTAGTGCTATTACTCCAAGTATATTTGCAACCTCCTAAAGGCAAATCAATACAACACAGATCATTTATAAATTCAGTAAACATTTTCATGTGGTTAGTTCTCCTTTTACAATTCCATTTGTCTTCCATGCCTCTAACCATATTGAAATTTCCACTCATGCACCAAGGAGCATTCCATCGAAATACAGTAACACCAGCTTCCTCCAAAAAGTCGGCTTTTAAATTATTCTCAACTGGTCCATACACACCTGTAAAGGACCAAAAGATATCCTTCTCTATCTGCTTAAACAAACAGGATAAGGAGTGAGATCCAGCCTCTGATTCCAACAGTGACAGCTTCCTATCATCCCACATGATCAGAATTTCACCTAAAGCACCAGCGGAATCTAGAGCAACCCATTTAACCCAGCTACCACCCCACATAGATCGAACTATATAATCATCAGTAGTGCTTAACTTTGTTTCCTGCAAACAGACCACATCTTGATGCCATACCTTTTAGAAAGGATTTGATTATCATTCTTTTCTCCGACCCACAGCAACCTCTAACATTCCAACTCAGGATTTTGGACTTCATTTGAAACACAATGGTAATGATTTCCTGCTCCTTCCTTCACCAAAAACAGCCGACTGAGAACCTTGTTGTGTTCCTTTATCGTAAGAAATTGACCATTGCAGATTTTTTAGCTCTCGAACTCCTTTGCAATTTCCTTTATGCTTTCTCCTTTCTCCACTTTGTTGATTCTTTCTTTTTTCTTCAATAGAGTGAAGCAAGTCCATAAGTTTGTCTTTTAAGTCCCCACTGGAGATCCTCAAAATTTTCTCCAGAGTTTTTTTTTTCTTCAGAGACTTCATTCTATTAATAACCCAGGTAGAGATTTTTTGCTGATCATGGCCACAGTCTCCCAGTAATAAGAAGTCAGAATTCCAATCTGTTGGACTGCAGGAAGCAAGAGGGGTACAGTCTAAAGGCAAGAGCATATTCTCATAGCATAATTCATCATCAAGCTAAAGGTTTCCTTTAAAAGGAGAATCTGCTGCAAAGTTGTCAGCATTATTAACTGGAGTGGAAAGAGCTAAGGGTAGAGATGTACTTTTATCAGGATTGGCATTCATACCCAACTTCCTAGAACTATACTTCTTCCCAAAGAATCTTTCACTATTGGGAATAACTGTAGCCAACTGAGAAGGACTATATATCTTCCTTAAAGGATCGTTACAGTCATTATAACCAATTGTCGGCTGAGAGAGATCACCATTAATGTGATCCATACTGTCATTAATAAGGGATAATAACTCCTTATCCATCAAATTACCTAGAATCTCAAAATTATTATTTGAAAGGTAGCCTGCCTGGTTCATTGAATGTTGAGATTCACTCTTAGTTTCCTTTGATGTTCCACCTACCCGGATCCATTTGGCTTTCCTAGCAACATTGGAGTGACTTTTGGATTTCTGAACCTCGGTCTTCTGATTAACTTTGCCTTTCCGATTACCAAGAGAGGGAAAATGCAATGAATCAGTAGTTGATCCACACGCCTTCTTTAGCTTCCCCCTTGATGGCCGAAAAACTCCATTGATGGGGGATGCATCAAGCCAGTCCACCCATGGTTTCCGCTCAACCCAAACAGGACAATTATATTTGGATTGACCAACTAACAAAGGTACTGACGCTGGAACTGATCTTCCATCTCCTTTGACCTTAATCCTAACCCATTTGTAATTAGGAGAGCTACTCCAGTTTTCTTCAATGCCTTGAAAGCCTCCACAGTAGTTTCCTATACTCTAAAACACATTGATGTTCCAAAGATAAACCGGAATACCCACCACCTTAATCCAAATAGAGCTTTGTTTCCATCCTCTACTGGAACAGCAAATCCAGCTATGCCAAGAGTCTAATAATAGATAATTCCCATCTATGAAATGGTCTTTCTTTAAAATCTGAGTGACAATCTCTTGGAAGGGAAAAACAAAAAGATATCTATCTTCATATAATTCTTTAATAATAACTCCACCAGGAAAAGACCAATTTTTATATACCCAGGTTTGAATCTTGTTGATATCAATCTTGGCAGAGGCTGAATCTCCAAAACTACCAACCAAACACCTGTTCAAACTGTGGCTGCTCACAATAGCATCATCAAAATTAACAATAACATGCTGTTTATTAAAAGTACTACGAACAGTGGAAGCATTCCATTTAGGAAGAGCAGCAGCTTGAAGATAAAATCTTGAAACCTTAGTTTGCTGCATTAAACTTCCAGCATTCTAAACCAGGGATGTACTGGATTGAGTAGAGGCTTTATTTGTGACTTGAGGACTCCAAGGAAGGAAAGATTCTATTGATTATTTAAATTAGTTGTTTTATTTATTACTTGTGTTATTTGAAGAATTGTTGATTTATTTGTTTAGATTCAGAATTTTATTGATATATATTTGAGTTAGGGTTTAACATCTTTTTTTTTAAATAAAAAAGATTAGGAATTTTTATTTTTATTCATCATTTCCAAACGATGAAAAGTCATAGGTGCCATTTATAAAGATACTACGTTTTTGAAAGTATATAACTTTTATTTATCTTATTTTGGTTGTTATTTAAAAATTTATAATATTTATTTTTGTTTAATTTTTCCCCCACTCAATAAAATTTCTAGATCCGCCCCTCGTTGTCCCTAGTGTTCATCGCCCAAAAAAATCCTTTAGTTCTATCTTACACTCGAATCAAAATGTCCGAGATCACATCTTTCAAAACTACTAGACAATCCGAGGAGATCATGGTGCAACAAACATTTGGAAATCTTCAAAATATGCATGCAGCACATAAGCTGAACGGAAAGAATTACCTAAAGTGGTCTCAATTCGTCCGAAAATACTTGAAAGTGAAAGGAAAATTGAGTCATCTTCTCGAGAAAGGAACACTGAGTCATCTTCTCAGGATCCAAAATTCAAAACATGGGCTAAAGCAGACTCCATAATTATGTGATGGTTATGGAATTCCATGAACCTAGAAATCAACGACACCTTTATGTTCCTGTCCAGAGCAATGGAGATTTGGGAAGCCATTCGACAAACATACTTCAAGGCTCGTGATACAGCGCAAGTCTTTGAAATTGAAGTCAAGGTTAGCGAAACAAAATAGAGCAATAAAACAGTAACTAAATATGCAAATTTATTGCAAAATTTGTGGCAAGAACTCCACCATTATCAGTGCATTTAAACAAAATGCCCGGAAAATGCAACAATCCTAAAGAACTTCACTAAGAAAGATCGAGTTTATGATCTTCTGGCAAGGATTAATGTTGATTTTGATCAAGTTAGAGTCCAGATTCTTGGCAAGGAGGAATTTCCATCTCTGAATGAAGCTATCTCCCTAATTCGTGCTGAATAAAGTCGTAAAGGGGTTATGCTTGAACCCAAAACCATGAAAGGATCTGCAATGATAACTACTCCTGAACCATCATCAAAAGAGAGTGGAAAGGCAAATTTATAAAGGTCCTGAAACCAAGACAATAAAGATTCCCCCTGGTGTAATTACTGTAACAAATCAAGACGCGCGAAAAAAAAATGCTAAAAGTTGCATGACAAACCACTGAGCAAGGAGTGGAACCAACAAAGAGGACAATAGAAGAATCACAGTCAAACCAATGCTTCTGCGAATCAGAACCAACCAAGTCAAGAAAGCCATTCAAGTCTGGGAGCGTTCAACAAAGAGGAGATAGACAAGTTAAGACAACTTCTGGGATCTTTAGAGAAACCCACTGCTGCATGTTCTCTTGCACTCTCAAGTAAGTTCCTTGTTTCTCAAAGATTAAATTTCTCAGATAATTGTATTAAGGATTTATGGATTATCGACTCAAGAGCCACTGATCATATGACCCACTCTTCACTAAGTTTCGGCGCTTATACTCCCCATCCAAATAGTAAGAAAATAGCCGTTGTAGATTGTTCTCTTTCTACTATAGCTGGCCAAGGAGATATCCATATATCTCCATCTCTCACCTTAAAAACGTGCTCCATGTTCCTAAATTATCCACTAATCTGATACTTGTGTAGACCAATGAAGGTCAAGGAAAATAAATGAAGAAGGAGAGAAGGTGAGAAGAAAAGCTTAGAAGAAGAAGCAAGAAGAAGAAGAAGAAGAGAAGGAAGAAGAAACGGCCACCAGGAAGAAGGAAATCAGTATATTCACTATTCATTCAACACCTTTCTGTTAATCCTAATTAGGGTTTAAATAGAAAATTCACAGGCCTAACATAAAGGCCTAAAATAAAATAAACATAATACTAAAAAAAGCCCAAAACAAATGAGTCCAAAATAACAAATAACATAATCCACAACTATGCTAAACTAACTACTAATAGTAATCCATAAAGATAATGGTTGGGCCACTCTAACCCGGCATCCATACACATGCCCATATCTGCCTCCTCTACTGGTGTCCACACCAACTCCC